>CM076577.1:941886965-942277483 GCA_034641835.2 Pinus albicaulis
TATGAACTGAGAAAGGGTAAGCATAACCATGCATATGATACAGTTGTTTTCTTTCATTTATGAGTACTAATGAAAAGTTGTAAAATTGTTTAGCCAAGTGTGTAACAGGAAATTGTACACTCTGTAAACAAGGAGAAAAAAAAAAGGGGGTGAAGATAAGTGCAGAAAAATCACCTAGAAAATCGAGAAAAGCTGAACTCGACCAAGTTGCGTGAGGAGAGAATCTCACTGAAAAACAAGAAAGGATAAGTAGTGTACTAAAAGTGCACTAAACTATTATGAACCTGAACGGATTGACTAATAATTGGATTTCTTGAAATTATTGAAATTCAGAATTTTGTTGTGGATTATCAATTATATGTACCTGATATTACATACATTGGTATGAATGGTGGACAGAGAAAACAGAATAAAAGATTTTCCAGACAGACTTCTTGCAAAGAAGTAGGAAGGAAATCAACTGCATAAGGCATCAGTAAATAGAATGGAAGCAGGAGAGTACTTTGCAGGAAACTGAGCAAGGACAAAGAACAAATCTTCGTCAAAGTTGAAAAATCAACGTTAAAGTGTAGCACCGAGGAAGGTGTTGGAAAGGGGGAAAACTAATGGCTTATAAACTGGCCTTACCCTTACATGTTAAATTGCATGATGTGTTTCATGTCTCCTTATTGAAAAAAAAATAAATTTACATGATGCTTCTCACAGTATTGATTTGAATGTGATCCAGGTGGGACCAGAAGAGGAATTCCTTCCAGAGCTGCTTCAAATCTTGGAGCGGGAAGAAATTGAATTGTGCAATTGAATAGTAGCTAGAGTAAAGGTGCAATGGGAGCACTTTACTGCTGAAGAAGCTACATGGGAAAGAGAAGCTGAGATGATGGAAGATCATCCATCTTTATTTTCCAAAATGAACTATAGTAGTTAGTTGTTAACACCGAGGACGGTGTTTGTTTTCAGAGGGGGAATATGTAACACCCCCAAGTTCTATGCTTTTTAAATTAGACATTTGAACATAAATCCAAAGGGGAGTGGACCCCAATGGATAATTATTGTGTGGATGTGGTTAATTATTTATTTATGAAAAATAAATAAAATATTGTGTATGCACTATGACCAAGTGAGAAATTGAGATCACATGCCTAATCCATGAGGTTATGGAAAAGGTAAAGACTTTCCCCAAAATCTTTCAAAAATCCTTGAAAGAAGTTATTTCTAATTTAGATTTTTGAAGAAAAATCTAAATTCCCCAATGATGAGGAAAGTGGTTGGGAAGAGGTAAAAAGCTGGAAAAGCTGGAAAAGCAGAAAGCAATTTTAAAGTCCCTAAATAAGGGAAGCCTAGGCAAACATGAATAAAAGCATCCTGAAATTCTGGATGTAGAATTGGAAACAGGCTTTGGGGAGAGCATAGCTTAAATAAGCTGCTCCAGAACAGATTGAGGTTAGTCTGTTCTTGGAGGATCTCAGCTCGGGGGTGAGTTCTGGAGATAGACGAACTCTAAGGTTGGGAGGACTGGTCATAGTAGCGGTATGCATGCATAAATTTGGAGATTTATCTATGAATTTTTATATAAGGTTATATGAATTGTTATGTTCTGATTTCTTATGGAAAGTTTATATGAATTGTTATGTTATGATTTCTTATGCAAAGTTTAGATTTACTGTGGTTCAGTACCTCATGTGATTGCAAACTAAGAGCTATTAGGTGAAAATCCAGTATGTTAATAGTAGGGACCAATGGTTGGATTCCAGGGATAAGTACCCTATAGTATTAAAGTTAGAGATGATAGATTTCCTGAATATCAAATCTAATAACAAATGTACAGGTGTAGCTTGCTGTCTTTTAAAATGAAAATGGAGTTGTTGTGTGTATAAACCGAAGATTTTAATAAAACAGTAAACATGGACAGCAAGTACAATCCAAGGGAAGAGTTGTAAAATGCACCAGAATTACAAGTATGCTGAATAATCTTAACAATAACAGAAGAGAATAGCCCTATTGTTATATGTAGTAAAAGTATGGGTAAAGGAAGATTGGAAACCTATCTAAAATACTAGGAAAAGAGCGTCTATCCACTTTCAACATAAACTGCTGTGAAAGTAGTTGAAGCAAAGAAGGTTAACTGAATATAGATAGATGTATATGTAGATATCTATACATAGATGCTGAAATTTTTTAATTATAGAGGTTAGAAAGTCTATAAAGCTTGCTAACTGAAAAAGTTATGGAAAGGGGCATATTGATCTATTAGAGTTGGACAAAACTCTGAAAAACGGATCTGCGAAATACAATTGAGAATATGTTTATCTATAGACATATAAATATCAGTCTACTGGGTTGACTCATAGGAATTGAGGTCAAGCCTCAATTTTTCATGGGAAATTTTATAATGAAAAAAGAGTGCCTGTAATTACCAAAGAGAAATTAAAGACCTGAAGAAAAATATTAATGTATAGATGATGAAACAGAAAAATAAAAAATAAAATAAATAAAAAAAATAAATAAAAAATAAATAAATAAATAAATAAAATAAAAAAAATAAAAAAAAATAAAAAAAATTTGAATGGTATCAGGTGCATAAAAGTAGAGTATATCTGAGTTAATAGGAAGCTGGGTATGGGAGACGTGACAGAATAATATGCCCAAGGGATTAATACTAAAAAACCTAGGGTTTATAAACCCAATGGAATAATAGTCAAACCGAGTGATTAATATTATAAACCCTAGGTATATAAAGACTTAGATAAGTAATATAAACCCTAAAATAAAGATGGTGTACCATGGCTTAATAAGATTTATTTTATCATGGAGACAATATTTGTAAGAATGCCACGTTGGACTAAGGATGACCATGGACTAAAAACCCAAAAGGTTTGATATTATACACACAAGGGAATAATAAACTCAAGGGATCAACACTAAAAATCCAAGGGATTATAAACCCAAGGGAATAATATTAAGCGCAAGGGATAAATATTATAAAACCACTGTATATAAACTCTTAGATAAATATTGTAAACCATAGAATAAAAATGGTTGACCATGGTTGACCATGATTATAAACACTAGGGATATATATTAAATCCTAGAATTAATATTATAAAACATATGGATAATATTATACCCTAGAAATATGAACCCTTAGATTATAAACCCAGTGGAATGATATTATAAACCCAATGGAATAATAAATCAAAGGGTTAATTCTAAAACCCCAATGTATAATAAACACGAGGAAAAAAATATTAAACCCAAGGGTTAAGTATGATAAACCCAAGAAATATAAACTAAAATAAAAATGGTTTATCATGGTTGACCATGTTTCATTTTCATATTGATAAAATCTTTGTCACTATACGATGTTCGACCATGGCTGATCATTCTTTAAATGATTGATTTTTAGAATGAGACAATCTTTATCACAATGCGACATTGGAGCATGGTTTATTTTCATATTAAAAAATTCTTAGTCCTAATGTGACATTGGACCATGATTGATGATGGTTGACCATGATTTTCAACCCAAGGGATTGATACTAAACCCAAGGAATTATATTATTAACCCTATGAACAATATTACACATTTGGAATATGAAACCTTAGATTAATAAACCCAACAGATTGATATTAATGTTATAAACCCTATGAATAATTTTATACCCTATGAATATGAATCATTAGATTAATAAACTCAACGGATTGATATTATAAACCCAAGGAAATATAAACACAAGATATTAACACTAAAAAGCTAAGGGAATATACCTCTAAGGGAATAATATTAAGCTCAAGAGATTAATATTATAAACCCACTATATATAAACCCTAACATAAATATTATAAGCCCTAGAATAAACATGGTTGACCATTATCAACACAAGGGATATATATATTGAACCCTAGAATTAATATTATAAACTCTATGGAAGATATTATACCTTACTATAAACCTTATGTATATTATTATACCCTAGTAAAATTAACCATTAGATTAATAAACCAAGGGGATTGATATTATAAACCCAATGGAATAATAAACCAAAGGATTAATTCTAAAACCCCAAGTTATTATAAGCACAAGGAAATATTATTAAATCCAAGGGATTAATATTATAAAACCAAGACATATAAATTTAAATATAAATATTGTAAAACATAAAATAAACATGGTTGATCGTGGTTGACCATGGTTCATTTTCATATTGAGAAAATCTCTCAAAATACAATGTTTAACCATAGTTGACCATTGTTGAGCGTGATTGATTTTCAAATCGAGACAATATTTGTCACAATCCAACATTGGACCATGGTTGATATTAATATTAAGAAAAGCTTAGACATTATGTGGCATTGGCCCTTAATTGACCATGACTTACCATGATTTTAAACCCAAGGGATTTATACTAAACCAAAGGAATTATATTATTAACTCTATGAACAATATTACACCTTTGGAATATGAAACCTTAGATTAATAAACCCAACAAATTAATATTAATGTTATAAACCCTATGAATAATTTTATACCCTAGGAATATGAACCCTTTGATTAATAAACCCAACGGATTGATATTATAGACCCAAAAAAATAATAAAGCTAAGGGATTAGTACTAAAAATCCAAGGGTTTATAAACCAAAGGGAATAATAGTCAAACCAAGGGATTAATATTATAAACTGTAGGTATATAAAAACTTAGACAAATACTATAAACCCTGAAATAAACATGGTTGACCATAGTTTACCATGGTTGATTTGAACATTGAGATAATCTTTGTGAGAATGCGACATTAGAACATGGATTATCATGGTTGGCCATTGTTGATTTTCATATTGAGACAATCTTTTTCACAATGTGGCATTGGACCATGGTTGACCATGGTCGACGATGGTTGATGATGGTTGATGTTCACATGGAGACAATATTTGTCATAATGTGACATTGGATCATGGTTGACCATGGTTGTCATAATGTGACAATCTTTGTCATAATGTGACATTGGACCATGGTTGACAATGGTTAACAATGGCTGACCATCTTTGATTTTCATATTGAGACAATGTTTGTCATAATGTGACATTGGACTATGGTTTAGAATAATTTATTAAACCATGAAATATGAACCCAAGAGATTTGTATAAAATTTAAAGATTAAAAATTAGAAACCCTATGAATAATATTATGCACTAAAAATAGGAAACCTTATATTAATAACCCCAAAGGATTGATATTATAAACCCAAGGGAATAATAAACTCAAGGGATCAACACTAAACAGCCAAGGGATTATAAAACCAAGGGAATAATATTAAGCCCAAGGAAAAAATATTATAAACCCACTATATATCAACACTAACATAATATTATAAACCCTAGACTAAATATTGTTCACCATGGTTGACCATGATTATCAACACAAGGATATATATTAAAACTTAGGATCAATATTATAAACCCTATGGATAATATTTTAACTTAGTATAAACATTATGTATAATATTATACCCTATGAATATGAACCCTAATAATCCCAGGGGTTTGATATTATAAACCCAATGGAATAATAAACGAACAGAATTCTAAAACCATAAGGTATTGTAAACCAAAGGAAATAATATTAAACCCAAGGGATTAATATTATAAACTTAAGGCATATAAATTGAAATATAAATATTATAAACCATAAAATAAACATGGTTGATTGTGGTTGACCATGGTTCATTTTCACTTTGAGAAAATATTTGTCACAATATGATGTTCGACCATGGTTGACCATTGATGAGGATGATTGATTTTCAAATCGAGACAATATTTTTCACAATGCGACGTTGAACCATGGTTGATATTCATATTGAGAAAATATTAGTCATAATGTGACATTGGACCATGATTAACCATGGCTAACCATGATTTTAAACCCAAGGGATTTATACTAAACCCAAGGAACTATATTATTAACCCTATGAACAATATTACGTCTTTGTAATATGAAACCTTATATTCATAAACTCAATAGATTGATATTAATGTTATAAACCCTATGAATAGTTTTATACCCTAGAAATATGAACCTCTAGATTAATAAACCCAACGAATTGATAGTATACACCCAAGGGATTAAGACTAAAAAACCAAGGTTTTATAAACCGCGGGGAATTATATTAAAACAAAGGGATTAATACTATAAACCATAAGTATATAAAGACTTAGATAAATACCATAAACCCTAAAATAAACATGGTTGACCATGGTTGATTTGAACATTGATACAATATTTTTCAAAATGCAATGTTTGACCAAGGATGACCATGGTTGGCCATGGTTGATTTTCATATTGAGACAATATTTGTCAAAATGTGGCATTCTACGTCGAAAATGGTTGAAGATGGTTGACCATGGTTGATTTTCATATTGACACAATCTTTGTAATAATGTGACATTGGAGCATGGTTGATACTTATATTGAGACAATATTTGTCACAATGTGATATTGGACCATGATTCACCATGGTACACAATGGTTGTTTTTCATATTGAAACAATCATTTTCATAATATGAGATTGGACCATGGTTGATCAAGATTATAAACGCATGATATTTATATTAATCTATAGGATGAATATCATAAGCTCTAGTATTAAACCAAATATTATAAACCCTAGTATTGAACCCAATATTATAAACCTTAATCTTAAACCCAATATTATAAAACCTAAACTTAAACTTCGTATTATGATAAAAATGTTTGATCATATTGTATTTGCTATTATTAATGATATATATTAATATTAACGTATTTGCTATTATTAATGATATATATTAATATTAATATTTAAAATAATTCATATTAATGTTATTAATGTATTTTCTATTATTAATGATATATATTAATATTAATATTTAAAATAATTCATATTAATGTTATATAATAAACATTAGTAATATCTCTTATTAATTTTAATAATATTTATTATAAAACTATGAACAATAATATATAATAATATTAATATTAATCATTAATAATTTAATATATTTCTAAACAACATGATATTACAAATATTAATTTTATAAACACTATTAATATTATATTAATGATGTTATTGATAATATTGTTTCCAATATTAATTTGTTATTATTAATGATAAATATTAATATTAATATTTTTAATAACTAATATTAATGTCACATGATAAACATTAATAGAATTTTTATTGAAACTATAAACAATAATATATAATAATATTAATATTAATAATTATTACATTAATATTTTTTCACGACATTAAAAATATTATTTTTTTTAAATATTATTAACACTATATTAATGGTGTTACTCATAATAATGTTGACGGTATTAATTAGTTATTATTAATGATATTTTTTTTTTATTATTAATATTTTTAATAACTAATATTAATATTATGATTTCTCATATTAATATTAATAATTTGTATTTTTAAATTATAAATAATAATATATAATAATACTAATATTAATATTTTTATTATATAAAAGTATATTAAGTAATGCAAAACTTATTTTAATAACGACATTAAAATAAATAATATATTTTTAAAAATTTATATGAAAATTTAAAATAAAATATTATATTTATTAAAATTTAAATGTAAAAATTAGTATTATGGTTAGATATGATGGTAAAATAAAATTTAATATTAGAGTCTAAAATTTAATATTAAAACTAATATTGTATTATTATAATTATTTGCGATTGATCGACAATATGGTTGTATAACATATTTGTTTGAGACTTGGCTAAAGTTTATTTCATATCATTTCTCCTTGTTTATATCTTCTTTTATGCATACCTTATTTACTAAGAGTAGCAAAAGGGTTTATGCTATGTTGAAATTGGTGAATTTCTTATTGTCTATCATTATATATTAAATTGCAAAAAATAGTTTGTCGATTATTCTTGGATATTCAATTTCTTTATATCTTTATAGTTAAAGAATTTAATTTTTTATTTTAGAAATAAAAAATGTGAAGATTCAAGCATTTCAAACAAGGAAACTATATTAATACTAAAACATAATACTAAAATCAAAATTTAAAAGCTATTGCTATAACCTAATATGTATTATTGTAATATTATAATATTAATATAAATTGAAATATTTGTGATTGAGGTAATTTTAAAGAAAAAAATTATGATGATATAACACACTCATTTTCTACTTGGTAAATGAACCTCACATAAAGATAATATCCTTTATCCATAGATTCTTAATTAAAGCTTTATGAATGAGTGTCTTAAACTTCAATTTATCTAGTTCATGCTTGGTTGAAATTGACAAATTCCTCATTGTTGAACATTGGTGTCTAAGTTTCAATTTTTATTTTTATTTTTTTATCACATTAAATTTGGCAAATGCCATAATAAATTAGCAGAATTTTAAAGAAATTTGTCAATCTAATGTGAAATTGTTTAATTTTTTTCTTAAAATTTTCCATGATTATTTATTATAGAATGTGAATCTTCCATCATTTTGAAAATGAATTCAGAGAGTGTTTCATAATCCACTAGCCAATCTTTTATTAAAAATTACATGATGATTGCTTACTCTCATATATATATATTCAAATCTTGGTTAAAGAAAAGAAAAAAACTCACTACACATTTTTGAAGAGGCAAAAATAGTGATTAGGAAGAAATAGAGCATTTAAAATATTAAAATAAACCAATATTTTATATTAAATTTAATATTGAAATATAATATATTATTATATATTATTTTAACAAAACTATAACTTAATATTACATAAACTATATTCAAATTTAAAACCTAAAACTGCTATTATAACTTAGAACCATTATTTTCTTGTATAACACCATGTTAATATTTTGGCAATAAGATAAAACTGCAATTAATGAAAACCAATGAATAGAGGACATATATTTGGTCCATTAGGATTTTTGTAAAGAATAGTTTTAAAAATGTGGATTTTTGTAACCCATAGTTTTAAAAATATAACGCATCAAAATGCAACATTTCATTGCAGCCACATTTTAATAATATAAATTTTAAGGTTTCTATTTTTAATTCCATATCTTTTATCTTTATAAGCAGTCACAAATAAATTTTTAATTGTGTTTTGTAAAAATATAATTTAAGTAAATTTTAAATATATAATTTAGATATGCAATAACATTAATGTTAGTGATGTGAGTTTCCTATGGAAGTGTCTTTTGTTCAACGAATCTCCCAAAATGCCTCCTTCGGCAACCCCTACGCTTCTCTGGCCTTCAGGCGGACCCCTCCCATGACATCGATGGCAAGACCTCCCGGCGGATGGCGATGATAGCAACTCCTTTGGTGGACCCGTGCCTCTATCTCCACGACCTCTCTCCCTTCGCGCGACTCCTCTCCCATCCGCCACCCCCACAACATCACCACTCCCGCACACGTAAGAAATTTAAAATTTGAACGCTGAGCACTTTCGCGTCGGTAATAACATATACTGCCCATCATTCTGGTTCATTCACACCTCCGAATGTGCTCAGCCCATCCCAAATTCAGCAGTCAAGGGAAAGTGCTCAACCCGTCAGTTAGTCAACAGTCTAGGGAGAAGCAGAGTCACGCCAGAGGATTCAACAAAACGTTGGTAAATGTTACTCATCCCATTATGATATTGCAAAACAACCTAGGAAGAAAAAATTATTTCAGGAGAAGAATGTAAATATAAGAAAAACAAGCAAAGTAAAATCACTGTATGCAGGTAGACGACCCATGAAACGAACAAAAATGGCAACGCAGGAAACAAACAAAAATGGAAAATGCTCAAAGAAAAATTAATGGAAACTCTGTACCAATAATATAAATAGTTATGGGATAATAGAACCATTGATTGAATCACAATAGTAACAGGTGATTTTTCATAGGAATTCCCTAAAGGGATATTATGTATGTCAGTTGTCTAAAATGTCAAGATCAAATGAGTCTATGCTCAGGATAATACCCTCTAATAGCACTAGATTGTAGATTGTTAAAGTATGAAGGAAGATAATTTTAGTCTTGAACTTAAATTCATTGTGGCAAGATTTCAGGATGCAAGACATGGACAAATACCGACATATTCTTTCAGCATATCTGAGCATGGAAAGAATTTTCTCAATACTTGTTACCTAACATAACAAAACCATCCCAGAAACCTGCATGAAAAGTGTACATTAAATCTCTTATAAGTGTCGAAGAGAACTTTCCATTTGCTAAGGAAGAGTACTTGCAAACCCATGGAGTTTTGAAGCAATGATGTTTGTGAGTGATTTTCATACTTCATCTGCAGCATGCATCGCCAACACAATTCATGACCCACACAAGATATGAAACTCATGTAAATTAAGTACATACAAAAGCACTGAGAAACTAGAAAATAGAACATAGCTAATATTATTCTCCTTGACGAGTCTATTCACCAATTCAATAGTTTGCATGCAATGTGAACATAAATTATGTATTATACTGAGCAAACAGAACACTTAATTGTGTGAAGTGGAATTTAAGCATAAAACTGTTGTGTTCCAAGCAGTTGAGCAAGAGGGTTTCTCTACCTCACCACTCTAAGGCACTCTTCTTGCCTGAGGATGTAGGGATGCAGAGAAACATTTTTGGCGTTAATCCCAACCTATAGCTAGGAGGCAATGTTCAAGGAAGAGGATTAGGTTCTTAGATCAAATGAGTCTATGCTCAGGATAATTCCTTTTCGTAGTTAGATTACTTCTATTTATACAAAAATTAATGGATATGTAGGAAACAAAAAAAACCATTTATCTCACTTTAGAGAATGGATTGGGGAATGAAATATGTTTGTGTTTTGTTGGGTTTTCTAGGTAACCTGAAAGATTCTTTCTTCTTTATTTATCTGTGTTACTTCCATTCACTAGTATAAAATTTAAATAGGCTAATTATGTTGATGTTACAGTGCGAATTACACATAAACATAGATTATAACATTATATACCCATGATGACATAATATAATGAAATTATCAAAATATAATGGAATTAAATAATAGCATACAATTCATAAATAATGAATAAAGGACATAAGATAAGCATTACTTCCAAAAATTTATTTTATATCATGCTTTTAGGCATTAAATAAAAAGAATTATTGAAATCAAGATGAGATATTTTAGTTAGCTTTTTGCCACACTTCTATGTAAATCTAAATGAATTTCATTACTTTGATGCAATAAATTTTAATATAAACATGACTTCCACATTCATATTAATTGTTTCCAGATAAATTTTGAATGAGAAAATGTATGCTTCCATAAAGAATCTTGGAAACGACTTCTTTTGTAAAAAATTTAAGGCTGTCGGGGTGTTTAGTAAACGAACAACAAATACGCTGAATATTATATTGACATGGACATATTTCAAGTATAGAAAATGTTATCGGTTAGTTAGACTTCCATTGAAATTTAGACAATTTATTGAATGAAATAGTGGAATATTTCATCAATCCCTCTATAACCTATATGGAAAATTAGATGGAGTTATGTTTTAGTTTATACCATTTAAGTTTTTTGGGGTTTTTTTAATTTTGGGGTTGATTTTCCAGTGCCTAACTGGATATTTGATATGCATTTAAATTTTTCTCCCTATAGGCGCTGGATTTTCCAGCGCCTACAGGAAAAAAAAATTATATGCATATCAAATATCCAGTTACCAGAATCCTCTATTTAGGGTTTTTGATAGTGGAGATGGAAACAATAAAGTCAATGTTGTACACCTAAATGATCCTTGACCTAGTGGTTGGTAAATCTCAAGATCTCACTGTCGAAATTTCTTGAAATTTGGAGGGCCTCTAGAGGAAATCCTAGTGAAGTAATGGAAAAGAGATAGAAATCTATTCAAGAAATACAATGTTGTATTAGGATTTATATACATTAGGATCTAATCAAAATATACATATTATTTGATTTGAAAATATCAAATATAAATATTTTTTCAATAAAGACAATGTTGTACAAGGCTAAAGACAATATACTAACAAATCATCACATTTAATTCATAGAATAAAAAGAGGTGGTGAATTATCTTCTTTATTACCTAGAGCATAGGAACCTCCTTTCATTTCTGCATCATATATACATTGGATGGATGATACCAAACCACTATAAAGGGTTTGCTATAACTGCATCCATAAACAAAGGACCACTATAAAGGGTTTGCTATAACTACATCCATAAACAGGGGACCCTTGGATGAGGAAAGTAGATCCTTACCTCTTCCTCCATGAGGAGGAAAGTAGATCCTTACCAATGTACAAAAGGCATCACTCGACCATAGAAACACCCCACGATATAAGGGCTCCCTCTCTCACCCTCACACAAAGGGTCTCCCTCCCACATAAGTAAATTTCACTATGTTATGTAGTTGTGGGTTCAAGCCTTTTCAATTCCATCATTACATCATTTTATGGATATAGTGTATTGAAAAGTGATGTGGTCATTACCTAATTTGATTCATCTAATAGTGTAGGGATTTGAGTTTGGTCGGTTACTAATTTTAGTGGTAGAATAATTGTTAAAGAGATCATGTATTTGGGCTACAATGGTCGACAATGAAATCAAGAGGCAGTGTAAGATCATGACATGCAATCTTTCTTTACTAAAGAATTTGACGCAAATCAACATTCTAACATTCTATTTTCCCTCTTTTTGGAGATGACTTGTCTAGCATTCTTCTACAGGGGAAAGTTGATTATCAATGATCACTTGGATCAAGTTGTCATATCACTACCTCACCATGCTCAAGTTGTCACAAGTAGTCACTTGCTCACAGCTCTTCACATTGTTGACTAAGCTACAACAAGGGGTTGTGCGACATATTGGGTGATCAAACAAAACAAGTCGTTGCAAACTAATTAAAAATATAATAATCCAACAAATTCAATGCATGCCCTAAATGAACTATTTTCATACACTAAAGCATTGACCATCTTTTATCACGTGCAACTTTTGTATCATAGGTCATTTGTTACATCGTGTTAGAATCTTTTCTTCTTGTTTTCACCATGTATTAAGAGTAACAAATTGGAACAACTAATTCCAAAAATGTTCTCAAGCCTAATCATAACTCTTATCCAAGCAAGGGGACTTATCCAATCCTGCAACAGATCAGTTCCCCTCATCCAATGAATAAGAACTCGGGAACAAATTTTATACGATTAAGCTTATTAAGCATGATTAAATTGCCTTAGCCAACCAATCTATTATCCCGGTTTCAAGGTCGTGCTCGACCTTATCTCCTATCGTCAGTTACCTCACAACATATTGAATTGATTTATTAACACTTTTTCCTATGGACATTTCACAGTTTTTGTAATTTGTTTCTACAAATACGATGTCAACGACAGATTCAGGATCTTCTCTTCTAATCTATAGAAAAATGTGTCTAATGATCCGGACATGTACATAACACCATTATACAACTCAATACTTTATCAAATTTCACTTCGTCTGTTGGAGGATGTTCCAAAAACTCTCAACCATCATAGGTTCCTTAATTGTACTCATGTGGCATGTTTCTTGTCATCTGATTTGGTCTTTGTAATTGAGATTTCAGACGAGGACAAGAGCTGCTTTTGAAATTCCCTTAAATATATATGTTTTGATGATGAAACAATAAGTAGGTTTGAAACATCGACAATTCTCTCTAATGTAAATTCTTGAAGAATTGATGGCCTAGGATTTTCACCTTGGGCTCTAAAATCATTAAAAAAATAAAGAATGTAACATTAATTACTACTTTTATTGTGTGAACAAATGTAACATTAATTATTAATCCTTAATTATTTTTCAACATTCCAAAGTCATGTCCATTCAGAAAAAATAATTGTTTCTGCCATGAAAAACCAAAATTTCTGAGTATTTACGATATAATGGTAGTATTGGCATTGATCATTCAAGCAAGATCTCACACTAGACGATTCTCATCTTCGTAACATCATGGTTATAAACAAAACCTTGAACTTCTTAATTTTGAGCTTTTCCGCCACTTCTACCTTATCCTTGACAATCTACTTTGAATGTAATTAAATCACCAAGATGCCCATTTAACTCATCAAATCTGGCTTCCTTTTATATAATTTCATCTCTGGCTTGACACTATTACAATCTGTTTACAATAACAACAATGCAACTGTGGAATACCACAAAGAAAATAAGTATTCAAAAGTAAATTAGAAAAAGATACCAAAAGTCATGTCCATCTGAATGCCCCATAAAATGTAGTGGCGTTTAAACTGCAATACCAATAATATATTCTAAGAGGCAGAGGAATGCTACATGGATATTTATATATAGTATGTAGAAGAAGCACTTGCAGGAACTCTTCCCGCAGGTGTTTGCATATGCATTGGTTGATGTCTATATGCAGGCATTGAAAAAGTGGTGCCACCATAAGAACTTTGACTGGCTAGCGGTGGCATACCTGAACCCATTGGCCTTGTATAATGTCCTGGTTCTGCACGGGGTAAGACCCGGGAGATATGTAGCAGAAGAGTAAGGTGGAACTAACAAGTGAGCTTGTCCTGGAAATCATGCTGACGCGCCTAAGGGTGTGGCAAGTTGAGCAGGGGAGGTCGTGTAAATTTGATTTGGTGCAGTTCCTTGAATCAGTGATCTCGTTGTTTTTGATAAAGGTCCAGCAATACTAGTTGGTTGTGGTGGATGCACAACAGACACAAAATGATTCCCTGGATACATATATGGGGCAGATGGAGGCTGTCCACCAACTCTAGCAGGCAGACTAGAGATCTGTTGGCCAATAAGTGGTAATTGATTTTGTAAAACGCCTACTTTTGGAAGTGTGTAGTATCTGCTCCGATCATTATTAACCTGTGTACAAGGTCATATGGCACTATGAAGAATCACATGAAAAATGAAACAATTATATTTCACAATAATGACAGTTACCTTAACATTGAATTCTGTGTGGTGTGAATAAGAGAGATGTAATTTGCAATAGCCTCCGTCATATATAGAATTTCCTTCTAATGCCTCTTTGGCAACTACTGCAGTTGGTATATCTGAATACATACAAACATATCTAAGTACCAGCATCCCCATTTTAATCAGTGACGAATTTGACATTTTCTATAACTTCAAAATTGATAGGTAATAGTGTTGCAAAACTAGGCAACAACAAAAGATCAATGGGGTTCATCAACTCCAGAAATGAAAAAAATTAGAGCATATAGTCCAAAATCAGCTAAACTTAGCAAACATAAACCAACCCTGAAAAAAACCTGGCATGTGAACATTTAGCAATCAGGGGAAATCTGAACATTGTGGAACACTACTTTTACTTAACAACCATGACCCATAAAACAACAATCAAATCGTACAAATTTAGGACTATAGTGCGCTCTCTAACAAAAATAGCTTATAAACTAAATCAAATTTTAAAGAAGGTTATCAATTAGCCTCCTCTGCTAAAGCATAAGATATTCAATGACTTCATTTATAAGAATACCTGCATACTGAACTAAAGCCTGCCATCCTACATTCTTCTCAAACATTGCAATTATCTGAACTGTACCAAATACTAAGAATACCTGTTGTTTCAAGGAAGAGACAAACTATTTATTTCAAACATAACTCAGACCTTGAAAGAGACTTATACACAAAAAACAGAACTTGCAATTTGTCATCACACCGTATGCAAAACATCAACAGTTACAACATATAGCATGTTTTCAATAGATGCAAGAAGAACATTACTCTCTGGCTCTCTTCTTTGCCCATCAAGCCCAATGCCAAACTACAATGAACCCAACATTTAAAAAGACCATCAATATAAAAACTTCATCAACACAAAATATTATCATAGCATACTTCTTTTACCTGCCCAGTTCCATCTATGGCAGAAGGGGCAACGGGCAAATTTGGATTTGTATAATCCCTGCAGAAATAAAACATTAGAAACATGGACCAGTTGAGAAGTGTACAGAAAATACAATAGAGGTTATTGGATAACATCTAAAATCATTCACTGAAAAAATATATCTAGAGGAAAAATACGAACTTCCATAATAACATAAATGAATGACATGAATGATTGCATCAACGATATATTCCTGCTTCGATGACTCTAGAATTTGACATTCAAGTCAGTGTGAGTAGAAAATGAAATTCGCAGGTGACATGGTCCAACATGATCTGCTAGTAAATACCTATCAATCCAAGAAATAACAGTTTTACCATTTAAGTATGTTTATAGTAAAACAAAAAAATCATGGACTCTTGTCACCATAGTTTAGCATTACTTGCAAAACATAGTGTTGATCTTTGGTATCATGGATACCTCATGTATTTACCATGGAATGCTTCTTCCATCTAAAGCAGAGCTTGCAGAGGAGGCTGTATCTACATCACTAAACTACACCAGTGCATGTTTGTGTTGAAATTAGTATCGATATTAAGTTTCCGTAAGAACTCTTTCATGCTCGAATGCAATATATAAAGTTTCCATATGTATACAATGATTTTACTTTGCTTGTTTTTCTTATATTTACGTTCTTCTCCCGAAACAATTTTTTCTTCCTCGATTGTTTTGCAATACCACAATGGGATGAGTAACATTTACCGGTGTTTCGTTGAATCCTCTGGCGTGGCTCTGCTTCTCCTTAGACTGTTGAATAACTGACGGGCTGAGCACTTTTCCTTGACTGCTGAATTTGGGACGGCCCGAGCACATTTGGAGGCGTGAATGAGCCAGAATGACGGGCAATATATGTTATTACTGGCACGAAAATGCTTAGCATTTAAATTTCAAATTTCCTGCGCGTGTCGGAGTGGTGGCGTCATGGGGGTGGCGGATGGGAGAGGAGTGGCACGGAGGGAGAGACGTCGCAGAGGGAGGGGTGCGAGGTCCACTGGAGGAGTTGTTGCCGTCGCCGTCCACCAAGAGGTCTTGCCATTGGTGTCATGGGCAGGGTCCACCGGAAAGCCGAAGAAACGCGGGATTGCCAAAGGGGCAGTGTGGAAACTGTCCCATCAACCCCCGATTCGTCGAACAAAAACCACTTCCGTTTCTTATCCCATGCAATGTCGATATCCCATTAAAAAATATATATGTATATAGAGTTCATGAGAAACAATCTACTCCATATTGCGTCAGTAATATTAAGAATGTGAACAAATACGTACGGTTGATTTAATATGACACAAGATTCCACACGCCAATGGTAGACTTGTATATATTCGTGTGCACCAATATTATACTCTAATTCCGTGTCATACTCTACATAGTCCATAGGCCGATTGCTGAAGCTGCTCACAATTCTGACTATTGGTGTTCGTCGTGAGAAACGGAGGAGATATTCCTCAGAGATGCAATGACGTCGAAGTATTTGATTATAATGGCACTCACAATCCTGAATTCTCTGCTGTTTCTCGCATTTTTGCGACCTACATTGGCACAAAACAGCCTGCAGGTAGGATTCTACAATGCCAAATGTTCGCAAGCAGAATCAATCGTGCTGGGAGTAATCGCGAGTCACTTGTGCTGGGAGTAACCGCAAGTCACTTTGCTACGGCTATTTATAAGATTGCCCATTTATAATTGTTAACTTATGATTTTAGATAATAAACTATTAGCTTATGATTTTAACTAAAATAATAGTGATTAGTCAACTTGTATTACTTAATAGATTCTATGAAAATTGACCCATTATTAATTTTACAATTATAATTAATTTTCCACATCCTCACTATTCACCTATAACATTTTATTTTAAATATAATTAATATATATCCCACCATTAACCTTAATCATACTATTCATATTATTGAAACAATTAAAATGAAATGATACTGAAATTCCAGCCATGCCGTCTAAAATTGTGATGTGTTGAAAGTGACTCTTAAATGTATATTGTTGGAGAACACGTTGTTGCTAAATTGTGAACACCGAACGTGGCTGGTAAAATATGGTGCTAAATTAAGTATGCAAGAGTGTTTGTCGACAAAGTTGGTATTTTATAGCAAAACACATTGTCAATTTAGATGGGTAAAATTTTCATTGTATATGATTAAACTTTCAACAGCATTCTTATTATTTTTGAAGGTTTTTATTTAAATAAAATTATAATGCTTAATTTTATAACTAAATTATATATTTTGTAAAGGGGTTTTCAAAATACATTATGTTAGATATTAATTTTGGGATTCAACTGCTTTAAGTAAGTTATTTATTTATGACGATTTCCATTAGAGTTAAGTAAGTCATTCATCTATAACGATTTCCATGAGAGTAGTTGTATCTAACTAATTTCTCATGATTTTTTAATAGGCAAGTCATTCATCTATGACCATTTCCATGACGGCAGTTGTAACTAACTAATTTTTCATGATTTTTTAATAGTCAAGTCATTCATCTATGACCATTTCCATTAGAGTGGTTGTAACTATCTAATTTCTCATGATTTTTTAATATTCCACTTAGCACTCATTGCATGTGATGCTCATACGGGTGAAGAAGTGGGATTGAAACTAGTGAAATGAATCACATAGCGTCAATCACCACTTTGGCAACCAGGATTTTCTAATTTCTCATGATTTTCGAATAGTTTACTTAGCACTCATTGCATGTGATGCTCATACTCGTGAAGAAGTGGGATTGAAACTAGTGAAATGAATTTCATAGCATCAATCATCACTTCGGCAACCGGGGCTTTTTGGGAGGTCACCCATCGGAAAACTCCTCTGGCTCAAGCGCGCTTAACTGTGGAGTTTTCCCCCACAATCAAGCCCACTTAGCTTGCTACCCCATTTGCAAAACCTTAGCAAGTATTGTGCCTCATGAACCATTCAAGTAGAACTCCCTTTACTCTTTGTATTTAAGTATGATATGGGTGACCTCCCCAGAAGTCCTCGTTATGGGTGCAAGCCGGGAAGTGATGATTGACGCAATGTGATTTGTTTCACTAGTTTCAATCCCACTTCTTCACCCTTGTGAGCATCACCCGATGCAATGAGTGCTAAGTAGACTATTCAAAAATCATGAGAAATTAGACAGTTACGAATCATGAAAATGGTCATAGATAAATGATTTACTTAACACAATTGAATCCCAAAAATGATATATAATATATTTTATTTATGAATTATGTGGATTTTTAAGTTATTAAATTTTTGAGTTTTTGTAATATCAACAATTTCATTTTCACCCTTAAAAAACTTATCTGTCTCGTTCAATAAAAAATAAAAAATAAATTATATATTTTATCATAAGATTAAAAATTGTATATTTTTAATAATTATATATTTTAAAAAATTGTATATTTTTAATAATTATATATTTTAAAAAATTATATATTTTTAATAATTATATATTTTATTATAGGTTTTTTAAAATGATTGTTTACTTTGGTTACAATTTTGTTAGGAAAGCCATTTTTTTTGGTTAAAATTTTTATCAATAAGAATGTTTAAATCGTGTGGAAATAGACTCAACATTATCAAAAATCCACCCAAAATCTTAAAGCTTGATAATTGTAACTTAAATTTCTGAAAATTTCTACTAGATTTTGATCAAAATATTGTCAAAATTTTCACTATTTTGTGAGCAAAAATATAACCTCATTAAACTACTCTTTAATAAATTAATTATATAATTAATACTAAATTGTGATTAGAGCAACCCCTATCTTACCACTCATTTTTGTCGAGGAGCATTATCATACAATCATCCCCATCATGCCATGTGAAAGTATTAAGGCCTCTTTAATCTCTAGTTGTGCCAACAAAGCCAAATATGGATGCATTTCCCAAGTCTAACTGGAATTTGATGGTCGAAATACCTGGATGTATAACGTCAGATTTCACATGTTTTGTACGTCTACAACCCGTCAAAATAACCCTTAATTTCAAATGTAAACCGTAAAAATCAATAATACCTCCATCGTACCTAAATTTACAAGAGCCCTGAAATTATGAATAGATGGATTGGTGGACGAGTACACAAGAGATTTCGAATTCAAATTTAAAGAAATTTAAATGTTCATAGTACCGAATGTCTAAAAAAGTAATAGAATAGCTTAGAATCTAGCAAAGATTTTGAAAAAATCTCAAAAAGATATATCAAAATTTTATTTTACAGTTGTTAAATTTCAGTGATTTGGGTGCCTTGAGGGTTTTTGATAGCGCTGAATTCATTTTCACTATCAAAAATGTAATTCAAACACTCCAACTACTTGATTTTTTGAATTTTTTTTATCAAATTCCAACAAAAAAAACTACCATCAAAACTACCATATGCTTAATAGACAACTTTGTCACGAATACCTACCATTCCATCCTTCCCACGGTTGATATTTAATCGGAGTAAATCCCTCATGCATAGAGACACCATACATGGTCCACCCACTATCCATACGAATGATGATGTGGATGACCAAATTCAATATGGAGCTACCATTGTCCACCAATAACATCTACCCTTCAAATTACAATGCGTAACATCTCGTCAACCACTGATTCAAAAATGGAGTGACTAGGAAATTCCCAAAAATTCACTTTCATTGTTCAATTTACTACATTAGTTTCTTTAGTCCTTCTCTTAAAGAACAATTTAATAGTAAGAAAAAATAATTATATATCACCGTTTCAGTTTCTTTAACAAAATAAGAATTTAAAAAATTAGCTAGATCTTGTTGTTATTATGTTTTCAATCGATTGGAATATTATCAAGATATTAAACATATGATGATTAATAAAGTGCAACTAATAGATCCATTGAAATTCTAGGATCATTAGGCGAGGAGGACAAAAATACTAAGGTTGAGAGCGCAATCCCAATCTCTACAACACATCTTCAATCCTCCTCCCTTAGAATTGTGTATCCAATGAAAAATCCCTCCATGTCCACCTCCCATGGCACCAATGAAAACAACCAATATATGATGTCTTCATCAATCCCCGAGGCCCTAATGTCAAGAGAACATTGGCCACCACTCTCTACCATTTCCTTACAAATCATAACTTGCGAGTGTTTTTAAACCATCAAGAACTGCAAGAGGGAGAGAATATAACTCCACAGATTGAAAATGGCATTCGTACAACTTCTATTCATATAGCAATTTTATCTCCTGCTTATGCGGATTCATGATGATGTCTCAATGAACTCTTACTGATGTTGGAGTCTATGTCGAAGTCCAAGTCTGCCATTATCCTCGTATACTACATCGTCAAGCCTTTAGAGCTTCGCTAGACACGGGGAAAAAATGGAGTCTACCCTCGATTTCTTTGCGTGCTCAAAGAGAAGAAAAAATTTGGTGGTCAACCCCGATACGAATCAAACATTATTCAAAAATAAAGGAGTGTTCTCTCTGAAGTGCTGCAAAAATTAAAGGTTTTGACAGAGAAACGTGTAAGGGGTGAGAAGCCTACCCTTACTCGTAAATTTGTGGGATTGAATATCTACAGAATTTATGTAAGAATTTCTGCTTAGTGAAAGACGCTACCTTATTGCCATTTATGATCGGTTGTAATTTTATTTTAAAAGTAATGAAAATGGTGGAATTAATGGTAAGGAAGAGGAGAGGAAACACAAATTGACACACAAAAACAATATGAGTTGTCACTCTTTTATATTGATCACAAAAACTTGACTCTCACATACAACTATCCATAGAGTTGTGACTCTTGACTTTCACATACACTTGATTCGACTTTAATTGATTACAATGAATTTAATATGGGGTATTGATGCTTTTCATCTAGCAACTCACTCAAAATAACTTCAACATGAAAACACACACTATATTTTACTTTTCTAAATATAGACTGAACTCAATTTGTCTCACTCTTAACTCAGTTAACTCACACTCTAAATATGGAATCTGCTTAGTTACTATTTCCAACACACACCCTTAATTACGATCGTATGACTCAACATAACTCAACATGATTCAACTATCCCTACTAGGCTTATAATACAAATTGAATCGATCATCAGTCAAACATTCATGTTGGTATAAGTCTCGGCTAAGGTTACAAAGGCTCAATACTTTTACAATTTTGTATTTTCCTTTTCCTTTTTTCCACATTCTATATCCTCAAAATTGCTTCATTCTCTGTTGTGCGTTCTTGGTGTAGGCTCCAATTTATTTACTTATTGCTGCTGCAATTTTTATTTGACTTGTCTTGAATTTGTGCTAGGTGGAATAGGCGGGTGAACACCAATATTCACCCAGATAAGATGATCCAGAAGATGATGAAGTGATTGAAAAGTTTTTTATGAGAATATCCACTGAAAACATAATAGTTGAATACAACCTCCATAAAATGGAAAAGAAGGCAAATAAGGAAGCTCTCATCAAAGAACATAAAAAATATGTTTTTAACATTGTTTTTGAATATGCAAGTGTTCAAAATAGCATGGGAGAAGAATTTGAAAACAATGTTTTTAATAAGTTCGATGCATATTTGAAGCTCATTGAAGAATGCATTCATAAACGAATTGAACAAATTGATGAGATTTTTAAAGCAACAATTGGAATAAAAGAATTAAATGAAGGACATGGAAGTTTCTAAAAATGAGGAAAAATGCATTAAAAATATTTTTCAGCAATGGATTCAAGAAGATATAATATTATGCTATCAGGAAGTATGGTAGAAAGAAAGTCAGGAATATGAAGAGCAATAAGCAGAGTGAAGAACAAAGTTTGAAGATGAAAATTTGTGGCAACAGTCCATAGTTGAATGAATATTTGAAGAGGAAGTTGTAGAAGACATGATCATATTGTTTTTATGAGACCTTTTCGTCAGCCAGCAATGTCATCTTCCCTACAACATCAAGCCTTTCAAATATGAGGTATTGTGTGATGTTTCTCCTCTTAAAGATTGTGATTTATTATTAGGCCAACCATACCTGTGGAAGCAACATGTTGTGTATGAGTCTAGGCCTTGCACTGCTATTATTACTTTGGGAAATAATTTGTACATGATACTAGAGGTAGCACCACCTACCACCATCTCTTTGATCACTATGAAGCAGTGCAGTAAGATCATTTCCCAGACTGAGAAAAAAAATTTCCTTACGATTCGCCCTCAAGGAAAGAATATTGTGGCAACGACCTTCACACAACACTCCCCTATATGGATACAATTGATGGAAAAGGTCGTGGAGGAGTACATGGACATATTCACCTCACCTGTAGGGGTACCTCTACACTAACAGGTCAAGCACTTCATCGATATGACCTAGGGCGCACCGCTACCCAATGGACTGATATATCGACGCTCTGTTGTGGAGAACGATGAAATCACGAGGTATATTGAGGAGTTGTTGCAGAAAGGGCACATCAAGCTACCAATTTCAACATCTTATGGGAGCCTGATCATGTTGGTATAGAAGAAGGACGACACTTGGAGACTTTTTATTGACTATCGGGTGTTGAACAAGATCATTGTCTGGAATAGGTATCCAATCCCATGGATCGATGACCTTTTGGAACAACTCAATGGGGCCAAATATTTTAGCAAGATTGACTTGAATTTTGACTATCAACATGTACCAATCGAACCCTCTGATGTGTGAAAGACTCCCTTCAAATCCAAGGAGGGTATATTCGAATGGTTGGTCATGCCTTTCGTGTTGACGAATTCCCCTGCAACCTTCATGAGGCTAATGGAAGATATCTTGCGACCCTTCACCATCCCATTCATGGTGGTGTATTTTGATGACATCATGATCTTCAGCCATAGTTGGGAAGAGCACCTCCACCATATTTGACAGGTCCTCCAAACCCTGCGGCGACACAAGTTTTGTGCCAGTTTGGAGAAATGCATTTTTGGTATGTCCAAGGTTCAATATCTGGGGTATATCATTCATGAGCAAGGTGTGCATGTGGACCCAGCCAAGATACAACTCATTCGGTATTATCCATCCCCAACCACTCTAACAGAGCTCCGAAACTTTCTGGGTCTTGTCAACTTCTATCGCAGGTTCATGTTGGGATTCTCTCATATCAATTGGCCTTTTAGTCAACTCACCAAGGGAGGAGCGAAATAAAAGTTTTTTTTGTCTCAATCCCAACATAAGGCATTTGTTGAGTTGAAGCATCGCCTCTGCTCTGCACCAATTCTCACATTACAAGACCTGCAACAACCATTCGAGATTAAGGCATATGCCACTGACTATATGATTGGTACAGTTCTTACTCAACAAGAGCATCTATTAGCATATCATAGTGAGACACTTTCAGACACAGTTTGAAATTATCCCACCTCTAACAAGGATATGTATTCCATTGTGCAGGCATGCTAACAATGGAAGCATTACATTATGGGGAAGGAAACTTTCATCCACACAGACCATCGACCCTACAGTTCATTCAGACACAAGGGAAGTTGTAGAACGATCACCATCATACATTTTACACATACCTGCAACAGTTCCATTTGAACATTAAGTACAAGAAGGGCACCAACAATGTTGCAGAATGTCTCAACTAACTGCAAGTCATGGCGCTGACCACAGTGCCCAACTCTTGTGGGCACAAGACTTCAAGGTGGTCAACTCTTTATAAGAATGATCCAAAATTTGATGACACATACAAGATGCTCCTGGAAGGAAATCAAGTTCCAAATTATCACCTCCGGGATGCACTATTGTTCCACTAGGGACACCTCTGTGTTCCTTCAAGCAAGCATGCCAAGATGATTTGTGAGACGCATTACAGTCGGATCGCTGGACATTTCAGAGTAGATAAAAGAATGGAAACACTGTAAAAGTATTTTATTGGCTGAACCTTCAACATGATGTTGGGAAGAACATTAGATCCTGCACTGCCTGCGCGGTTCCAAAACGGACCATCAAGAAGGAAGTCCTATATACTCCTCTACCTACTCCTAGTCAACCTTAGGAATCCATCTCCATGGATTACATGTCGAGCCTTCTTTCTACTAAGCATGGCAACGACCGTTTTTTTGTGGTCATTGACCGATTCTCTAAGATGCCCATTCTGGCAACCTGCAAGAAGAGTATCACAACAAAATACACTGCTAAGATATTCTTTGAATTAGTGTGGGTACACTCTGGGATCCCACATTCCATTATCTCATATTGGGACAACAGGTTTCTAAGTACATTTTGATTAAGTCTCTGGTCGATGCTAGATACCAAGCTCACTAATTCCACGAATTTCCACCCCCAAAATGATGGCCAAACAGAGGTCGTCAATAGGATGATCATACACATTCTACACATGTACAGCTCGAAGTATCCACACATGTGGGATGAAATCCTCCCCTATGTCTAGCACAGCTACAACAGATCTCTCCATATCTCAAATAGACACAACCCCTTTCAAGTGGGGTTGGGATTCCAACCACTATGTCCTATTGATGTGGCCATAAAATTTGCAGCTACTCAAGAAGATTCGACTCATGTCCAGTTCAAATTTGACAGGGATAACAACTTCATTGAGCGCATTCAGCACATCCTCCATCAGATCCATGACATATTGGATAGAGCCAATGCTAAGTACAAGTAGCGACATGATCATCATCAGGTGCCACACAATTTCCAGGTGGGCGAAAAAGTTTGGCTACATTTGCAGAAGGAGCGCCTCGCTGGACCCTACTGCACGCTTTGCCCACTCCAATATGGGTCGTACACCATCACCAAGGTTATAGGGGAAAATGCCTTTGATCTTATAATTCCATCATTCCTTAGCATGCACCTAGTGTTTAATTTGGACCTCCTTCAGCCATACTTTCCACCATTACTAGAAACATCTAACATTGCAGAACAACTCACACCAACGGAGTGAAACCCAAGTTGCATGGAACATGCCACAACTAATTTTATCATGGACATGGAGATCAAGAACACTTGTCAGTAGAAGATCTAACTATATCAAGTTGTCAAAGCAAGACAACTCCTTCACTAGGGCAGGTGGCTCACCAAGGACCAGATTCAACATAAATTTTTTCACCTCATGGACGCTCTACATGCAATGGGGACCATTGCTTCCTAAGGAGGGAGGAATGATCTAGGTGGATATTGGTGGTCACCCACCTATTCCACGTAGACCTCTAGTCGGTTTCATCAGTTTCCTTGTTTATAGCAACATTTACCATTTTTATCATTTTTTCGTGTCCTAAACTTCCAGAGCAGTTTTTACCCCTAAACGAAGTTTTTTTGAGGTCCGCAGCGGGCCCATAGCCACAAGCAAGGGCCTGTGGCAAAATCATATAGTACTCGAAGAGATATTTCCAACAAGGTATCGTACATGTCAAATGGAGATAATATGACCAAGTTACAACCCCGGGAAGTTGGTTGTCGAACTAACCCCAACGGGGCCCACATAATCTTGGTGTTTTATCTCCTGGGGTTATGGTTTTATTTTTTTAGGGTTTTCTCTTATTTTTAAATAATAAAAAGGCCCTTGAGCCTCATTGTAACATAGTTCAGAGGCTTTTAACCACCACATATCTTCTCAGAGATAAGATACCATCATCCGAGTTATTTTATTTCCATTATGTCTGTAAGCATATTTCAGTTCTTTGATATTAATGAAAGGAAGTGTTATTTCTGCTGCATCTGTGTATTTATGGCTATATCTATATTATGTTGCGTTCTGGTTTAATGTCAAATCAGTGGTATTTGAGTGGTCTGCTCTTTCTCTATTTTTCTTTGCATGTCCCCAATGAGGTTAGGGTATAAGGAGTTAGGGCTCGAACTGGTTGAACCTTTGCAAGACCAACCTGGAAAACCCCGATGGCCTCCCATGGAAAAAGAAAAGAAAGATGAGGGAGCAGGAAATCCTTTCAAAATATTACTCACATTAGGGGAATTTTGAGGTCTAAAATGAGCCTCCTAATCAAATTGTACAACAAAAATAAACTTTATAAGAACCGATAGGATTCAAGATTATGATGTCAACCATGGGGCATGATTCACCATTTTTGGAGTAAAAATGTAAAAAGAATAAAAAATAAAAAATTAATAAAACTATTTTTTCAACTTATCTCCCTAAGGTTTTACTCAAATTTTGAGCGGGAGTACTCATTGGATGCAAAATTTAATTCCTCATCCAAGGAGTACCCATGTTGCAGACTTTCAATGGATCCTTCTACATGAAAAATGAGAAATACATGAAAAAACGTGATTGCAATCACGTTTTTTTCATGTATTTCTCATTTTTCATGTAGCGGGGTCCATAGAAAGTATGCAACATGGGTACTCCTTGTATGAGGAATCGAATTCCGCATCTAATGAGTGTTCCCTCTTGAAATTTAAGTAAACCCATAGGGAGATAAGTTGAAAATACGAGTTGAAAATTAGTTTTTTTTCCTTCTAAAATTTGATGATGTAATCTAATATTATATTATCATGTCCGCTTATATTTTATAAATTCATTAAGAGGTCCATTTTAGACATGAAAATTTCTCTAATAAAGAAGCTCTTGAGTGACGTAGGAATGCGATAATGGACAACTTTTCCCAAATCCTTCAGCGAATGCGCACAGATGACGCATCTTCATCCGAAAGTCACTCTGGAGGCACCGCTCCCTCCAAGGTACAAGTCAACTTTCACATTCCCATAATTGAAGGCCAAATAGATGCAGACACCATAGATAGATGCTTAAATCTGTTGGTAGGAACATTTCATTTCATGATTTTTCCAATAGGGAAAATATTACTTTTGCACTCCTCAAAGTCGACCCCTATGTCAAGGACTGGTAGGAAACCTACTACAAACAGAGGGACGAGAGATAACCCTTATTGTTTTTAGCCACGCCCACTTGGAATTCTTCTCGAGATTCCATAAAGGAATAATATTACCCCGTGGGGAGCTATGAGGAAAATTACATACAATGGACTACATTGCGGCAGCAAAGGGATCAAGATGTGCATGAGCCGACGAATCTGTTCCATACCCTGTGCACAAAGTTGTGTATGAAATATTCAGAGACTATTTGGTGCTCAAGTACCGCAGTTGTTTACACAAATAAATTCAGGATGAAATGAATTTCCTCGTCATCTCCTCACATATTGCAGCATACCGATATGCTACCAAGATAAAGCAGAAATTTAAACAGAAGAAGTGTGACTTTGGATCTTTGAATCCGAAGTAAGGGAAAGATGCCCCTAAACCATAGAATAAAGGAAAAATCCAAGGCTGGGCGACCCAAGACAATTTTCTAGAGCCACAAGTAAAGAACAACATGACAAAGACAAAGAAGGACATAGGGAAGTGGTGTGAGTTCCAGAAGAGCCCCACTCACAACACAAGTGAGTGTCGGTCCAACTAATCACTGGTGGTTGAGTTGAAGGATTCTAAATCAGATGCATGTTCTAACTTTGAGTCAAAACCTGACAAGGGGAATAACAAAGGGAAGTAAATTCTTGACATGGAGCCTAATGCCATCATTGTCACCGCGAATATCTAGAAGGATAAGCCTTAAGATCCAGAGGAGGGGGAGCACCTCTTCCATTCCCAGATGTGGGTGAAGGTTTCTTCGATGCATTTCATTGTCAACAACAGGATCCAAAAGCAACTCATTTCATCAGAGGTCATGCGAGATCCAAAAGAACCTCATTTCAGCAGAGATCATGAATCGGCTAGGCCTACTGACTGCAACACACCCGCAGTCATACACCATCGGGTGGCTTCACGGAGGATGAGATCTCCTCTTCGAATAGAAGTGTTGCCTTCCCTACAAAATCAAGCCCTTCATAGATGAGGTATTGTGTGATGTTGCTCCTTTTGAATTTTTTGGTGTATTATTAAGCCAAACATACTTGTGGAAGCAACATGTTGTGTATGAATCTAGGACTCCACTATTATTATTACTTTGGGATACAAGTTGTACATGATACCAGAGGTAGCACCGCCTACTTCCATCTCTTTGATAAATACGAAGCAGTGCAGTAAGATCATTTCTCAGACCAGGGAATTTTTTTTCCTTATGATTCCCCCTCAGGGAAAGAAGAAGATTGTGGGCACAAATTCCAGACAGGGCTCCCTCGCATGGCAGCAACAAATGGACAAGTTTGTGGAGGAGTACATGGACATCTTCACCTCACTGATAGGGGTACCTCTACAATGTCAGGTCAAGCACTCCATCGACCTGACCCCGAGCGCCCCGCTACCCCATGGACTGATCTATCGACTCTCTATTCTGGAGAACAATGAAATCAAGAATCTGATTAAGTATTTGTTACAGAAAGGGCACATCAAGCCAATTTCATCACCCTGTGGGAGCCTGATCATGTTAGTATAGAAGAAGGAGGATACCTAGAGACTATGTATTCACTATCGGGCGTTGAACAATATCACTATCCAAAATAGGTATCCAATCCCATGGATCGATGACCTTCTAGACTAGCTCAAGGGGGGGAAATATTTCAGCAAGATTGACTTGAAGTCCAGTTACCACCAAGTACCAATTGGACCCTCCTATGTGTGGAATACTTCCTTCAAATCCAAGGAGGGCCTTTTCAAATGGTTGTTCATGCCTTTCGAGTTGAAAAATTCCCCCGAAACCTTCATGAGGCTGATGGACGATTTCTTGTGACCCTTCACCAACTCATTTGTGGTGGTGTATTTGGATGACATATTGATCTTTAGCCAGAGTTGCGAAGCAGCTCCACCGTATTCTCTAGGTCGTCCAAACCCTGCGGCAAGAGAAGTTGCAGGCCAATTTTGAGAAATGAACTTTTGGTATGTCCCACGTTCAGTATCTGGGGTACATCATTGATGAGAGGGGTGTGCATGTGGACCTAGCCAAGATACAATTCATTCGGGATTGGCCATCCCCAACCACTCTAATAGAGCTCTGTAGCTTTCTGGGTCTTTCCAACTTCTACTGCAGGTTCGTGTTGGGATTCTCTCATACCATTTGACAATTAAGTCAAGTCACCAAGGGAGGAGCAAAAGAAAAGTTTTTAGTATTAATCCCAACAGAAGGAATTTTTCAAGTTGAAGCATCGCCTCTATTCTGCATTAGTGCTCACATGACTAGACCTACAGCAACCATTTGAGATTGAGACAGATGCCTCTGATTAGGCGATTGGTGTCATTCTTACTCACAAGGGGCATCCAATGACATATCACAGTGGGACACTTTTAGAAATAGTCCAAAAGTATCCCACCTATGACAAGGATATGTATTCCATTATGCATGCCTACTAACAATGGAAGAATTACATTATGGGGAATGAAATGGTCATCCACACAGACCACTGACCCCTGTAGTTCATATAGACACAAGTGAAGTTTCAAAACAATCTCCATCAGAAATGGTCCACATATCTACAAAATTTCCATTTGACCATTAAGGGAAACACCAATAGTGTTGCATACTGCCTCAGCCAACTTCTATTCATGGCTCTAACCATTGTGCTCGACTCTTGTGGGAACGATACTTCAAGGTGGTTGAATCTTTACAAGAGCGATCCAACATTCAACAACACATACGATACGCTCCTAAAAGGAAAACAAGTTCCGAATCATCACCCCCACGATGCATTGTTATGCCACCTAGGACACCTCTATGTTCCTTCAAGTGAGCGTGCCAAGATTATTTTCAAGGATCACCACATTCAGGTTGATGGCCATTTTTGGGTATAGAAAATAGTGGAAGTACTACAAAATATTTTTATTGATCAAACCTTCGACATGAATTTGGGAAGTACACCAGATATTGTACTCCCTGCATCATTGCCAAACTGACCATTAAGAATTAAGGCCTATATACTCCTCTTCATACTCCTATTCGACCTTGGGAATCAATCTCCATCGATTACATGTCGGGCCTTCCTTCTAATGAGCATGTCAACGACTATTTTGTCGTGGTCATTGATAGATTCTCTAAGATGGTCATTCGAGCACCCTGCAAGAAGAGTATCAAATAAAAATCCACTGCTAAGATATTATTTAAACGAGTGTGGGTACACTTTGGTATCTCATAGTCAATTATCTCAAATCGAGACAGAAGGTTCCTAAGTACATTTTTTTTCAAGTCTCTGGTCTATCCTGGATACCAAGCTCAATAAGTCCATGACTTTCCACCCCCAAACTGATGGCAAAATAGAGGTCGTCAACCGGATGATTATACACATTATGCGCATTTACAACTTGAATCATCCATGCACGTGAGATGAAATCCTCCCCTATTTCAAACACATATACAACATAGCTTTCCATATCTCAACTGGCCATGATCCCTTTCAAGTAGGGTTGGGATTCCAGCCACTATGTCCCATTAATGTGGCCATACCATTTTCAACTGCTCAGGAAGATTTGTCTCATGTCCATTCCAAAGCTGACAGGGCCAACATCTTTATTGAGTGCATTTAGCACATCTGTGAGCAGGTCCATGACATATTGTATAGATCCAATGCTAAGTACAAATAGCGAAATGATCAACATTGGGTGCCACACAAGTTGCAGGTGGGAGACAAAGTTTAGCTACATTTACAGAAGGAGCACCTCTTTGGGCCCCACCGCAAGCTTCGTTTGCTCCGATATAGGTTATACACCATCACCAAGCTTGTAGGGGAAAATTTCTTCAAGCTCAGCCTTCCAGCGTTCCTCGCCCTGCACCTTGTGTTCAATTTGGAACACCTTCAGCCATACTTTCCACCATTACTGGACATGTCCAACATTGTAGAACAAATCACACCAACGGAGTTAAACCCATACTGCATGGAGCATGCCACAAATTATCCGATTATGTTCATGCAGATCAAGGTCAATCATCAATAGGGCATCCAACTATATCGATTTGTTAAAGTAGGCCAACTCCTTCACTAGGGCATGTGGTTCACTAGGGACCAAGTTCAACAGAAATTTCCTCACCTCATGGAGGCTCTGCGTGCAATGGGGACCATTACTTCTTAAGGAGGGCGGACTGATCCAGGTGGATATTGGTGGCCACCTACCTATTTCACCTATACCTCTAGTCAGTTTCATAAGTTTCCTTGTTTATGGCAACATTTACTATTTTTAGCAGTTTTTTGGGTCCTGAACTTTCGAAGTAGTTTTGACCCCCTAAACGACGTTTTTTTTAGGTTCACGGTAAGCCCATAATCATAGGAAAGGGTCTACAAAAAAATCATATAGTAATCAAAGAGATATTTCCAACAGGGTATCGTACGCACCAAATGGGGATAATATGACCAAGTTATGGCCCCGGGAAGTCGGATGCCCAACTAACCCGAACGGTCCACAAACTCTTGGCGTTCCATCTCCCGAGGTTAGGATTTTAGTTGTTTAGGGTTTTCTCTTATTGTTAAATGATAAAAAGGCCCTTGAGCCTCATTGTAACATAGTTCAAAGGCATGTAATCGCCACATCTCTTCTTAGAGATAAGTTAGCATCACTTGAGCTAGTTTATTTGCATTTTGTCTGTAAGCATATTTCAGTTCTTTGATATTAATGAAATGAAGTGTTATTTCTGCTGAATATATATATTTATAGTTATATCTATATTATTTTATGTTCTTGTTTAATTTTGGATCATCATCACTTGTTGCTATATCATATTTTGTTTCATGAGCAGTTCCCACTGCTTCATATCTTGCTGCTACAATGACAACTTCAACCTTCAATGCTTCATCAAACATGGCACTTACCATATTACCATAATCAATCCTTGTTTAAAAAAATAAACCACACATATCATCAACATAATGTTCATCCACCCTATGGTGGGATATCCGAGCATCCATGTGCTAATTAAAATAGTTAACTTCACCAAATTCATCAACTACGGCTGGATTCACCATTGCACATCTCATTTTTTGGTCATCATCCACATGTTTTTCATCACAACGGGATTCAAAATCATCTGCACTTTCCATGTTACAATGAAGTCCTTGAGCATTTATATGCTCTTACTCTTCTTCACACACAGAGGCTTCAAATTTTATTTCTACAATCTTTACTGTATCTTCTTCATCTACATGCATGCCCTCATAATGGGTTTCACTTTTATAGTTTTCATAACCATCATCCACTTTTGAGTGGGATTCTCCAAGCTCTATTGTCTTCTCACAGTCTTTCTCATCAAATCTTAGATCTACAGTTGACTCAACAAATTGTGACACATCTTGTTGTTGCATGTCACTCCCCCTTGCACCAAATTCTTCTTCCAATATATTCCATGCTTCCTTGAAAGTTGTAGCTTTTGCTACCTTGCACAAAAGCTTCTCATCCAATTCCCATTTTATAAAATCCAATGAAATACATCGCATACTTCATCATATGGAGTATTATACTGGTACTCAATTAAATCTATAGCTCTAAGAAAAGTTAGCATTTTGATAACCCAAAAATCAAAATATTTACTAGTAAACATAGGAAGAGGTAGAAGATCTATGTTACACAATTCACCCTCGATCTCTTCTGTTTCTTCTGCTAAACATCTTAGTTCCTCGCATTAGAGCAAATTTCAGCCTAAAAGTGACCTTCTAAGGCAAGTTAATAAAATAATAGTTAAAATAATAAAATAAGAGTTATGAATTTTGGAGGGAAAATAAGAAAACTATTTTTTTTAATTGTATTTTTCGCTTATCTCCTTATAGGTTTACTCAAATTTCAAGTGTAGACACGAATTGGATGTGGAAGTAAATTCCACATCCAATTAGTATCCATCATGCATACTTTTGAGAAGACCCACGTTGAAAAAAATCAAAGATACATTACAAAAATGTGTTTAACACACATTTTTAATGTATTTGTAATTTTTATCAATGTGGGTCTTCTCATAAATATGCATAATGGGTACTCGTTGGATGTGGAATGTAATTCCCCATCTAATGATTTTCTACAATTGAAATTTGAGTAAACCTATAAGGAGATAAGCAAAATATACAATTAAAAAAAGCAATTTTTCTTATTTTCCCTCCAAAATATTTACATGTACCTCTTTTTAAATTTAAATTATTTTGACTGGTTTAGATATTCTGACATGGAAAATACATGAAAAATTCATGGGCACTTTTAGGCCGAAATTTCCTCTAATGACTGCGGCTTGAACCTCTCTAACCATGGCAATGATATTTTCCTCTTCTTTTCGATTCATTTTCTTAATCTTCTTTGGATGCGCTTTATGACCCATAATTGTTGTCTTTCATCTATTTTATATTTTCTTTCATGATTGGATGAGGCTATCTTCCGTATCACTAAAAAAATATATATGATTTTCAATATGCACCCTCATAAAGCACAATCTTCACCCAAAACACTGTTGTGCTTGACAAAACATTTTTTTTGTAGATAGATAAAGCTTTGCAAATTCCTAAACTCTTTTTCCAATAAAATAATTTTCCTTTTTTATATTATCTTTTAATAAAAAAACCTTTATAAAAATCTCCCAAAACATTTTCACACCATGCACTTTTCTAGCATATATAAAAAACAAATTTTTTAAATAGAACCCTTTTATAACTCTTTACAAACCTTTTCACACTATTTAAACTTCCAACCTTTCGTCACGTTCATGACTACGACCCGTCTAAAAAAACATTTCGAAAACTTTTTGAAAATTTGTAAACTTGCCTCACGGGTTCGGTTTGGCCCTTTGTTGTATGGCTAGGCTAACACGACTCTCCAACTCTTTTTGATTGGATTCAAAGAACCTGCAACTACTGTCAGCAGAGGCTTCCGTGGAAACAATTTTTCTTCAATAAAAAAATACTTTCAACATTTGATTTGTTGCATTTAGGGCAGCAACTTTCACTCTCTACAAGAAAAAAATTGACAAGCTATGGATTATTGCTCATCGATGGATGCAAAAATTTTGACGCTTTTATCACTCAAGACTCTGCAAGCTGCTTCTGTATAATCTTTGGCTTCTTGGATCCTCTCGCTCTGATACCAATTTGATGGTAAGGAAGAGGAGAGGAAACACAAATTGGCACACACAAACACAATATGAGTTTCTGCTTTTTTATATTGATCACACAAAGTTGGCTTTCACATACAATTATGCATAAAGTTGCGGCTCTTAGCTTTCACATACAATTAATTGGACTTGACTTTGATTACAATGAACTTAATATGGGGTATTTATGTTTTTCAAATAGTGAATCACTCAAAATAACTTCAACATGAAAACACACACTATATTTGAATTTTCCAAACATAAAATGAACTCAACTTGATTTACACTTAACTTGGTTAACTCACACTCTAAATTTATATTGCACTTAACTCAACTTATCTCTTAATGCATCAAGCGACCTAGATCTTACTAGATATTTATGTTGTAGTAATTACTATTTCGAACAGTGAAGAGGAACTTCGTATACATGGTAGCAGTAAGTATTCTTAGAATATGATCAATAAAACCTCTTTTCTCTTGGGAAAATAATTGAAAATAAACAACTATGTAAAAATAAATTAAAAAACGAGTGAAATTAACAGATTTTTCACAATTAAAAATGAATGTTGATAGACTAACAAAAGTAAACTTTGATATTGACAACTTGAAAAACCAAAAATTCATATAATGTTTGGCTTCAATCCAGTGAGTGTCTCTATTGTCCTTATTAGAGTGTTTTGTTCAAACATTATTTACACCAGTCATAGCATAAAATATGTGCCTATAACTAAAAGTTGATTTATGTTGTAATGTTGGTGTTTTACGAGTTGTTAAATATTATTTGATCATCCTGGCTTTCAAAAGGCCTCATACTCGCTCTAACACTTCTCAAAAGAAAAGTCCCCCTTTCTTTGACCCTAAAAAAATCATATCCAGGAGGGTTTGGAAAGAAAAATATCATATCACTCTAGATATTGTGATCTCTTTTCCTTTAGTGTTAACCTCCAGCTCTCAGAATGATAAATTCTATGGGTCTTCTTCCAAAGCCTTGGAATACTATGAATATCGGTGTACACTAATTATCTCATTTTCCTCAAGAGTCAAAATCGAAGAAGCTTCTTTCAGTTCACCTTCCTTAACATTTCATACATTCCCACAACATAAAGAAGTCAAATATATCCTCATAAATATCCAAACTTAGAGCATCATTGGCTTTCCATCTCAGTACCAACTAGCTACAATTCCCTACCTTCTACCACCTCCCTTGCAAAACATGGCTTTCCCTAGTTTTCTCCTTAATAAATATGCTCCACTAAATTTGCAACAACCCCTAAATGGGATGCAACAATATTATCTTAAACTCTTTCCAAGATACACTAGAGAGGATTATATCTCATCTCAAAATCATATATAAAACTTTTGTGCATTTGCTAAAAATATGAATGTAGGACATCTGAATGTAGCATTAAGACTCTTTGTTCAGTCTCTGGATGGGGAGGCCAGGAAATGGTTCAAATCTCTACCAAATTATTCAATTAGTACCTCGTAGGAGATCAAAAACTCTTTTATGCAGAAGTGGGGAGATAAAATGGACCATGGTTACATCCTCATAAAATTTAATGCAATCAAGAAAAAACATAATGAAGATGTTTCATAATTTATAAAAGGTTTAATACATTATATAATAGCCTTCCTTCTAAAATTAAACCTCCATGGGTTGTTGCCAAAGTGGTTTTTGTTGGAGCCTTTGAACCTGATTTTGGGTTTACCCTCAGAGGAAGGAATTCCCATACCCTGGACCAGATTCAAATAGATTCCCTAGAATTTGAAGTAAATTTCACCTCCACTAGGAAGTGGAAAGGGAAAAGTGAGTATGGTGATAGGAGGAGAGGAAAGGAAGAAGCCAACTCTTTGGGCCATGTAAAGGAAACCCAAGAGAAGAAACTATAGGAGATGAACAAGCTGATAAGGAATTTTTCTAACAAGCTTGTAAAACTAGAGTTGGAAAACAAAAACCATCCTCGACAAAATCAACCAACTCCTAATCGAAATTTTAACCCCCAATATAGGAGGCCGCCCTTGCATCTCTTACAAAGGGAGAGAAGGGATCAACAGGACCATATTTAGGCTCCTTTGTATCTAAAAGATGATGCTTAGGAGAATGTTGAAAAAAATAAGGAGGTTCAAGAAAACCAGTTCTCTTTTTTTTTTGAAGAAGAAAAGGAAATAGAAGCACATGAAGAAGAAGGGGATGACCTAGATGCCCCACTGCATGATGGTGAGATTGATAATTATTTTAGATAGTTTGTTGACTTCATGTAGGCTCAGTTACATAGAAAATATGATCTCAAGTCATCTAGGAAAAGGTATAGAATGCAAGATCAGAATTAGGAACCCCTTCACCCGAGTCCTCCTAAGTAAACATATAAAGGGAAGAAACCTCTCGGCCAGGTCCCACCAAACAAAAATGACTCCTCCAATCCTATTCTTAGTAAGCTTGAAGTCCCCGAAGCAGAGCATTTTCCACCTTAAATAAAACTAGGTTTTAATGAGGACAAAGAACTTGTTGAGATTGTCAAAGCTGATAGGAACCCCTCCACTTTCAATCTTCAAAAAGAGTTGGAAAAGGTAAAAATATTTGTTCCTTTGACTAAGTTGGTGAAACAACCCAGTTATAAATATCAAGTATCTCAGTTCATGTGTTCACCCACCATAGCCCTATTGCAAGATATCCCAAACCTTCAAGAAGAGAGGCCCATGATTATGTTTGGTACACATGTTGAGGAACAGGACTCTTTCGCTTCCCCTTTCTATGTTAGCTTGGTGATTCATGATCTCCTACTACATAACTATATGCTTGAATCAAGAGAGTCACATAACCTAATTCCATTTTTTGTCATGGAATAGTTGGGACTACAAATAAAAAAACCATACAAAGATCTATACTCCTTTGATTCCAATAGAGTAAAGTGTCTAGGGATGATTAAAGACCTAGTGGTCAATTTGTCTCAAATACAGGTAAAAAGTGTAGTAATGGGCATTGTAGTTACTTACATCCCTACAAGGTTTGGTATGCTTTTTTCCAGGTCATGGGGATCGAAAATTGGAGGATCCATCAAACTAGATTTGACATATTCTACCATTCCTATATTTAGTGGAGAAGAATGTTGATTATACAAAGAATCTAGATTTGTGAAGACAATTAGAAAGGCTGATTGTTCAAATAATTCTTTTGTGTATGGTAAAGAGAAGTATTTTTCTTGCCTTCTGTTAGAATAAAATGATCAAACATGGGTGAAACTCAGGTTGAATGTTCTGTTCAGATGATTAAGAAATCATTGGGGTGTAAAAAGATATGGAAATTATATTTTGATGGTGATTATTCCAGGGAAGAAAATGGGGCGGGTGTATTGCTTGTTTCTCTAGGAGGTAGCCTAATTCCTTTCTCTTTCAAGCTAGAGTTTGAATCCACTAATAATGTTGTTGAATATGAAGCTTTGTTGTTATGGTTGCAAGCTGCCAAAAACCTCAACATTGGGTGCTTGGAAGTATTTGGGCACTTAGATCTAGTGGTAAAGAAAATAAAAAATCAATGTCAAACCAAGCATCCAAGACTGAAGGATTACCAAAATATATATGGGATCTTATTGAGAACTTTTTCTTAGCCTTTAATATTCATTTTTTACCGAGAGAAATAAATTTAATGGTTGACTATTTGGAAATTGATGCCAATAATTTTAAGCCTCCACAAAACCCATTTCTTGGACTCATTAATGTGAGGTTAGGTATAGGCCTTCAGTACCATACAATGTGAAGTATTCATAGTTGTTTGAGGATGAGGAATATATCAAACATTTCAGGGACGTTATTGGAGAGTTTTCACACTCACTGATCGAGCAGGCAAATGAAAAGATGACATATGAACAATAAAGAGGTTCGGAAGAAACTATCATTGGATATAAAATTTTACAATTTAAGGATAATACCATCCCCAAGGGGTTGGTCCCATTGGAAAGGTTGTTTAACCAAAACTATGTGGTTTCCAAGGAAACTTAACAAGAGTTTGAGGAGCAGGTGGAGGAATGTAGTATTGGCACAAAATAAGACCCTAGAGTAATCAAGATAGCTAAAGGAGTTCCTAAATAATGCAAGAAAGGTTATTTGTACCTTTTTAAGGAATATATGGATGTGTTCGCTTGCTCATATAATGATCTGAAAAAATTTGACACTATTTTCATTCAATACAAAATTCCTTTGAAAAGTAGAGTGAAGCCATATAAACAGAAGCTTAGGAAAATTATCCCTTTGTTACTTCCATCAATTGAAAAAGAGGTGAGAAAGTTGCTACAGGCTAAAATTATTGTGCCTTTCAGGTACTCAGATTGGGTAGCAAATATAGTCCCTGTTACGAAAAAGAATGGAGAAATCAGGCTATGTGCTCATTTCAGAAATCTAAATAAGGCCTCAGTGAAAGATAATTACTCTCTACCTAAAATGGACTACATTCTTCAGAAGGCAGTAGGGTATGCCCAAATTTTCATGATGGATGGATTCCCTATGTACAACCAAGTCACCGTCAGGAAAAATTTTAGGGGCTAATATTCGCAGGTGGGCTATTTTTCTGTTCTTTTCCACAAAATAGATTCGCCAATTTCCATTTTTTTCTAAAATGATTCGCCCAAATTTTATAGTACGCCATTATTTTACTTTAAAAATCACCAAAATATTATATTGACTAACATAAAATCATTGGAAATCTAAATATTTCTACAAAAATATCACCAAAAAATTTACAATTTGCATATTAGGGATTTGTAGGATTAGCCAAGGTTTCTAAACTTTAAAATAAACTTCCAACCTTAAAATTTTCCCTAGTCATTGTACACCCTAAAGATCAGAAGAAAATTGCTTTCACGACACCCTATGGGACGTTTACATATGCCAAAATGGCTTTTTGCCTCATAAACATTGGAGCTACTTTTCAAAGGGCTATGGATATAGCATTAATTGGAGAACGGGATAAATTATTAGTGATTTGCCTCGATGAAACCATTTTCTTCTCAAAAATAGATGAAGAACACATTAAACATTTATTGCTTACCTTTGAAAAATGCAGAAAGTATGTTCTGTCCTTAAACCCCAAGAAATCTCAATTTTCTTTAAGTGAAGGAAAACTACTAGGCCACATTGTGGCGAAGGAAGGAGTAAATATTGATCCCAAAATGGTGGAATCCACTAAAAATATTCCATTACCAAGGAATACGAAATAAATTCAAGTTTTCTTGGGAATAGTCAACTTTTTGAGAAGGTTGATACCCAATTATACTGAAATTGTCAAAGAGATCACAGAAATGTTGAAGAAGGACAAGGAAGTAAAGTGGACTATATAAGGACGGGAATAATTCTCTGGAATTAAAAATGATTTTGTAGAGGCCCCAGTCTTAGCTAGCCCAAATTATCAAAATCCATTTGTCATTTTTTCTTTTGCTTCTCCTTACATTGTTGTAGTTGTTTTATTGCAGAAAATAATGAAGGACAAGAGCAACCTATTGCATTTTTCATTTATGTGCTACGAGATGCTGAGCTAAAATACAATATTTTAGAGAAACAAATCTATGCCTTAGTCAAATACCTGAAGGCTTTCTGACTTTATGCCCCGCAGTCAAATATATCAGCTTATGTTCCTACAACTCTTGTGAAAGATATCCTTGTGCAGCGTGATAGTGAAGGAAAAAGACGCAAGTGCATTTCCAAGATACAGGAATATGATATGGATATCAAAGCCATTGAGTTGATCAAGGGGGAGGGGTTAGCTAAAATAATGTCTGAAGCCAATTTCCAAGCCTTGGGTATAAACTTGTTGGCAGGGAAGGATGGAGAAAGTGGAAAAGTAGAGGAACAATAAAAAATTGAGGCCTCAACATAGAAAATTGAGATGAAGTACCTTGTTTCACACTGCTATAAACATATTTTTCATTATTTAATTTTTCTGAAATGTTGAGTAAATTTTGACAAATTTAAATACAAGGCTTTGAGACTGCAAACCCAGAAGTTTGTCATCTCAAATGGCCAACTATATTAGAAGGACCCAGTGGAGATTTTTCTTTTATGCCTAGTTGAAGAAGAAATTTATTAGTGATTGATGAGGTTCATAACAGTGTCTATGATGGACATTATAGCTGGAGAGCTACAACCCAAAAAATTCTCAAACTAGATTTCTATTGGCCTAAGTTGGTCTGTGAGGTGAATACATATGTAGGTTTCTATTTAGCCTAATTTGTTTGCAGGAAAATAGAGGTTGGCACCCCTTCCCTTAATCCTTATGTTTTTGGAAGAACCCTTCGGGAAATGGGGGTTGGAATTCATTGGAGAAATACACCCACCATCTAGTGGTTAGCACAAATGGACACTCACAACCATGGATTATTTCACTAAATGGGTGGAGGCCATCCCAGCCAGAAATGAAACTGATGCAATGGTCATCAAATTTATGGAGGAGAACATCCTTGCTATATTTTGATGCCTAAGGAAAATTATCACTAATAATGCCCAGGTATTCAAGTTAGCCAAGTTTATTATTTTTTTCCAAAAGTATAACATCAATGTATACCACTCAACCACCTACTATCCACAAGGAAATGCATTGGCTAAATCCTCCAACAAAACTTTACTAAGGATTCTAAAAATGAGTATATCATAATATCAAAAAAAATGAGACTCACAATTAAAGTTCGCTTTATGGGCTAATAGGGTTACTACCAAGAGATCAACTAGAAAGTATGCTTTTGAATTGGTGTATGGGAAGGCTGAAATTTTTCCTATCCAAATAGAATATCAATAGCTAAAATTCTACAAGATGTTGAGGAGGAGCCAAATTTTATGACTAGAATAATAAATCAGTTGGTAGAACTGCAAGAAAATAGAGAGAAGGTAAATCAAAATATGATTAAGTATCAGGAAAGGATGAAATATATTTTTGAAAAAAATGCAAGGGACAGGCCCTTACAACCAAGATATTTGGTACTCAAGTGGGACATCATAAAAAAAGATAAGAAAAATCATGGGAATTTTGATCCTTTATGGTTTGGACCATTCAAGATCTCTGAAGCAAATGGAAACAATATCTTCTTACTGGAAAAATTATATGGTGAAATGTTTGTACTTCCTGTAAATTGGCATCTTCTGAAGCTCTATTTTCAGCATTAAGGAAGCCCATTCTCACCCACTCTAAATACCGGTGAGCCATTGTACATACCAATGATGTTTTGTGTTCTTATTGCTTCTGTTTTTTTTATGAGTATTTGAATAAAATGACTCCATGCCCAATGGGTAAGGCACTAATCTGCAGGTTCTCAGTGCATTACTTGTAAAGCATTGTCTGTAATTGGAGCCGATGTTATATACATTATAATTTTATATGATTGTTGAAAAGGGTTGCATTTGACATCTACGGTGTAGAGATAGATAGATTGATTAGGTGGGAAAATTTTAGGCTCTGGTAATACACTAGGAGCCTCTAGTGAAAGAATTTGCATCAATATAATCCTTAATTGAGCAAGTGCAACAGTGTAACAAGAGAAAATAATAAATAAATGATGTTTTGGTTAAGGGTTGAGCATGTTTTAGGGTGAATTGTTTTCCATCTCTGCCCAACTGACCCCCAGAGACACTTCGATGGGGGTAACCTATGCAGTAAATACACGGGCACTACCCCCTAGATTTGAAAATTCAGCAGGGCGAGACTACCGATTGACAACACAGATTGATTCCAAGGGGTCTCAGCTTGATCCTGCCCCCACTTTCATTCACCCGTCAGAGAAAGTTGGTGACCACCCGTCAATACCATCAGCAAGAAACCACTGAAGGTAAATAGTAAAATCCCTCCCCGCTCTCATCCACCTATCACTTTTCCAATCACCTTCTGCTATGTGTCCCCCCGTGACATCATCAGATGTCATATGATTGTTTTCTCCTCTACCTATAAAAATAATTCTCAGTTCAACAGTTTGAATTTAAATTTCTCTCGATGTTGCAAATATCTCCCATTGTTCGAAAGGTATGCGATGGTGTTCATCCACCAAACTAATCCAGAGCTCCCACCAACGTCATTCTCCAGCTCTCACTCGGTCAACCAGGTATCTTGTCAGATTCCCCACCTGCAACTTATTTGTCTCTATGATAAAAATGAAGAAATTTTCCCCGAAGGCCCCCAAAACCCAGAAATTCAAACCATCCTCCAACATCAATCCACTGATGGACACGAAGGCGCATATTTTAGATCCACCATCTCCTTACCACCTGTCAGACCTCTGGTTCGACATTTATGGCCATCATGTCATGGGATACGACCCATTCTAAGTAGTTTATTCAGGGCTATATTATCAAATTGTGCCCTATGTTTATTATTTCCATGAATTCATTTCTTGGCTAGCTGCTTCATATGTTGAGGAGAATAACTATTTTATATTTTCCTCAGGGGCTAAAATATTAGAGGTCACCCCAGAGCTGATTCAAAAAGCTTTGATATACCCAGTCTCCCTTGAGCCCCAAAATTCAATGAAACCACTTTGATTTATAGTTACCATACCCTCTTAGCTGGAGAGAAACAGTCCTTTCTACAAATTTTTTTGGCCTCTGGCTTCCAGTATTTGCCTATTGCTAAAAATTTCCCTATATCTACCTTCACATAAACAGTGCAACCTATCCTTTATATAATTACTAATTTATTTTGGGATGATGATGCCAATATGGCTAACAAAGCCTCCATAGGATTTCTAAGGGAGATGATGCAGCTAGGTGACTTATATGATATACCTTCCTTCTTGGCTAAGTCCAAAACAATCCAATTGCACCACTTCCCTGTCACCTCATATTTCAAATGTTATTACTTAATGTTTTGTTTGTTCTTGTACACCTATGTAAATGAATTAGAATGCCTAGGTATCAATATGACGTCCAAAAACAAGCAGAGGAATTTTGTCTTTGATTGGGATGTTATTGTTAGGCGGAAACCATACAATGAGGTCTACTCCCAATTTATATCCTCTTACATGGCCATTGTGTACAAAATTATTCATAATGTCTCCCCCCCCAAGGATATTCCCTCAGCAAAAATAGATACTCCACCTCAGTAAGGACACCAGGGCGAGTGACTGGTATTTGTTTGAGGAATATACTGATATTAGGGTTTATAGGTGTAAGCTTCCTCCTTATCAGTTGCATGTGTTCTTTCCAATAAGTATATTTTCTCTGGAGTTTATTAGGCAGATCCTAAATGTGGAACAAGTAAATTTTTTTCCTACTAAAAAAAGGTACATCAAGTTGGGTAATCCTATTGTCCCTTTCATTGTTAAGGGAAGGCCGAACTTTAAAGCAGTTGAGGATTTACTGAAAGAAATGAGTTTTAAAATGGGGTATATTTGGCATTATGACCCTCATGGTGTCATTGAAACAAAGAAAAAAATCATTAATGATTCAACTTATGATCATGAATATAGGTCTGATATTGAATGGAAGGCTAACCTTGATTCATGTCCCATTAACACATAAATGGAGATTGAGACTCGAGCAGCAAAATAAAAGGCACAAAAAGGATTGTGGTTGAAACCGAGGATGTAGAGATGGAGGATGTTCACACTAGCAAGAAATGAAAGACCCAAGAATCAAAGGAAGAGTAAATTGAAACTGGGTTGTTGGAGATAAAACCAGACCAACCAGACTTCCAAGTGACTTTAGAATACCCACTGCAAGTTGTTGCCTCATCATCTTCAGAGGTATCCATTCTTAGTTCTACATGGAGTGCAACTATGACAGCACCCAGTTGGACTACAGGGAAATTAATTGAAGAAATAAATAATAATATTAGGTAATAGATGCAACAAAAAATGGCATCGCATTCAGTCCCTTATCATACCAGAATCCTTGTCGATATGGACCTGGAGAGAAACCAAATTAACTTCTCATTGCACTGCCATTTGGAATAGTGATCACTACCATCAAGCTCGCATTTTAGGGATTTGTATGTGTCTCTAGACTTGACAAGTTTCCCTCTTCCTGACAAGATCAACTTCCATAGGAATTTGGGAGAAATATTATACAATGAGCTAAGAAGAAATTCCATGAGCATAAGAAAAGTTGACAAGCTACTGGAGAAGGTTGCAACAAAACTGAATCAAGAGAGAGCTAATTATAGAGCTCTACATATGCAAAACTAGAACTTTAAGGAACTAATTATGAAGCTAGGAGTGAACCTAGAAGAAAAAGTTGCTTTTGAGACCCTTCTCTATATTTCCCAAGCTGAGATTCAGGAGTTGAGGCACAAGATACATATGTCTACTAGTGAACATGTCTAGTCTAGAGAACTAGAAAAGGTGGAGGAATAGAAAGAGATACTGTTCAAGGAGCTAATAGACAAGAAAAATGAGGTGGTGGCCCTCAAGCAGTGGGCAGCAGAGCTTCAGTAGAAGATAGACTCCCACATTTATGCAATTCTCGTGTCAGAGAATCCTCAAAATCATACAGAACAACCTACTAAGATCCTCACTGAGTTACAACTCTCGGAAGGGGAACTCAAGCAAGTACAGATGGATTTATATAATGCTCAGCGAGCCCTTGCACAAAAGGAGAAACAACTCGAGACTTCCAAGACCAATGAAAAACTAATCAACAAGAATTCGCAAGAAGCTAATCAAAAAATCATTAAGCTTAAAGGCATACTAAAAGTAAACATGTCCCTCCTCCAGGCTAAACAATTGATATGGGATGAAGTGATAACAAATATGAAGAAAATTGGGAATACATAACTCTGATGGCTGAGAAAAAAATTGCAATCAAAGACTATGAGTTATTCATATTAGTTTTCAAGGAAGAGGGTGAAAAGAATGCTCAAACTACTAAAATATTCATCCAATATGTCAATGATAAGCCACTCAATGAGTTGATGGTTACAGATGTGGTGGATCGGGTGTCTACAACATGGAGATCTATAAAGTAGTCTAGAAAGTTGAGGCTAGAGCTAAAGTTGAGGAATGTCTGGAGATATTGTTGAAGTATGTATCAAATTGACTCAGAGTTTGAGTAGAGAGTTCGAGCAAGGCTACCCAATTGTGTGGACCTCATAGGAGTGTTAATCTCGTGGAAGAAATATAGTCAGATCCTAGTAGATGTTAAGATCATGGTTGACTCATCCCACGAGAAGACCTCTACCTTGAAGTGAAAATTTGTGGTAAACTACTTAAGGAGAGATTTCCAACTGTTGGGTTTAGTTATGACCTTGTTTTTCTCTAGGAAAAACTATGCAGGGCTCACCGGTCTTAAAATTTCTTATCAAGTGTTATTTCTCTCTCCTCTACCAATTTCACAATTGTGGCAGAGATGTGACCAGTTCATCAACCCTCGATTGCTCTAGATAATTGATCTAGTAACCCGTCATCCTAAACTGATCTACCATGATTGAAGATATTTCTGATTGTTTCAATCATGACACTTTACTATTTCATGTTTTATATAAATATTTTTATCTTCAAGAAATGAATGCTAGTTAATTAGGATATGGCCAGTACAATTGTGCCACTAGCACGCTCGCATATTTTTGTTATTATGAATCACTAGAAGATCAAGAAGGAATATTTTGTAAGGGGTTATCATCCTGAGTCCATATAAAAAACATTTTATGCTACATAACAAGGGTTATGAATTTTGTTTCTAAGGGGATCTCTGCAACTATGAATGAAAATGAATGATATGTTCGAAGATTAATGAAATTTTTGGTGATTATGTCTCACATGAGGTTGTAGTATGTATTCTCCTTTGTGTTTATTCCATTTATGTTCATTTTTATTCTCATATTACATCTAATAGTAGTTTTTGGGTGTGTTTTTATAAACCATGGATTCATGAGTCTAATTTTGATCAGAGATGCCAGTGACTAGTTAAATTTAACATACTTAATATGTGCTCCATGTAATCTAACATGTAATTTAGTGTTCCCCTCATTTGTTTCATGTCGAAGTCTTATGCACTAGATTCTAAACTAAGCCATGTGTGTTTGGTTTCATTCCTTCATAATATGTCTCTCCAACATGCTACAATGATTGATGAACTCCATTCTCATGTAACGTTAGCCACTAACGCTGGAAATTAATTTTTCTAGGAGTTTACTTTGCTACCAGATTTGCATTTCTCTTCTTAAATAAGATTTAGAACCAATTTTTCTTTTTAAAATATGTTTTATATTGATTGTAAGTGAACAATTCCAATAAATCATGCAAACACTCATCAAGATGTCCTAGGTACTAGTCCCTCCTCAACCTAGGGGATGTCTCTAGGAGCTACACCAAGAACGTTCGTTTGAGAGAATATATTAGAATATAAGACTCTTGGCCAAGAGATTTAGTTAGAATCTAAACTTTCAGCCGAGAGTTTGCGTCTGAGATTTTTTTCACAAAAATCTCGGTTGAAAACTTTTTAACTCTCGACCAAAATTTTGAAAATCTGGGATTAAATCTATTAAAATCTTGGCTAAAAGAGTTTCAAACTCTCAGTTGAGAAAATATTTTGACATTTTTCTTTGCTGATTTTTTTTCAAAAATAGCGGAAATTATTTCCACATACCAAAAAGTGTTTCCCATTTTTTCAGTTTCACCCACAACACTTATTTATGGAAATTTATAAGTTCTGTGACATTAGTATTCTTAGTTATAAGGCATCACTAATCCAAATTCTGAGCACGTTTTTTAGAAATTTTCGTGACACATTCTTCTATGGTATGTGAGCCTCTCTTGTGTTGTATCTTTTGAGTATTTGTTGTGGTATGTGAGCCTCTCTTTGGATGTATCTTATGTGGTATGAAAACCTATGTGTGGCTATATCTTTTGAGGTATGAAATCCTCTATGTGGTTGTTTTATTTGTGGTATGTGAGCTTCTCTATGGAAGTACTCTTTATGGTTCATGTGTTCTTATCTATGGTATTATTCTTTGTTCCTACAAGCTTATGTATGATAGCATTTTTTCTGGTTCATATGAACTTATATGTGACACTATTCTCTATTCATGTGAGCTTCTTTGTGGAAAATTATTCAGTGGTATGTGAGCTTCTTTGTGCCACATTATTCTATGATATGTGAGCTTCTATGTGGCTCCTTATCTCTATTGTAAAGAAAATTTATATGGCTCTAAAACTGGAGAAGAGGAATTTTTTTTTGTCCATGTGATATGTTATTTTATCTGATGTACAATTGATGAATTGAACTCTCTCTCATAAGGAAATATTGTTGGGCTTTCCCTTAGTTGGTTTTTCAACCGCTAGCCTAAATTGTGTTGTCTCTTGTCTCTTGTCTCATTGTTTATTGTGATATCTATTTCTCTATTGTAGAAGTGAATGGTTAAAATTTTTCATGTATAAATTCTTGATTATTGGAATGATCTAAAGAATAAATATTTTATCATTGGTAGTAGTTATCAGTTTGAAAAATTGTTCTATTCTTTATTGCATTACAAAATCAATAGTTATGTGATCATTGACCAAGTCATCATAAAATAATGCAAGACAAACAAGAGGCCACTATTTCGGTAAGTGGTTTGTTCAACAATTGTTAAAATGTATGCTTGATGCATTATAAGAAGTATTTGGGTTCCCTTCTTTTGCAAGGTATAAATCCATTGTTCAAGGCACAAAATATCTACATTCGAAATTGTAGAGGAATTTAAATTTCCATCACAATTTTAAAGTTATCCTCATAAGCAGGGATATTCATACTATGTATGGTGATGTTTGAAAAAATATAGGATAGGAATACAACCATTGGATGTGTCACAACTTTGGAATATACTTTTTTTTCCAATAAATTATTTCTTCTCTCAACCTAAAAACAAAATCATTGAGTGAAATTATGTTTCCAATAAATATGTATAATGGAAGGGTTCTTGCAAATGATTATGAATCATCTCTCTCCAAAATTTTAGGAATCTATCACAAACATGTTGAAACACTACAAATTAGGTATTTTTCCTCTCCCGCTGCCAGAGATCCCATTTAGAGAGTATGTTACAATATAGGTAATTCTGAAGAGGTGTGCTTATTACATTGGAGGTAGAAGACTCAATAGTTTTACAAAACTAATATATGCAAGGACTGATAGAAGAGTATAGAGCACAAAAGAACATAAGAAATATGAGCATTAATCATGATATATGTTGGTTATGCCATAACTATGATGGTGACTTTACTATGAATTGTGATAATGGACCATATGAATAAATAAGTCATTACAAAACTAATGAGTCATTTATTTCTAATTAGTGACAAAGGTATCATTGAGTTGTGCATAGATATAAAATAAAAATGGATATATAGGACATACGAAGTTCCTTCCTCTTTTGATGTTACATTTTTTGTGAAACACATTATTATCTTTTTCACAAAATACACCAAAATATTCATCACTAGGAAAATCCTAAATAGGATTATAGTATATATAATTTTAACCATAATATGAGGAATAATACCTGAAATTAGAAAGCTTCACAAACAAGTTCATTTATCTTTAAATAGGTTGTTTGGGAGCATAAAAGGTGATATTTACACCAAGTCCATTGTTCATCCTACTAATATTAAAATAATATGAGCTAGATTTTGGGCACAATAGGGTAGAAACCAAATTGAGAAGAATATATGTCATGGATTTACCATTATGTTGTGACATTCAAACCTATATATTTCAAGAGATATTGTAATATCGGCAAGAAAAAAATATCAATTGCGTAGGGACATATCCCTACATTTGAACACATAATAGATCTTCCCAATATACATTTAAAAAATGTTTAGGAAGTATATGAAACCATATTAAAAAATGATATAGGTCACACTGATGCCAAGGTTCTGCCAAATTATTCTTTAGAAAATCATTTGTGTTAAATACTGAAGTTTACACAATTATCCAATGGGATTACAATCTGATTTGAAAAAAACAATGAACCCCTTCATATACATTCTATTTCCTCAACAATTGATAGCTAAAATTTGGTTTTAACAATACCATTTTGAAGGCTTAACAACTAGTTGGAATCATCCACCATACTATGTTCCAATGTTTAATTTTTCATGATGTAATATTGAATTAACAATTATAAAACCATGTTGGAAATTATTGAATTTATTCTATGCATGCATAGTGACTGCAACTATATTATTACTCACAAAAAAGTTTTACATAATAGTCAATCAAAGGTTGAATCATATCAATTCAATCGACTAGTATGCATAAATTTTAATTGTGGATGTAACAACCTTTCATTCCATTATAGCTCCATTAGAAAGAACTACTAACAAATACATAATCAATCTCAACCTTATTATAACACATGAAAATATATAATGTTTATATAATAATTTCTAATAATCAATCTCAATCTTACATCTAAAAAATAATTTCTAAAATAAATTTCCAACAAATACATAATCAATCTCAATCTTATTAAAACACATGAAAGATTACCTATTATACATCACTTATCTCTATCCCATTCCATCCACTCTCAATCTTATTTAGCACATTACCTTTGCCTATCCCGCCTCATCCCATCTCAATATTATTAAAACATGTTGGAGAAGACAAGACATTATCAATCCATATCCCTATGCCATCTCACTCCATCCGCATCCCATCCTCCTAGCTAAGCCCATGAAAAACTCAACGAGAAAGTCAATGTGCTTTACATTAGAAACCATCTATGGCTACCCATTAAAACTGAGATAAGAAATCAACTTTTTTTACATTCCACGGTTCGTCTATGGCTACCCATTAAAATTGAGATAAGAAATCAACTTTCTTTACATTCCATGGTTTTTTATGAAGATATATCTAAGTCAACATTCTTCACGTTGAAATTTTCTATGATCATGAAAATTGAAAACAATATATGAATGTTCTTTACATCGAAATAATCTGTGCTCTCTAATTAGTACACACAATAAAACCTACTTTACTCTTCTAATATTCAACTCCTTTTACCTATCCTAATTTGATAACTTTTCCCTATTATCTGTGAGAATAATTCTGATCAAACTCGTCCTCTCCTCTCATGTTAATCCTTTGACGTCATCAATAGGCGATGCATCTAATCAAAACTCCATGCCAACTTTACAAAATATTTTAAAATTAGACGTTTGAGAAAGACAAGAAAGCATCCTGTGCGACAAGTTGATAGGGGAATAAAAGATTGAATTACTACGTTGCAATTTGCATGCTACTCTAAATCAAATATATTAAACTATCGCAAGGTGACGTACAGACAAAAGAAACGATAAATTTGAACAACGATCAATTCTTAATAGTGGTTTCAACGATATTGTGGAATTCAGATTGAGCTGCTCGGAACCCCATAATGAAATTCTCCGCTAGGAACCCGAAAATGAATTTCTCTTTTAAATTTTAAGGTTTTAAATTCTAAGGTTAATAAATATAGTTAAGTTTTACTAGTATAACTAGTTTTTTTTTTTTTTCAGTAAGAAAAAAACGTTGTAGTATTACAGTTCATATTCAATCAAATACGAGTGATTACATCATAAGACTTTAACTCAATTTTAGTCTTGAAGAATCCAGCAATTGGAAACCCAATCCTCTAAGCATTTACCATAACAGCTCATGAATAGAAAATCTCTGGTTTTACTGGAAATCAATGGCTCATAATACAAGAAACAGCTGAAACTCAGATACTGAGTGATCTCTGAGACTAATCTCTGAGACGCCTAAATGAAGAAAAAACGAGATTCAGAATGAATCTTGTCTGATGAAGCAACGCCAAGAATAGAGTCAATGCCAAGAAGCCACCAGCAGCCTCGCTTACAGAAGAAGGCTCGCTTGCACCCAACATCAAAGAAACAAATTAGAAAACAGGCTCGCTTTCAGAAGAAGGTCCCCATCATCTGTCGATTATTAAGGAATAGGGAGTATCCGAGTATCGAGGCAAAGGGAACCCCTGTAGAGATGGATATGAAACTCTCCAGAAGGACTATCCAGTCCTTTCTTCGATAACTTATCAGCTCTAGTATTCAAATCTCTATAGATGTGTTCAATACTATATGACTGAAATTTCTGTAGAATGTTTCTAATTCTCTGAATCCAACCAAAACAGCGATGGATTTGCAGATTACAGCAATCATTGATCCCATCTATAGTAATCTTCGAGTCTCCGTATATATAGATGTCTGAGAGTTTTAGATTATATGCAATGTACAGACCTCCCAAGAGTGCCATAATTTCAGCCTTGTTGTTTGAGCCAGAGCCCCCGTTCCAATATATTTGATAGTGGTCGTTGTTGTGAAGACGAATCCAAGCCCCGCAGTCGCATATTCCATTGATGCATGCACCATCGAAAAATAATGCCGGGAGAATGCTCTGATGAGGTCTAATCCGTCCATAAAGATATTTTATGTCAGAGACGATGCATGAATTTATATTGATCCAAGTCGAGATATCCTTAATGATCAAGGCAGAGTGAGGAGGGGAATATTCAAAAATACATCGATTTCTAGCAATCTAGATTTCCCATATAACATAGAAAGGTGTAGTGTTTAATGGATATGCGACTCCAGCCCATGATGTAATAGATTGTATACAATTAGAAGGCTGCCAAGATGAATCGCGAATAACACCTGAGAAATGCATCCAAATCGAAAGGCTGAAAGGGCAAGTAAAAAAGAGATGTGATGAGGTTTCTTCCTACAATCGACAGAAGGGGCATCTTCCAGGACGAATAAAGCCCCGCCTACATAAAACATCCCAAGTCAATATTTTATTTTTCCATAATAGCCAAATAAATAATACAATCTTGTTTGGAATATTTAGGTGCCAGGAAAAGTAGAAGGGAGACGGCGCAACAGAAGGATTTGGCTGAATGAGATTTTCATAAATGTCCTTCACAATTAAGCCTGATCCAGATGTTCTTCCATTCCAAGTCAGTTGGTCACCATTACTATTATATGATAGTCCCAGTCCTTGTAGAAATCTTTTATACTCGTTCCATGCCGGTAAATCAATTCCATATATGCCCAGCTTGTCAGCGGATTTCCAAATGGGAGCATCAAGGGACCAGCAGAGGATAAGGTCCAATAAAGTAAATATGCCCGTCTGATGTAATATGTGCAATATGTGTTCATCTATCTGATAATGTTTAGAGGATGAAAATATCATGTCAATCCCAATGAAAATGTTACGCCCATTCCCAAATTTCCACGCAAGTCTTTGACTAAGCAAGGGCATGATCTTGCAAAAACTGATCCAAATTTCAGATGCCCGACGCGCCTTGATATATCCACCCGAATAAAGAAGCTTTAATGGGTCACTCTCTATGTATTTAAGTCTGATTATGCTCGACCATTTTCCATCACAATTAAGAGCGCGCCAAAGGGATTTTATCAATAATGCATTGGAGAAAGATCTAATGTTTAGTAATCCCCAACCTCCATTTATTTTCAGAACTGATATTTCACTCAATTTGCAAAGATGTATGTTGGTGTGATCAAGAGATGAACCCCATAGGAAGTTTGCAATCATAGAATTGATTTTGTTTACTGTGTATGCCAGGAGGAAATAAAGGTGCGACCAGTAGACAACATATTGTGACAGAACAGCCATTATCAATATGTATCTACCTCCCATAGAAAGTGATATGTCTTGCCACTTGTTTATCTTGTTGTTGAACTTTTCGACAAGCTAGATCCAGTCAGTAGTAGTATAAGAGCATGCCTTCAGTCTAAATCCTAGGTAGGTGAGTCCCTTAGAAATATGGTGACTGTTTGTTCCCATAAAAGCTGCTATGAATTTTATTTCCTCCATGTCACCCTCGTTGTATATAAGAAGGGATTTGTCATTGTTGATGCAAAGCCCAGAGGCATGCCAAAATCGGATGAGGATATAGTGCAAGTAAAACCACTAATTTCTGTTGAGCATACCGAATACTAATAAATCATCAACAAATAGTGAGTGCGTGATAGTTACCGAAGGGGAGAAAGGTAGACCTTTAAAGTAGCTTCGTTCCTCTGCCATCTTCATAACATTGCTGAAGCAGTCCATGATTAGAATAAAAATGAGGGGGGATAATGAACATCCCTGCCTCAGACCCCTTTCAGCTCCAAAGAATGCAATCAGAATACCATTTATGAGGACTGCATATTGCACACATGTGATACAGGCCATAACCCACCTGAGAGACCTCATTGAGAAACCAATCTTGAGGAGAATAAGTCGAATAAAAGCCCAATCAGCAGAGTCGAATGCCTTCTTAATATCAATCTTCATGATGATTGCCTCAGACTTGTTTGCGTGAATCGAATGAAGAGCCTCCTGAGAAATTGCGATTGCGTCATGTATGGACCTTCCACCCAAAAATCCAAATTGCTCTTTTGAAATCCTAAACGATAAGCTTGCTCGGATTCTGTTTGTGATTATTTTAGAATTTAGTTTGTATATTACATTACAAATTGCAGTAGGCCTATAGTCTGAGAACTTTTCAGGGGAAGATGATTTTGAAATGATAGTTAGAAAAGTTGAATTCATATCAGCAGGAACAAGACCCATTACTCTAATCTGTTCGACCACCGTGAGGATCTCATCCGCCATTAAATCATAGAAGTGTGAGTAAAATTCGGCCGGCTAGCCGTCCGGGCCAAGACTTTTATCCTGGGTGAAATCCTTTAGAGCTGATTCATTCTCTTTCTTGGTTATCTCTACTTCCAAGATTTCATTTGCTGCCTGGTCAGACATAATTGGTAAGTGCTGTAAAAACCATGTTTGATTTAGCGAGTCAATCTCATTATCAGCTTTATAAAAGTCAGAGAAATATTTGAATGCCTCGATCTGTATTTCAGAATTTGTATACTTCATCGAGTCATCAGCCGCCTTAATATTCCAGATAGAGTTTTTGTTCCTGCGTCCTTTGGCACAATTGTGAAAAAACTTAGTATTAAGGTCGCCCTCTTTCAGCCATTGCACTCTTCTTTTTAATTTCCATGTTGTTTCTTGTATCCTTAGTATTTCAATCTTTCTTGTCTTCAGCATTTTGAGAGTGAAAAATGTTAAAGAATCAGGTGCTGAATCTTTCATTTGTTTAAATATTTGTTGAATTTTATTTTCAATGTCCCTGAGCTCTTTATCAAGACTGGATTTCTTATCCTTCTGCCAAGTCTTTACAATAGATTTTAGTCTGTGCAGCTTATCTGCGAATTTTCTCCATCCATCAAGACCAGAGACATTCTCCTCCTGATTCCAAAATTCGATCACTAGTTTATTGAACGTTGGATCTTGTAACCAAATTCTATTGAATTTAAAGGGGATTCCACTCGTCCTTTCCTCCCATTTCCACGTTAATGAGATAGACATATGATCAGATGAGCATGAAGGGAAAACCGTTGTTCTGACATTTCCTAGAATTTTATTGAGAGGAACCTTCATCATAATTCGGTCAAGACGTTTGCCGATGAAATTGTGGCGACTACATCTATTTTTCCATGTAGGGACAAGAGGAGATGGCTTGATGTCGATGAAGCCCGAATCCAAGAATATTTTTCCAATCTTATCAGCCAAAGGATCCCTTCGTGCCCTGTCACCCCAGAACTCATCCACTGAGAGAGAAGCATTATAGTCCTCAATAATCATTATATATTTGATATTTAATATACCGGATTGATCCATTCGATCCCAGAAGGAGGATCGATTTCTACATGGAGCATATAGATTAACAATATGAATTTTTTCCCCCAACCCTCTGATATTTCCATCGAGTAGAATACCTCCAAAAAACTTGTAAGCTCTAAGGCTAAAAATGGAAGGATCCCATGCTGCTATTAATCCCCCTGCCCTGTATTCCGCGTCCACCCCCACAGCGTTCCAGTTTGGTCTGATCTTAAGAATTACATCTATTGCAACGGTCCTACTACATAAAGTCTCTTGGAGAAGAATCATCAAAGGCAGAAAATCAGTGAACATTTTATTCAGGCGGAGTTTTTTTGAGGATCCACCTACCCCTCTGATATAACTAGTTGGGGATGGCAAGGTTACTTATAATCAAATTTCAGGGAGGTGGTTGTACAGTGTACTAGGGAGATGTGTCGTGTTAAAAAATCCAATCAATTAAGTGTTTTGAAGGTGACTTTAACGATCCTTGAATTGTGGCTCCTCAACCTACTCATCAACCCTCAAAAATCACAAATAATTTGACAAACAAAAATATTATAAATATAAATTGAATGGTGGTGTGTCATTTGCTGATATAGTTGCACTTGCTACCAAAGACGCCGTACTCATAGTAATATTATATGAACCTCGAATTTGAAATCTTTAAAGCTCATTTTAATGTTAGTTTTATAGTTGAAGTAGAATGTTCATAGCATATTTAAATAATGTTGATTGTGCATGCATATATTTTAAATTAAAAGCTCACAATTTCTATAATTTTTGTTTCTTTTTTCATTTCATATTTCTAATGTTTAAATTTCATCTTTCAAATGTTTAAAAGTGTTGATAGACATTAAAATTGAGCTCAAATTTATATTTTTTAAAATAGATTTAGATTAAACATGAACCATATCAGATAGTTTGAAACATTGACTAAATCCTAATAATGTGATTAATCCGAAAAAAAATTATCTAGATTTAGATTAATTATAATAAAAAAAATATTTATTTAAAAATGATTTATCTTTATTAATTTATATTCACTATTTATTAATCACTCACACATTATAATAATATTTATTTAGTTTTTAATTAATTATGTTAATCCATAATTAATATGAATTCAAAATCATTAAAAAAAATTAAGATACGGAACAGAGAGTAAAAGTGTTTAATAAAATTGTATTGTATTGTATTTATTTGTTTGTTTTTATGGTTACAATGTTTTATTTTATTTATTTGAGAATGATTCATCTTAATCAATTTATATTTACTATTTATTAATCACTCCAAAAAATATAATAATGTTTATTTAACTTTTAATTAATTATGTTAATTTATATTTAATATGCATTCAAAACCATTAAAAAATTAAGACATGGACTAAAAATTGTATTATATTTATTTATTGGTTTGTTTTTATGTTTTTATGGTTATAATGTTTGTGGTAGTTTCAATATTTTACAGTTTAGTTTTTTTTGTGTATTTTTTTTCCCAAATTCCAACTAATATTTTATTTTAAGATATATATTTTATATAATATTTAAAAATATAATTTAAATAATGAAAAACTACACATTGTGTATATAGAGAGAGGGGACAATTATTATAGATTCATTAGAATCTTTCAAAGAATGAGAGATGTAATTTTTTTCCAAATTTTGCACTCTAAAAGAGGTTTACACCTTAAGAAGTTGATATCTCTCTTTGCATGTTAAATCCATGTTTAGGATGGATTGGATCCCTCTCTTTGCATGATAAATACGTGTATAAGACGTCCAGTTTTAGCTTAGCATTACTAATTTATTTATTTTTAATTAATTTGCCTCATTCAAAAATATAATATTATTTTATTTCGTTATGAATGAAAATGTTGTTTTCAAGTTGGAATATTGAAATTTGCATGCTACTCTAAATCAAATATATTAAAGTTATCACATGTGACGTACAGATGAAAGACATGATATGTTTTAACTTTCATCAATTTCAATGGTACTTTCGATGAAGTTGTGGAATTCATGCCCCTCATAATCATATCAATCAAAATGAAGGACCTGAACATGATCTACATTGGCACAAAATAGTCTACAAGTCAGATTCTACAACAAAAATTTTTTGCAAGAAGAATCAATCTTGTGGGGATTAATCACAAGTCACCTAATTTCTACTGACAAAATTTGGAAAATGTCTAAAGAAAGGCTTCTCTATTTGCAGAGATATCCATGAATGCATGATTAAATGCATTATAGGCTCTTTGAAGCAGACAATGAGGGATGCAAGAGGTTGAACTCATCTTTGACTTCAAGAGGTGATGCAGTTTCATTTCTTGTCAGCTTGACTTTTGCCGTATTTAGACTCTTTTGCTTGAAACCATAAATCTGAAGTATTTGGTTGTGTGAAAAAATGAAGGCCCTTTCCATACTCTTCAGACATTGCTCAACAGGGTAATCTCCATAGCTACCACAAGGCTTGCATCCCACAAAATGAATGACAAAAAGCCACCTTTCATCTCCAAGTCCAGGATGGTAGGTTTGGATCATGCCCTCGTACTTGTCCACCACAACAACCCAAAAGACATGAAGAAAATATGAGCTTTCCATAAACACTTTGTCACCCCTAGAGATTTTTTTGAGAGATCAATAAATATATCAAAGCAGATTGATCATCTGCCTCAAATGTCGGTCTACCCTCGAAATGACCAGTCAAAACCTTCCCTGCTTCTTCTCTGATCTTACCCTTTGGACCCATTGGTGCCATGCATCCAATATATCTAAATACCATTGACAGATTCGAATAAGGAAGCTTCCAGTATTCAATCTGATCCAAGACTGTTTGCCATAAACCAAATTCTCCCAGCCATGGAGAACTAAATTATAGTTCTTGTACTTATCCAACGGAAACTCAAAAACCATATCAGTGAACATAACATCAATTTCCATCCACCATATCCATTCCACTTTTGGATGTGACAACATAAGCATTTGGAGTAGAGGTAACTTGGCCTAGTAACCAGCCATCTCCTTATCCAAATGAGTCAAGTTATAGACAATCTCAATGCCATGAAACTTGCAGTAATCAATCTTGTTCTTGATTCCCTTTAGCAAATAATGATATCCAAATGAGTTATCACATGGGTTGGTTAGGACCAAGTGACAAGAAAAATCCTAGGTTTCCCATTCACATAACTAGGAAATTAAGGATTTTCCTTAAGCCAATTTATTCTTTGTTGATCCTAGTCATTGATCTGAGGCCCCAAAGTATATGTTCCATTAGGATAGGTTGCATTACTATCAATCTGCATCTCCAGCTCATTCTCTTCATCAGGATATTCCTTCCTCCTAATCTCTTCTAGGGCCCTTGCATTCTCCTTTGCCACCTTTTGACTTGCTACACCATCCCCCATATCCTAGCCACTCAAATTTCCTACTCCTATGGTTCCCCTCAAAACAAGAATCGTGACGAAACCACAAAAATTTGTAATTTTCAAATTGTTGAAGGTCTTATGGATCAACCTCGCTTTGGTCAGAGCCAGAGATCTACCATTAGCAGCCCCCATCACAGAGTGTAGACCCCTTTTATCGATCTCCCTCATTGAATCCCCCAAAAAACAATCCCATATCCCTTTATCTTCTATTCCATATATATATTCTTTAAACAAAATTATAGAAACCTAAACATGCCTCTTACATAAATGCTCCTGCTAATGGACCTCTGAAATTTATATAAAACATGAACTGCTAGTGCCTAGGTCAAGCCCATGGGTAGAGTAGATCCATATTTTTTTATTCAATGAAACTTCTCTAAACAAAACTCTCACGGCTAAAACAATGGGACCAACATCGAATCTCCCACATCTAGGGCTGCTAGACACCAGATATGGTCCTCTTGTGCCAAAATTATCGAGTACCCAACAGTGAAAATGAGGTTAATTTACCTCTGAGATCACTAGCTCGGTATGCCCACCATCAATCGTACTCCTCTACATCAAGCACCATGTTTCCCATTCCCAATATTGGAAGTCACTAGAGTGTGAAGTTCAGAATAGGTTGGATACTGAGGGAGTTATTCATAAATGAGCGCACATTAATAAAAGTAATTGCCCCTAGTATTGTTTTTTGCTAGATCCTCTACTACTCCAGCCTAGGGTACAATGGCGCCTCTCTGGCTCCTGTTTCACAGGTTTAGCGGAATTTAAATTATTTTTCCATTGAATGGTCCCTTCCACAGACATCGTTGATTTTGGAATCATGCCCGACGTGGGAAATAGTTGAAGCCAACGAACGAACCTTGTCCAAGCGATACATGCATAAATTGATACATCATTGCAACGTTGCCTGCATTTTTAAATTAAACAAAAGCGATCAATCACGATATTGATATATCTATATAACCTTTGAAACTAATGTATAAAATTCCTCCTTCAATACTCTACTTTCATGTTTACTCACCTTTGCCACCTTTAAATGAGAAAGTAAGTTGATCCTCGTATTCATTGAGATTTATAACTTCCATTTCCCTTGCCGCCCAGATCATAATGGAGCATAATGGAAGCAGCTACTACAGATGGCATAAACTTCAAAATCCTGGTCTCTGTAACCAACTAATCAGTATGTTAGTATCAATATCCTGCTATAGAGGATGTAAACACTAGATTTCATTAGCCAATATATATTTGAAGCTGGTAATATAGGTGATATAAAGGCTAAAATCCCCATTAACCCTTGATGCAAGGATTAAAAAGCTAACCAACTTTTTTATAAGATTAACACCAAACCCTGCGATATAACCCAGGACAATGTAAATCATCCGATTTTATAAGCGGAACCATATAATAAAATATGTATTATACAAATACCTTTTGACATGGTTATTGTTCCTCGACTTATATCTCAATGAACCTTTATGTCTTAAAGTTACCAGCCTTCCACTTAATCTCTTCCTTTTTAGCACTTAATCCCTTTGCCGCTTTAAACTTTCGTTGACATGTGACCGATACATTTTTTTGAGGTTTATTCTTATCACACCTTCATGATCACAAAGTTCAACCGCAATACCAAATGTATCACATCTCATACTTTTAAAAATTTGACCATCATTAATAACCGAAACCCTCCATCATAATATTAACTCATTTCGAAATGAGCCATAGAGTTGATATCTCCATCGTTAGTTCAAAAATCGATCCAACGACTATCACATTATCGCATGCTAATTAGCGTGAGTGATAACGAAATTAAAATGCGTGATATGGGTAGTTTCCCATTACCACTGAATGTGACATGTCAACACCTCATTCCATCCCATTAAAAAGAACCTAAACCACTTACCGCCTCAAATCTATGCGATAACCACTTACTGTTTTAAAACCTTGCGAAATAACACCCTCGATTTCGATGTTCCGATGCACATAGTTTCGTCCATGCAATCACTTCACAATTCCACCTGTTGTCGAGTCAGAGTTCCAACCACGCATAATTCCACCATGTCACCTAAACTGCTCCCTGGTTCCACTCCTTCCGCTGGATCTCATGGTTCCTCACAAACTTCAGGGTTCTGAAACGTATGGTTCTAGAATCAAAGCATACGTTTGTGTATGAAATTGAATAGGCAATTTAACCCTCAAGTTAATCAAAGACCTCTTTGTTGAGATCCCTTCCTTGTGGGATTGATCCAACACAAAATTACACCGAATTTCGGCCTCCACCTAATTCCACAAGCTTTAAACATCAATATGGATTTAATCCATCCACCTTCCCTCTACACATCGATCCACTTTGCTCAGACTAAATCAACCAGATTCAATCAGCCATTCATACATCAGGCTCATACAATTGGGCTTTTACTATACATAACCTTAATTAACCATACACAGATTTCTCAATGCATAGAAAAACAAAACAAATCACACTACAATCAAATCTTCATTAATAATGAATTGTACAAATACAATTAAACCTTTATTACAGTCAGGATTTGGCCTGATATGCACTTACATGGCCTTTTCTCTTCCTTTCTGTCAAAGCCCGTAGGCTTACAATCAAACTCCTTTTTTCATCTATCTAACCCTCGTCTTCTCTGTGTCTTCTCATCTATACAGGATTACTCTTATAAAGATATTTACATAATTATTGATTACTCCAATCTGTGATCCTCTACACAAATTTCTCAACCAATTCTAATTTAGAATTTAAATCCCTCAAATCCTCATAATTCCTTGGATTTTTCACTTATCTCTAATATTTCTATATCTCACGAGATATTCTCATTTAATTAAATTACAATTAAATTTCTTCAAAATCAACTAAACTTAGGAAAATAAATAAATTGATTAAGGGAACCCACTCCCTTTAGTAAATGTGAAATAAGACTCATGGGTCTTATAATTTTTGAAGAATACTCCTGCATCAGACTCCCCAGGTTGAAAATTTTCATGGACTCTTGTTCATGAGTCACCCAACTGCTTTTGTTGTAAATTTCATCAAATTTCATCTTCCAACTAGTTGACTAACCTCTTTCAATTGTAGGTGCATTTGCTGCCTTCTCTCTTTCTCCTGGATGCCAAACCCTGTATTGTGGATGTCCTTTTACTCTGCTGTTATGATTATTTCCTCTGCATAATGTTTTGATGCAGATATCCTACATAAATAACTCTTCAAACAACATAAATTTTTGCTCCTTTGTCTGCTGTTGTCTTGTCATCATCTCAATAAACTTGAATTCCAACTTTATGTATTCTCCATTTTCTTGTACCTGGCTTATCATCTTTGTAATTTCCATCATCCACCTATCCAAAAATTTAAGTAGAATCCTCTCAATCTCAAAAGAATATTGTTTCTTGTTTGATACAAGAACATGTAATCTTTCAACCTCATACTATCCATCAGCTGCAAATAATTCAGTTATTGAACTTGGTTCAATTTCCTCCATATTCTTGTTCATCCCAAGTTTCAATTGAAAATTTAAAACAAACTCTTGACATTCAAACCTTATTTAGATTGAAAACAAACTCTGTCTGTGGAATGTACTTTTACATCCTCTGCAACCTTCTTCCTCTTCTACACTGACTTGTATAAGAGCTATACCAACTCTCCTTCCTTCATCCCAAACTTTTGAGTCAACTGGTTTCTTTCTTTCATCTTCTTGTTTCCATAAGGAAAACTGACTTTCTGCATTTCCAGAATTTACATACCTCCAAGAGTAGTTTGTCCTTCATCCTGGAAAATACATTCAAAAAATAATAATTCAAAATAAGAAAATGCATTACATTCCACTAACTTCGTTCCATAATTTTTCTGCTTTGTCATTCTCTTGATGCACATATGACATGTGAAAATTGTCATATATTCCTCCATATTGCCTTGTCTTGAAAAATTCTGCTTTGTCTTCACTTTGCTCTGAATGATGTCTAATTTCAAAATTCTATTTTTTGCTCTTCTCTTTAGCCTTACTTCCTTTCACACTTGTTTTCATTCTCCCCTTTTCTCCCTTACAAATCTGTAAGTCACCAGGTTTCTTTTTCCATGTCTCTTCCTTTTCAATCAAAATCTTCCAATCTCTAATTCTCTTTGTTTCTTTACATGAAACAAAATCATATGAAAAAAAAATTTCATTCCACGATAAATTTCCTTTTACAATAAAAATTATTGTCAACATCATAAATATCACATTCCATTGAACCCCTTTGCTACTCACTGCAAAAGCATAGTTCATGGAAGCATCTTTGCCTTCATCTTCTGAGATTGCCTGTCTCTCTCCAGTTTGTTGATTACATTCACATTTATTCTTTTTTCAAGTTGCACAAGTAACACTGTCTTCAAATTTCTATTGTGCATCAACCTCTACCAACCTATTCTTGAGTTCTTGGTTGCCTTTTTTTCCTTTCCTCTTCATAACCTTTTCTGGACTAGCTATACCTCCTAGGACTGAATTCTCTTTATAAATCTCAGTTCTACTATCTTCCATAGTATAATATTTAGTAAAATCTCTTTCCATTAATGCTCCATTATGTCTTTTCAAGAAAATTTCTTGCCCATTATCTATCAATGCTGATTCATAATTCTTGAATAAAAAGGGAAGAGATAATCCTATTACCTCAAGTGTTTTCCCTGTACATAGACTCTTGTTTGCTCCTATCATAAAGTTATCTTCATACCTCTCTTCTTCTTTTTCAATCTACAATTTCCTTTCTTCAGACTCTCTGCCATATTTTTTCCAAGTCTTATTAAATTCATCACCTCCAGCTTTCATGGTAGTTTTCAAAATTTTCTCTTCTTTAATGTCTTTGAACACATTTTCAATCAATAACTGCTCCATTACAACCATATATTCTAACATATTCATTTCTTCAGCAACCTCCATAAACATATTCTGCAATTATTTTTCATCCCCTGCATACATACACAAATCATCAGTGTCAAAAATACTAGACTCCTCCTTCTTTGATGTCTTAATCATCACATCTCTCTGCTGATCCGAACTTGTCCAACAATTCAGAAATCCATTAATGATTCCTTCCTCAGAAATATTCTTTCTCGGGTATATAATAGTCATCTTCCATCTCTAACTCGGCTGCTCTGATTTCCTCCCTTAATCTGATATACATTCTTCTCTTTATCTTCTTTTGCAATAGCTTCCACTTTATCTTCTTTATTTTCATAGTCCAACCATAACTTTGGCCTTTCTCACACTTTTCTAGAAGCATTATTATTGCATCAATACCTTCTTTTAATTCTGCAGTTTCTCTCTCAAATACCTCTTGACTCATTTCCTTTCCTTTTCCATTTTCCATGGCATATTTCTTTCTGAACCCCTGTTATGACTATCAGTAGTCACTTTCTCCTTCATCTCTATGAGCTCCTCACTCAATATGAATCGCACTAAGCCTCTACAAAAGAAATTCCTCCCTGCTACCACTTACCTCACCAATCCCCTCTCTGGATTTGGTCTTTTGGCAAGCACTGGTTCTCTATCTCTGGAACCTCTTTGAGCACTCTCTTCTACTCTCTCTAGGCTTATATCCTCCACTCACCTTCTCTTGAGAACACTTTAACTATCCTCTTTGTCCAACCTTTTGCTGGAATATTTAGGTTCATTGCCACTAACACAACACCTCTTTCTCTTTACACAGTCTGCTACTGTGTGCTGCTGCTATCATTCTCTTCCTAAAAAAAAACAATTCAAATCAAATCAAACATTAAAATATAACTCATACCTGAGAGATATTTAAATGATTTATCTCTTTTAGCTTCCATTGGCTTGGACAATACAAATGCTGGTTTAATTTTCACTGTCTGCACTTCAGTTCTTCTGTCAACTAAATTTATTTTCTTGTTGAGTACATCCATATTCATTGTACTTCCTTACAATATTTCTGCTGCAATTTCTTCATTCACTTCTTTGTCACGGCTACTTGGTTGAAACTTCTATTGATGTTTTCATCACATACACATATCATTAAAATTATACAAAGCCTTTACCTGATCTTGTCTTTCTCAAATATTTTTCACAATCTGCCTTGAATGAAATGCCGAAGTCTCCACTGCCTGCAATTTTTCAGAATTCCTCTTTGCATAAAATTTCTGGTGTCCTGTTCTCACTTTGTGTTGAATCCATTATAATGCAATTTATTCACATGCTGGAATAAAATTCAATTTTTTAGTCAATTCCACAGAGTATTAATCTAGCTTTGATACCACAAATGATGCAAGGATTAAAAAGCTAACCAAATTTTTTATAAGATTAACACCAAACCCTGCGATATAACCCAGGACAATGTAAATCATCTGATTTTATAAGCGGAACCATATAATAAAATATTTATTATACAAATACCTTTTGACATGGTTATTGGCCCTCGACTTATATCTTAATGAACCTTTATGTCTTAAAGTTATCGGCCTTCCACTTAAGCTCTTCCTTTGTAGCACTTAATCCCTTTTTTGCTTTAAACTTTCGTTGACATGTGACCGATACATTTTTTTGAGGTTTATTCTTATCACACCTTCACGATCACAAAGTTAAACCATAATACCAACTACATCACATGTCATACTTTTAAAACTCTGACTGTCATTAATAACCAAACCCCTCCGTCGTAATATTAACTCATTTCGAAATGAGTCATAGAGCGAGATCTCCATCGTTAGTTCAAAAATCGATCCAACGACTATCACTTTATCGCATGCTAATTAGTGTGAGTGATAACGAAATTAAAATTCGTGATATGGGTAGTTTCCCATTACCGTTGAATGCGACATGTCAACACCTCATTCCATCGCATTAAAAAGACTCTAAACCACTTACCGCCTCAAAGCTATGAGATAACCACTTACTGTTTTAAAACCTTGCGAAATACCACCCTCAGTTTTTGATGTTCTGACGCACATAGTTCTGTCCACGCAATCACTTCAAAATTCTTCTTGCTTTCGAGTCAGAGTTCCAACCACAAACAATTCCACCATGTCACCAAACCTGCTCCCTGGTTCCACTCCTTCCGCTGGATCTCACGGTTCCTCGCAAACTTCAGGGTTTCGAAACGTATGGTTCCAGAATCAAAGCATACGTTTTTGTATGAAATTGAATAGGCATTTAACCCTCAAGTTAATCGAAGACCTCTTTGTTGAGATCCCTTCCTTTTGGGATTGATCCAACACAAAATTACATCGGATTTCGACCTCCACCTAATTCCACAATCTTTAAACATCAAGATGGATTTAATCCATCCACCTTCCCTCTACGCATCGAACCACTTTGTTTAGACTGAATCAACAAGATTCAATCAGCCATTCATACATCAGGCTCATTCGATTGGGATTTTACTATACAGAACCTTAATTAACCATACACAGATTTATTAATGCATAGAAAAACAAAACAAATCACACTACAATCAAATATTCATTAATCATGAATTGTACAAATACAATTAAACCCTTCTTATAGTTAGGATTTGGCCTGATATGCACTTACATGGCTTTTTCTCTTCCTTTCTGTCAAAGCCTGTAGGCTTACAATCACACTCCTTTTTTCATCTATCTAACTCTCGTCTTCTCTGTGTCTTCTCATCTATATAGGCTTACTCTTATAAATGTATTTACATAATTATGGATAACTCAAATCTGTGATCCTCTACACAAATTTCTCAACCAATTCCTAATTTAGACTTGAAATCCCTCAAATCCTCACTATTCCTTGGATTTCTCAATTATCTCTAAGATTTCTATATCTCACAAGATATTCTCATTTAATTAAATTACAACTAAATTTCTTCAAACTCAACTAAACTTAGGAAAATAAATAAATTGATTAAGGTAAACCACTCCCTTTAGTAAATGTGAAATAAGACTCATGGGTCTTATAAGTTTCGAAGAATTCTCCTGCATCAACCCTATTTATTTGGACACCACTCACTAACAAGTATTATGGTAAAAACATATATGCTATGTAGCGCTCGACCCAAAAACTAATTCGAGATAGTACACAAATCGAGTGTAGTGTCTTGAAAGTGATAAAAACAATCCCAATTATTTCTATTTCAATTTGGTTAACAATGTTGTTGATTAGTGTCTGTTAATTACACACTAATAGAAATCCAAACTAACCAACTAACATTATGTTTTCCAAAAAAACATTATCTTTGTGGACACTCTATTGACATAAGTATTATGATATTATATGTTGGAATTCTTATGATGTAAAGAGCTAGATCTCATAACCACCAAACAAAGTACCACATTTTTTTATGATCCACGAGTATTCACACACCTCCCCATCCAAGTTATAAAATTCACACAAAGAATGCTGACCAAGCAAGGACACATTCATCAACACAGAAGACGAGAGGAGAGTATCAAAGTCCAAGTCCAAATTACCAACGAACTTCCACACTCTTTTTAATTCACTATGATTCATACACTAACCCACTTAACAAGTCCCTGCAAACTAGGAAGTCCAAACAACTCAACAAGTCCTCCAAATGAGGAACACCATAGAAACACATTCATCCATGACCAATCAACATGATGTTAGTATGTTAATAGTTCCTAATTCCTAAACATGGATTACCACATTGTTCATTATTTACTGTTATCACACTTAGTGTTATTCACACACCTAGTCAAAAAGTCCCAACAGAGGAAGAACAACCAAACACACAAATGCCTCTTCAAACAATAAACAACAACACTTTTCACACAATCCCAGACAAAAAGTCCCCCAAAGGAGGAAGACCAACCAAGCTCACATATTCATCTCCAAGCGATACTTGCAACAATTGAAAACATAATGTCAGTTAGTTAGTTTGGCTTCCTATTTTGTAGGATTTCTTTAGTGAGATAAGGTGAAATTAACAAAGACTAATAAACAACATTGTTAACCCAATTGAAATAGAAATAGTTGGGATACTTTTCATGACTTTCAAAATACTACTCTTGATTTGTGTACTATCTCCAATTAGTTTTTGGGTCGAGTGCTATATAGCATATATGTTTTTACCATAATACTTTTCAGTGAGTGGTGTCCAAATAAATAGGGTTAATGGGGATTTTAGCATTTATATCATATGTATTACCAGCTCCAAATAGATATTGGCTAATAAAATTCAGTATATTTACATCCTTTATAGTAGCATTTACAAATACTAATATAATAGTTGGTTGATACTAACATAATGATTAGTAGGTTACAGAGATGAGGATTTTGAAGTTTATGCCATATGTAGTAGTTGTTGCCATTATGTTGTGGGTGGCAAGGGAAATGGAAGTTATAAATCTCAATGATTGGGAGGATCGCTTACTCTCTCATTTAAAGGTGGCAAAGGTGAGTAAACATGAAAGTAGAGTATTGAAGGAGGAATGTTCTGCATTAATTTCAAAGGTTATACGGATATATCAATATTGTGATTGATTTCTCTTGTTTAATTTAAAAATGCAAGCATTGTTGCAGTGTTGTTATCAATTGTTGTGTTAAAGATAGTGTTTTTTTTTAAGAAATTATAATTAAAAAATAATAATACTCGAAATTTAAATTAGGGTTAATGGTAATTTTATAATACATTGTTTTGAATGTATTTAATTATATTATTAATTTCTCTAAATTTAAATATGATTGGTTTATCTAATAACTTCAATAATATTCAATAGTTTAATCCAACATTCTTATTTTTATACTACTCTTTTTTTAAGTGCATTTGATTGAAATTTAATATATTGTTAAGAATATTTTTATCATAACAGTAGTTTAAATGCTTTAAATTATTGTATTTCTATATTTTTTATTTATGTATTCTAAAAATACAAATTAAATAAAGAAAACTTTTAATCTCAAATAAAACCATCTCTTGGATTTTTAGTAAAAATGAAAATATAAAACAATTGAACTGTATATTTTATCATTTAACTATTTTATATTTAACTAATAATTTTATTATTATAACCATATTTAAATAACTAAAAAAAAACAGTAAATAAAAGAATAAAATTATAAATTTAAAAACAAATACAATTATAAATTTATTTTATATATATATATATATTTTTAATTATATAAATTTTAATTGTTTTTTTTTATTTTAAAATTTAAATATAATAATATTTGTAAATTTTAATTTATAATTTTATATATTTTTAAAGATGATGCAAAATTATTTTTCATATTTATGAAATTTAATATTGAAAGTATACACATGAACTTTTCAAGTTGTTAAAGTGAATTTTTTAAATTATTGGTTTAACAATTACATATCAAATTGTTAAATGTTATTTGTTTTGGTAAATTTTCTATTAAAAGTATATATTTATAGTAATTCATCAATATATAAATTTAGATGGATTCTATTTAAATATGGTAACAAATTAAATAAAATGTAATTAAAATAATAAAACATAGGAAAATTATGTTGTAAATTTTAAAAATAATATTAAATCCGTTGTAATTGAGTGATAATATTTTTAATCTATTTTAAATATAGTTTTATTGGATATTAAGAAAAAGATATTTTTTCAATTGGATTTAGATAGGGTTGTTGGGTATAATGATTGTTATCTTCTCCAACTAGATTCAAAGTGTCGCTAGTAACAAGATGAGTGGTAATGTCTTAAATATTGTTATATTGACTTTCAGCCTTGTGAACTCTTGAGTATACAAGTAGGTTGGCTAGGTACCAACAGCTCACTTTAGAAAGAAGTTGATTTCTTTCCTCTATAAAAAAATACAAATGAAAAAAAATATATATACATATATATTATTTAATTATTTATTATGTTTTAAATTCTTTATATTAAAAAAATTATGTATTAACAAATTTAACACTTTTCTATGCTTTATAAATCCAAATATAAAATGAATTTACCAATATTTATTTATTTTATATTTAATTATTGCATACTTAAGTATGCAATTTTTTAATTTTTCTTTAATTTAATTTAAGTTTTTTTTTAAGATGGATATGAATTATAATAATAAAATGGAGTTGATGATACCATTTGTGTTTTTTATTAAATTTCATTAGGCATCAAGTTTTCAAAATTTCCATGTTTTGTTTCAAAACAAATTGTTTTCCTTTTGAACATATCTAGTCCTCTAACCTTAATTTTCTAAAATTTGAAACAAGAATGGGAGCAGGTAATCCACTTGTTTCCCATCCAAAATCATACCATGATAGAAATACTCATGGATTCCCTAAATTGCAGCGGAGAAGGATACCAATTCAATTTGTTTAGGCTTTTGAGCACCTTATGAAATGCATGTTTCTCAATTGTTTTTTTTCTCCCCCATCCAAACAACTTCTCATCATAATCTTCAAGATGTTGTTCAAATAATAAGGTAGAATATCATAGTGATGTCTCCTAGAATATTTCTTCTAGTTTAGTTATGAGTTCGCTGATAGAAATATGATATATTGCAGATTCTATAATGCACTTTTACCCACTTGGAAAGCTCTAATTTACCAATACTTTAGCCTCTTGATTCCTCATGCCTTCCACATCCACATCCTTGTTTACTGTAGTGCTACCTTTGCATCACTTTACATTCATATGCACTTCTATCGGCATGTATTTGCATCCTTTTGGTGCAAATGCTAGTAAATATATGTCATGTTGAAGGGTTGCGATGGATCGATTTTGATTGATACCGTGGGAAAAAATGTATCATAGAAAGAAGTAGGCCCCAACCAAACCGTGAGAGGATTTGAGATAATCGATGAAGCAACAACCAAGCTCCAAAGTGCATGCCCCGACACTGTTTTTTGTGCTGATATAATTTCACTTTCTATCAGAGACGTATCTTTGGTATATTATAGGAACCTCAAGTTTGAATTAAGGATAGCTTGGGTGTTGGTACATGGGGAACCATTCCTCTCTGGTTTCAGAAGACCTAGAAAGGAGCTTCATCTTACAATGAATCTGCTGACCTTGAGCTACTGACTATTAAAAAAAAAATCTTCGTGAAGCACATGGTTTTGTAAGTCCAAATTCTAGGAATATTGCAACTATGAGAACAAGAGGGGTACAAAATAAAAAAAATTCTCTATTTTTTCTATGGTTTTCTCTGATTTTCAATCAAATTTCAAAGACATTGAGGGAGGATCTCCTATCTTTCCTCCAAAAGACTCCATTCCTTCCTATACAATGAATGTATTCGATGTCGAAGATTCCTGGGTCCTGAGAAGGGATAGACCTATTGATTTATATCCATTATGATATTTATAAGTTTCAATATTAGGGGCTTGGGTTATGCTCCAAAACTGCTCAAAAAAGAAGAGCTCTTCGTAGAAATTTGATTTGAAGAAGCATAGTTTAGTTCTATTTCAAGAGACTATATGGTTAATAAAGATAAGGCATGGGAATATTTGTTCAAGATCTACCTTGATTAGAATGTATGTGCAACCAGTTCTACAAGACATTTGGGAAGATTGACGAACATTTGGGACCCAAGAATCCTTAACTTTTGAGCTTATATCTATTTTGCAGGAATTATCCTTTCTATATTTTTGATAAGGTCTCGTGCTCGCTACATGTCATCAATATTTATACCCCATATATAGAAAGAAAATTTTTTGGGGATCGGATTGATATTAATGGATTGATGGAATTAAGCATGGAATTAAGCTCTTTAATTGTGGCTAGTGATATTAATATGACCATGAGTGCCGATGAGGTTTGGGGATCCAAAGGAAAAGGGGATAAGATGGAAGGATTTTTTAAGAATATTTTCGCATTTGAAACCTGTTACAGGATATTATCCCTAGCCTAAATCGACCCACATGGTGGAATGGTCATTTAGGGGAGGCAGGGATCACCAAAATACTAGACAATTTTATTGGCAACTTGTATTTGACTGGTAGATTGGAAAATTTACAATCATGGATATATAATTCCTCTATCTCTGACCATAATCCAATTTTCCTTGAGTGGTCTAGGATTAATCAAATAAAATCATCTCTCTTTAACTTTAACCATGCATGGTTAAAAGAAATATATTTTGATGCTCTAGTTGGGGACTTTTGGAAAAATTTGATATCAGACATGATGTTTTCTTGTATGGATGTTATAAGTTATAAACTAAAATTATTGAAGCTAGAATTCAGGCATTGGGAAAGGAAAAAGAAGGCGGCACTTTTCAGGGATTTGTTTTCTTTAGATAACATTATCAACGCTTTGAATGACCCTTTGGATCCAAGATATTTCTCAGAGGCTACGAAAAGTAATCTCTTGTTTTTTTAAGAGAGAAAGGGACAGATTCTAAATCTTTAAGATGACGTGTGGTGATTAAAAAGTCAATCCATCTCGGTTTCGAATGGAGACAAAAATACTTGGTTTTTCCACAAACATGGTTCTAAAAGGAAAATGGGTAATACTATTTATAACATAAAATATGAATACCAGGATCTTTTCACCTCCCAAAAAGATATACATAGGGGGGCGGTGATATTTTATGGTCGACATTTCAGAGAGCGAGAAGGAGATAATTTTGAAAAACAAATGCATTTCGTTAATATGTTTCTTAAAATGGTTGATCCATAATAAAATGAACGCATGGGAGGCCCATAACCAAGGAAGAATTGATTGGGGTTTTGAAAACACTATCTAGGTACAAGAGCGTTGGTTTAGACAGATGGTCTACTATAGAACTTTGTCTACATTTTCTAAACATAATGGAGAATCATTTATTGGTGGTGGAAGATGAAACAATGTGTATTTGTTCAATTTCGGGGTCCATCAATGCCACTTTTATAGCACTCATCCCCAAAGTGTCTAATCCATATACTTTCATCAATTTCAGGTCAATTTCCTTATGAAACATGGCGTATAAACTAACTTCTAAAATCATCACCAATCAGAAAACTTTCCAAGTATATTACTTCCACACAATTTGGTTTCTTGGACAATACACAAAACCAAGATGTGGTGGAATTAACTCAATAATGATTACATTCTATAAAATCCTACAAGATGGAAGTATGTCTTATGAGGATTGATCTGGTTAAAGAATACGATGGTGTGGATTGGGATTTCTTAAGGCTGACTCCTCACCGGATTGGTTTTAGAGTCAAGGCTATTGATTGGATTATGGCATGCATTACATATACAAATTGTTTTTCATCTTTAATGGGATTCCTATATATTTATTCAAGGCTTCTAGAGGTCTTAGATAGGAATGTGATATGTCACCATTGTTGTTTCTCCTGATCATTGACGGTTTAAGTAGAGGCATAAATGAAGCTCGATCAAAGGGTATCATTATAAGATGTAGGGCTACCAATAATATTCATATATCACATACTATATTTGTAGACAATGTGATTTTCATTGGGCATATTTCTATTGTAGAATGGAAATCCATTCATCACATACTTACATGTTTTAGAGAAGCCTCAAGACTATATATGAATAAAGGAAAATATCTTATTATCTCAACATTGAAGGAGGAGATGGATATTAAGTAGGTAGCCCTTATCTATGAGGTGGCCTCAATATCATGGAGGGAGGTTTCAAATATCTGGGTTTCTATTTGAAACCAAACAAATATGAAATTAGCGACTAGGAATGGTTGATAAGAAAATTTGAGCATAAAATATTTCTATGGTCGAATAAGTGGCTTACGATGGGAGGGAGGATGGGAGGAGGCTGGTTATGATCAAATCACTCCTTCAGAACATATTTATATACTAGATGTATCTTTACTATTTTCCTAAAGATATTAAAAAAATTGATGCCATTATTGCTACGTTCCTTTGGGGTGGGTTTGGTCTCCTTAAGAAGATCCATTTAGTTTATTTAGATGTGCTATCACAACATGAAAGGGATGTAGGATGGGGTATAAAGGACACAAAAATATTCATTGAGGAATTAATAGTCAATAAATTATGGATGACATTACATGGTAGATATATCTAGTAGCAGGTTATTAAGGAAAAATATCTAAAAACAAGTTGTTTGAGGAATTGATTAAAGAGGGGGCTCTGGAGAAGAAGGTTGCATCTTATATATGGAGAAGCATGATGATAAACAAATATTGGCTACTTGGAAACTTGATATGGGAGGTTAGTAGGGGGAATAGGATTGAAAAGGTATGGATGCCATAAAAGGAGTGGAAGGAGTGCATATTCTTTTTGTTCCTTCCTTGAATATTTACATGAAAAATGGTTTTCCTTTTTGAACTAACTGTGTGTTGATTGAGGCTCTTCATTTGAATTTCAACTTGGCCTTCAAAATGAACTATCGTCGGAATGGACTCTATTCACAAGACAATTATGTCTATTTGGTTTATTATTTACCGAGAAAGAAGAAAAACTGACATGGGATGACAATATGAATAAAGAGAAGATATCAGTCGAAGAGATTTAGAAAAATATAACATAGTGATGTGGTTCATTCGATACCTCATCTTGTTTCAAAAGTCGCAGAAATGGGACATTCGCCTGAAATCAAAATGTTTTATGTGGTTTGTGGTCCATAACAGGGTTTTAACATGGGATAATCCCCTGAAAGAGGTTTTTAAGGTCCTAGTAGATGTTATTTATGCAAAGAAGATTTAGAAGACGTGGATCATTTTTTTTTTGTCCTCTCCTTATGTAGTTTCGGTATGGAGTGGGGTCCTACAATCTCTTAATATTCATGTAGATTGGAATATGAGTTTCATAGAAAGGTATTTATCTCTATGGTTTGAGGAGTATGTTGAGTTATTGCCCTGTACCTTTCTACATCATGTGGGGCATATGGAGAAGTAGGAATGAGAATATTTTTTACCAAGTAGTCCTAGATATTAGAGGCACTTGTTTAAAGATCGTTGCATACTTTTTGGAGATTAGGCCTAAGAAGGAGAAGCCCCCATGGAGGCATATCCAATATAAGGAGGTATGGTCAAATTTTCCAATAGTCTTTTTTTATGGGGCACCTATTAATAGGGTCTGCAGTAGTGAGAAATTTTTAGTTTTGAAGTTAGAAAGTTCCTTTCATTTAAGTTAGCATAGTTGTTCAGGGACAAATAATAGAATTAGACATTGTACTTTTGGATTCTTTTCTATGTGCTAATTGGCTTGCAATTGAGGACTTAGCCGGTTTTGGTGATTCTAAGGTGGTCCTGGACTGGGTATAACTAAGGTCAAAATTTGGGCCACCATTCGTCACTTTCAGGATGTGCAACGAATTAGAACTTTGATGAGGTTGTTTCATAGATTGATTATTAATCTTGTCTATAGAGAGTATAATCAAGTGGCATATTTCTTGTCAAAGAATGGATGCAATAGCTTGATAAAAAAGATCTTCTACACAGCTTTTGACAATGGGTCTCTCTTCAATTCGCGGAGTATTAATATTTAATGGACAGCCCAAGATAATCCCTATGGAACCATATTTGGTTTATTTTGTCTAAACCAATCATGTCTATATCTATCATCCTGAAAAATGTTTAGAACATACTAAAGTATTACAAAGAAAAATAATATGTTAGATGATATAAAATTTCATAACAACATGTAAAATCATAGCGTTTTAGGTGTAAAAGGTTTCCTTTTTCTGAAACATTTTAAGACTTTTTATGTGGCACATGATCACTAAAAAAAATGTCTACTACATGTTATCGATGAAAGTACGATATTTTCTATTTAAAAAAAAATACTTAAACAAAGTCAAAAATAAATTTAATAACCGATAAGCAATGTTAAAAAAAAAAATAGATTTGGCATATAACATTTAACTTCAGATATAATTAATATTTATATCACAGCATTAAAAGAATGATTTCGAAATTCCAACCATGCCGTCCAAAACTTTGATGGGTTAAAAGTGACTCATAAATTGTAAACACCAAACGCAGGTGGTAAAGAAAGGATGATGGTAAATTAAGTCTGCAAGAGTGGTGGTCCACACAGTTGGAATTTTATGGAAAAACATATTATGAATTTAGATGGTAGAAATGTTCATTGTAATTTTATAATTTTATAAGCTACAATATATTTTATAATTTTATAATTTAAGATGTGTAATTTTTTATTTATTCAATTTTTTTTGTTTACAGGTTTTTTTAAAATAAAATAAAATACTTTTTGCATTAAAAATACTGTTATGTATAATAAAAATAAATACATATATTTATGTTATATATAATTTATATAATAAAATATTAATAATTTTACTGATTTGTCGTCGATATTATCACAAGAATGAGATGCCATAAAAATATTTCAGTTCCACTTTTCTACATAAATAAATAAATTTTATGTTTATGTAAAATAACATAATTTTATTAAAAAAATTATTAATGTGAGATTTTTTTTTTGAAAAATAAAAATAAATAAATTCATGTTGATTATTATAAATTTTTCAAATTCTTAAAAATTAAAAATAAATAATAAAAAAAAACTCAATTAATTTCTCACAAAAATAATAAAAAGAGAATATGTAATTTAATTAGTTTTCAATATAAAATAAATATGTGTCATTTAAAAAATATTAATAATAATTAAAAATTCAATATGCTCTAAATAAGATATTTATATTCTCATATTAAGTAAAATATTTTAATGTCAACTATGTATATATTATATATATTTAAACTTTAAAAATATATATATATATAATTGAAAAAAATAAATTTGTATGATTAAATAGTCTTGCTTTTTAAGTATCTCAAATCTAAGAAAAATAAAAAATTCAACAAAGAATATTTCAAAGCTCATTAATTAAAATATTTTAATGTCAACTCTATATATATTATATATGTTTAATAATAAAAAAACAATATGTATATGTTATATAAAACAAATTTGGGGAAGGGTGAGTCTCTCTGTAACCACATGGTTTCCTAGTTTTGATTCCAACTCAATGGTGGTTACAAAAATGTCATTTTGGGTGAGGCTACATAATCTTCCGCTCTCCTTTTGGCACCATATAGTCCTAGAAGGCATTGGGAACTCTTTGGGAATGTTCCTAAAGATGGATTGAGAAAGAATGGACAAAGGTATATTCACTTTTGCATGCATATGTGTGGATATGGTTTAAGCAAAGGCCTTCCTGATCATATTCACTTGACACATCAAGACTTCAAGTGGACACAATGGTTAGATTTTGAAAATACCGCCTTTAGATGTTGAATCTGCCATCAAACAAGGCACTTGCAGAACACATGCAAACAAGTAAAGAAAAGGACAAAAAAAGACCACAAAAGAAAAATGGATGGCAATTCCCAGATCCTCCTTCTTCAAATGATGAGGATGAAGGAATAATTGAGATCCAACAACAACCAAAAACACAAAATCAACCAGGTTCTCAAAAGGAGGGAGAAGAGAAGCAGAAGGATCAAAACAAACAGGCAAAGATTCCCAATAACTCAGCAGTGGTTTCGATCATTGAGAAACAACATGAGGAAAAGAGCAACAATGAAGGCCCGGGTGGAACTAAGCGAGTTCATGTTTCTCAGAGCTCAGATTTAGATAAGGAAGCCCCAAACATTTCAATAAATAAAGAGTTGGAAATTGTTACGTTTACTCCATCACTTGGGGTTTGGAAAAAAGTACAAAAGAAAAAAGGAAAAATCGATAAAACTAGTTTATCTGGCCAAATATTATTTTTATTTATTTATTTTTGTAACCTAGATACATTGAGTGCTTAAAGCACATATACTAGTTCTAGGGACAATAACTGAATGTACTTGTGCATCTACTCTATGTCACTTTTTATTTTTATTAATAGAAAGTTGTGATTTTTCCTTGGAAAAAATAAACTTCTATGATTAAAACATTTCAAGCAATCTCACTATTCTATATTTTGGCTCATTTCTAAGTGTAAATTGTATACTTTGTAATAGGTAATTTTCAAAGGTTTAAAAGGATGTATGCATTTAAAATGCAATTTAAATAATCAAAAATTGCATGTATGTGTATATAGAACCAATATAGATTTATCTTAACCATAGATTTATTAAGAACTGAGAAAAATAAAATTTTGTGAAATACAAAACTTTTTCAAATTTTAAACTCTAATGATAATCCCAAATTCATAATTAAAGTAAATCTATAGTATAAAATATTTTCCAACCTAAAACATGAGAACACCTAATTTATTATATTTATTATGGCCTTGGCCATGCTTATGATCACGTGAAGATCACTTGATTCTGTTTCACGACCATGCTTGGTCTAATCCTTTTCGCCAACGTGGATTACAGAGTAACCTCAAGATTATGCCATTTCTTCTGTCAATGTTAAAATGGAATTTAGCTAGGAAATGCTCTACAAACAGATAAGGTATAGTCCAACGTTATTTCTCTGAAGCAAGAAAAAAAACTTTCTGCAAGAGGTTATGTTAAGTAGCGTTCGTTTGAATCTAAATTCACTTCGTGGAAAGGTGGATTCACTTCATGGAAAGGCTTAGGATAGAGTTCTTTTTGTTGTTGGAAATAAAATACTTGGTTTGGGATATTCATAAAATAAGTAGGATGTTTGACAATGTTCACATTCACTGCACTAAATGTAGACTTTATCATCCATTTTTTGCACTTTTTCAAAACCTTATTAATGCACATTAGTAACTCTTATTGAGTCTATAAACGTTCCTCTAGAACCTAATCCAATAAAGATTTGATTTTATAATAGTGGTTGATTGTTTATATGTCTTGGGTCTGGCATGACCTAGTATTCATTGTTTTAGGAATCTAGTATTTTTTGTTTTAGGAATCTAATTGCAAGTTTCAATTTCCACATGATCATCTTGTACGTTGCCATGGATCATTTTGTTGAAAAACCACATATAAGTGATTTTACATTTTAGAAAAAAATTCAAACACTTAGTCAAACTCTTATTTTTGTCTCCAATAAAAACTTTCTCAAATAATGCATTTAAACAAAACACATAAAATCTGATTTTTCTAAGAAGAAATATAAATGACTAAAATCTAATCTTTAATAGACTTGGAAATCAATAGGAAGAATCACACATTTGACACAAGTATTTTGGGACCAGTGTTTGGAAAAATCCTAATGAGAAAACCAATGAGAAAGAGAAATTGTATTTCTTGTTAGAGAATTTTACAGCGTTAAATAAAAGAAATTGAATCAACTTATCTCCCTTGAAGTTTGTGCCCGTGATTTCTTCAAAGAAAGAGTTGTAATTGTTCCTTTAATTCATAAATTGGTCACCTTGACTTTTTAGTCCTTAACACAGAAAATAATACCCATTAAATGCTTATATTTAACATACAACTTGCCCCTAGAAATTTGTGCCCATAAAGTTCCTTGAATTTCGAGCCTCTCACAGCCTCTCGAAATTTGAGCTCTAACAACCAAAAAAGCAATGTTCCTACACCCTTTGTTTGTATGCACTAACAGCACAATAAATGCACATTCTCTCCTCAGGATTCATGCCTAAACTTCCTTGGACTTTTTTACTTCTCTCTGCAATAAATTTGGCCCACCTAACAACATTTAATGCAGCCCAACTACTTCGAAAATCATGCCATGAATGTTGCTAACATGCTCCTCAATTTTCAGCCTAGGATTCCTCATAAAAGTAGTTGTCTTTGCCTCGAATTTTGTTCCCATTCTCTGCGTTGGAATTCATGCTTCTTGGTTGCTATACTTTAATGTTGTGCCTATTATATTTTTTGCTTCTCTATTGAACTTATCCATTAGATCTCTTTCTCCTCTTCTCCAAATCTCATGAAGAATAGTGTGCCTCTTCCCTATCCATTTCTTCTTTTATTTCCCATTAATGACTAAAATCCCTAAACCTGGATCTCAATGGCTGAGATTTAATCTCACCATATCAAGATCAATGGTCATGATTTAATTTCACATTGGGCCTACTTAAATCACTTAAGTGACCTAACTTTATAAATTTACACTCACTTTATAAAATGTCACCTTTTAGTCATTAAATAAAAAAGTCATTTTTTTTACTTTATAAAGTAAAGTGCCTAGAGAGTGAAATATGTTTGGCCACTTTTACATCCTAGGCATTGTCAATGCCATCTCCTTTCGAGCTACAAAAAATAACACTCCCTCTTACTGAGGGACGTACTTCTAGAATCTCCACCACCTAGATCTGTCTCCAAGCCCATATTAGTACCTGTAGCTAGTCCCTCTAACCCTAAAGCCTGACCTGCTACCTAACCTAAAATTTGAGTTGAGAACCTATCACAATCAATCATGATTTGAGGAGTCCTATCACACTCCTAAGCATCTATCAATGTCATATCATACTAATCGAGGCTCCTAATAGTGCCAGAAGGATCACTCTTCCTCATCGCTTATCCCCTCTCAACCACTAACACTGATCCTAAATCCAATATCCCCTTGGGTCCACCCACAAGCTATCCTAACAACCTATATAAATACCACTGTCTGATGCCTATAATTACTAGTGTATCTAAGATTGCTCCCTCTAAACATAGAGACACTTTTCCATCCCCAAAAAAAATAATAAATAAATAAATAAATCTATCTCCATCCTCCTCCAAGGCTAACACTAAGAGTAAATGTATCGTCAGTCCTAGAACAAACAACATCCTTGTCACCTCCATAAATCCTCTCGACTCTAATTAAAATATAACACATCTTTGGAGGTCACAGGTTCAAAACTTGCGGGGGTACGGTTTTCTATTTCCCGTCATGACCAAGCTAGAGGGATAGATGCCCCAATGTTGGACGCCTTGGTCCTTGCGAAAGTCATGAGTTTTTGGTATATGTGACTTACGGGTTGTTACATATACCGGGGGAGGTTTTTGTTCCATGTGTGTGTGTGTATATATATATATATATATATATATATATATATATATATATATATAACACATCCAACCCCCTTCATTGCATGCATGTTGCTAGCTCCAAAACTCACATGACAGTCTGATCATGTCTTTGAAATATTATGAGACATTGACCCCATCCCTGTCATGTGACAGGATTATCTACAATCCACTAGCCATAACCCAATGTCCTCATACACAACAGTACTACTATTTGAAATACAAGTAATAAGAGAAAACTCTTCATGCAACAACTCTTCATAAATATTTGGTATTAAAACAAGTAGTGTACTTCACTACCAAATAATAACTTCCTAATGTCATAGATTACCAATCTTGCTATATTTCATTGTAATAAATTGTCTCACTTTACATCACATATATTGATAATAAAGGCTACTCCTAAGTAGTATAATGCAACATTTGCAAAGAGATGATGAAAAACATACAAAATGTTCTATTCCACATTGATTTTTTCATTTAGTGCTACCTCACAACCATATGAAAACCTTTTTCTGATAAAGAAACTTATGCAAGCTCATTATGGACATCAACATAAAATGCAACTCCAGTTAGAGCACCTGTAGGCTTCCCTAAGTACGTCTTGGTCGATGGCCTCGTCTTCAAAGAAGCCAAATTTTGAGGAATCAATTAGAGCATGGAACATGATGGAGCACATCATTATCAATTTTTTTGCTACACGTTTCATAGAACGTAGGTTTTTAATTAAATTTCTTTGAATATGGTGCCAATATAAACATCTCAGGAATAGTTTCTAATCACTGCAAAACATCTTCAATTTCAAGAAACCTGCAATAGCCCAATCTGCCTCTTCTATCTGGCATTGTCAATTGACACCACAAATTCGCTTGGACGACAAATTTCTTGCCAGAATCTGATAAAAGAATTTCAAAAAATTAGAATTTTAGCTTGTTTGAATCATTTTTTTATGGTGGAAATGGATTCAACACCATTAAGAACATATGGGGAACCCAAAATCCTAAATTTTGACAGTTGTAACCCATATTTTCAAAACACACTGCCGAATTTTATCATAATATTGTCGTAATTTCTATTATTTTCCAAACTAATTTATGGCCTATTTAGACTATGACCTTCTATATCCTTGAAGAGAGTCATAAGGGTAGCCTGGACAGTCAATTCTTTCAAGATGATGAGAAATTGGATAAATTTAATACAAAATATGTATTTCCTGGATTCTCCTGATCTAACAATTATATTCCACTGTTAAATATAGAATCGCTTCTACAAAATATTTGCGGAATTTAAAACACAATTTACAATCACAATATCATGAAGAAAGATCAATCACACATAACACAGATAATTTACCAGAAAGAATAAAGCTAAAAACCTCACTATCATATATTATTTATATATCATGGATCATGAAAGAATCTCATACAAAGCTCCAATCCAAGAGCTCTCAGTACATCATACAATTGTCTCACACTGTCATACAAAAATTGGCGATTTCCTTAGCCAATTTACTGCCTCCAGACAACCTGCCTCTACTGTGAAATCCCAGCTGATAGAAATCCCTGAAAGAATGGAATCCTGCTTGCATTGATTGCACAATCCTCATTGGCACATCCAATGTGTGTGTGGTCGTATGTGTGCAACCACTAATGTCACAAATGATATTCAAACTATCCCTTTCACCTACATCTCAATTGGGTCTCCACTGGATCTGACATGCATGTAGTTAACAGTAGTAAATATTTAGTTTCATGTGAGGCCACTGATTGTGAATTAATTAATAATTAATTCACTTTATCTCTCACTAGTGTATCTTCAGTTACAACTAGCACAACTGAGTTTAACTCACTTAACCGAGTTAAACTAATTTACAACTTTCATAACTACACTTCCAACTCTATTGCAACTTTGAATCACTCAGTTACAACTAAGTCCACTTGCATGTCCCACCAACCAACCACTCAACTCGAAATTCCTATAGCTAACTTATTCTCCACTTCAGTTAACTATTTCCAAGTGCTCATTGAGAATATATTATTATTTACTGTCCAAATAATATTAAGGGATAATAATAGCAGACATGCATCTATAAATAGACATGAAATCTGTAAATAGAACTTACACATACATTTATAAATAGACCTCATCTATAAATATAATTTTCCCATGCATCTATAAATAGTCATCCACCTAAAAATAGCTTGAGGCTCCATCCTAGTGTAGGTGCATAATTTTCACTAGGATCCTCTTGTTTAATCTCAACACTCCCTCTCAATAAGAAAGGGATTATCCTTCACCACGATCCTATCTCTATGGTATTTTAATTTGCTCTTGGTGAACGCCTTCGTCAGAATATCTGCATCCTAATCTTCTGTAGGAATGTACTGAAGCAACATGATCTTCCTCTGCACCCAATATCTCATATGATGATACTGGATATCTATATGCTTAGATCCATCATGAAACACAAGATTAATCGAGAGTTTAATGCAACTCTGATTATCACAATAAATCACTGTTGAATCTAAATGAGAACCAACCAAACCAACCAAGATCTTTCTCATCCAGATAGCCTCAAATGGAGCTTAAATCGCTTCAATGTATTCCACTTCCATTGAACTAAGTGCCATGGATATCTGCTTCCTGTTGTACTAAGAAACAGTTGTAGATCCAATGCTAAAGATCCCCCCTGATGTGCTCTTTCTATTTGATGGGATTCCCGCCCAATCTGCATCCATGAAGCCATGCAACTTCACCTCATCTGTCTATCTGTACCATAAACCATACTCAAATGTGCCCCTCAACTATACCAGGACATGCTTTCCCGCCTTCCAAAAGATCTTAGTAGGCTTAACCATCGCTTGACTCAATTGGTTAACCGTATAGAAAATTTCAGGTCTAGTGTTCACTAGATACATTAGCGAACCCACTAACTATCGATAGACAGTAGCATCCACTACCTATATAGAAGTAGCATCTTCTTTTCTCTAGTTTACTGAAAGAGGAGTATCCATGGGTTTGTAGCCCTCCATGTGAAACTTACCCAGTATCTCCCTTGCATACTTTCCTTGAGACACAAAAATTTCACCATCTGGCAGTCATATTTCCAATCCAAGGAAATAATGAGGGAGGCCCATATCCTTCATCTCGAACTCCTTTGCAAGGTCCTCCTTGCATGAGTGCATTAGCTGCTCATCACCAGTTAATATTAAATCATCAACATAAAGAACAATGATTAAAAGCCTACCCTCCACCACAATTTGGTATAGGTTTGCATCCGATTCACTTTTGGTGAAGCCCAATCCGATGAAATAGTTGTCTATCCGAGTGTACCAAGCATGGGGTGCTTGCTTCAACCCATATAGCGCTCTTTTGAGTTGACTCACTGCTGAAGATCTCAAATCCTTTAGGTTGCTCTATGTACACCTCTTCCTCAATGATCCCATTGAGAAACGCAGTCTTCACATCCATCTAATGAATGTGCTAGCCCATCTACGGTGAGAGAGAAAGGATGGTCCTTATGGAAGAATACCTTACGACGGGTGAAAAGGTTTCTTCATAATCAATCGCCTCGATCTGTGAGAAGCCTCGGGCCACAAATCTGGCCTTGTATTTCTCAACACTCCCATCAGCAGCTTTCTTTACCTTTTAGATCCATCTCAAACCTACCATTGATTTATCAACCGGCCTTGGAACAATTTCCCAAGCACTGTTTTTGACAGTGGAGTCATACTCCTCCACCATTTCATCTACTCATGTGGGATCCTGCACTGCTTCCTGAAAGGAAGATGGCTCAGTCACAATACATTTTCTCATGAGAGCCATGTGTCCAGTAAACTAGTCAGGAGACTATCTTTGTCTGTGTTGTGAATTAGGGGCTCCTACATTCTGTGCAGCATCAAGTCTCAACCTATCAGCGTCTGTGGTATGCCTTCTGCCAGTTCTAATGGTTGGTTCTGCGTGAGTGGACTCCTCCACTCCATGAACCTCTTCCTGTGGCTAATCCACATCTAGAGACTCAACTTTGGGAACCAACAGTTCCTCCCCCGCATGCAAGTCTGGCTCCCTCTCAAGCGACAACTGCATGGCTTTCCCCTCATCGGATTTTATATCCCATCGCATAAAAGTCATCTTACTATTAGGAAAATACACACGATAATTATGGAGTGTTTTTGTGTACCCGAAAAAAATCCCAACTTCAGCAGTCAGCTCCAGCTTCTTCCTGGCATTCTTGTTCACATGCACATAAACAGATGAGCCAAAAAATTTAAAGTGTGAAACATCTGGTTTCTTACCAGTGAAATATTCTTTAGGTGTACTCATGCCAAGTACTATATGAGGGAAACATATTTACACATAAAACATAGTGTTGCATGATTCCACCCACAAATGCATTGGTAGGCCCTGATCATGCAATATCACTTGTGCTGCACCCACGATCGTTATGTTCTTCCTCTCCATGACCCCATTTTGCTAAGGGTTATGAGGCGTTATGAGTTCTCTTCAAATTCATTCTTTGCTGTAAAATTATTTGAATTCATTAGAGAAGTATTCTCCACCATTATCACTCCTTAGAGCCTTCATTTTCTTCCCCAGCTATTTCTCCACCAATGCCTTAAACTCACAAAACTTTGAGGATGTTTGATCCTTCTTCTGCATGAAGAAGATCCAGAATTTATGAGAAAATTCATCAACAACATTAGCATAATAATTATTTTTTTCTATTGAATCAACTAATAATGTTCCACACACATCTGTGTGAACTCTCTCAAGGATCCCTGAAGCACGGTTCTCCTTTTCATGAAAGGTGGAATTTACATACTTCCCCATGGTGCAACCCTTGCACTGATCTAACTGAATAAGTGTTCCCATTGGAAGTCCAGTAGATATTTTTTTCATGACTTTCAAGGCTCCATGATGAAGATAGCCCAATATCCTATGCCATAATTCACCCTCATCCTGGCTCACCACTTTTTCCACCTTGCCCATCATGGCAGCACAGCCATCTACCTCCAACTTGTAGATATATTAACTTGAATACATATCCTCTTGGATTGACCCATTGTTTTATGCTGCAAGAAAGCTTTTCCATCACTAAAAACAATGTCATAGCCTCTCTTCTCCAACATTGCGACTGAGACCAAGTTTTTCTTCAGACCTGGAACATGCATAACATCTTTCAATTGAAATGGCTTACCTGACTCTCTCTAAAAGGTAATGGTACCAATGTCAGTCGAACTGTATCATCCATCGTTGCCCATCTCTATATGCATCTGGAGATCTTTCTCCTCAAATTCATTGAAAATATCCTTATCTCCCATCATGTGGAAGGAAGCGCCATTATATAAATACCACACAGATCCAAATGCACTTGACACCATGTGTGTGATAAAAGAGAAGTCAAGTTAAAATTGTGAGGAAAGGGCCTCACCAGCTACAGCTCCAGCAACCTTCTTGTTCTTCTTCTTCTGTGGATCATTAGTAGCAAGATTCCTATGTTCATGACAGTGAAAACACTTCATCTTGGACATATCCAGCTTCTTGCCTTTAGACTCATATTTAGAATGGAATTTCTTCCCCTTCCCCTTATTTTCCTTGGCAGCCAAAGCACAGTCCTCTTCATCATCATCCTTTGATGAAGAGCCATTTCTGGTGTTCCACCTGAACTCCTCTTGCACCAGATCTAACCATAGTCGTTCCCAATCTGGCAATTTTTCCCGTCCGTTAACAGAGTCTTCATAACTATGCCAAATATTAGGAAGTCCCAAGAGAGCCAATCTCACCAAATCATCATCAGCAATAGTTATTCCCACACTCCCCAGTTCATCTCGACATTGGACAAACTTCGTGAGATACTTTGGAATGTTGTTGCCCTTTTCCATCTTGATCTTCTTGAGTTTATCTTTGAGCGCCAATTTCCTATGGTCGCTCCTTCTTTGGAAAAGATTCTTCAAGGCCTTCCACATAGCATATGGTGTGGCTTTCCCATGAAGGCTTGATATAATGTGGTCTCGTACACTTTCCAAAAGAATCATCCTCGCCTTTTCCACTTTTTTTTTTCCATGCATCAATTAATGCAGCATCCGTCGAAGCAGTCTTAGGAACATCACTGTCAATGAATTCCTGCAAGCCATTATCTTTGAGCACCAACTCCATCATGTCCTTCCAAGAAATTTAGTTCGAGCTACCCTCGATTGTATACTCTAGCCACAAGCCATTGAAAGCCATTTCGATGTTAACTCAACTGTAGCCCCAAGAAAATCTTTCTGCAAATTCTAATTATTTCCACCAACAAAATCAACTCCTGTTTCAAAATTGCAATCTCATGTGCTCTAATACCATGTAGAAATTTAATACAAAATATGTATTTCTTGGATTCTCCTTATTTAACAATTATATGCCACTGTTAAATACAAAATCACTTCTATAATATCTTTGCAGAATTTAAAACACAATCGACAATCACAATATCATGAAGAAAGATCAATCACACATAACATAAATAATTTACAGGGAAATCATAAAGCTAAAAAACCCAATATCATATATTATTTATATATCATGGATCATGAAACAATCTCATACAAAGCTCCAATCCAAGATCTCTCAGTATATCATACAATTGTCTCACACTATCATAGAAAAATTGGCAAGTTCCTTAGCCAATTTACTGCCTCCAGACAACCTGCGTCTATTGCGCAATCCCAGCTAATAGTAATCCCTGAATGAATGGAATCATGCTTGCCTTAACTACGAAATACTCATTGGAACATCCAACCGAGCTAATAGCAATCCCTAAATGAATGGAATCATGCTTGCCTTGACTGCACAATCCTCATTGGAACATCCAATGTGTGTGTGTTCATATGTGTGCAACCACTAATGTCACAACGGATAGTCAAACTTTCCTTTTCACCTACATCTCAACTGGCTCTCCACTGGATCTGACATGCATGTAGTTAACAGTAGTAAATCTGCAATTGCATGTCAGCCCACTAATTTTGAATTAATTAATAATTAATTCACTTTATCTCTCACTAGTGTATCTTCAGTTACAACTAGCACAACTGAGTTTAACTCACTTAACTGAGTTAAACTAATTTACAACTTTCATAACTACACTTCCAACTTTGTTACAACTTCGAATCACTCAATTACAACTAATTCCACTTTCATGTCCCACCAACCAACCACTTAACTCGAAATTCCTATAGTTAACCGATTTCCCACTTCAGTTAACTATTTCCAAGTGCTCATTAAGAATAGATTATTGTTTATTGTCCAACTAATATTAAGGGTTAATAATAGCCGACATGCATCTATAAATATTCATGCAATCTATAAATAGAACTTGCACATACATCTATAAATAGACCTCATCTATAAATAGAATTTTCTCATGCATCTATAAATAGACATCCACCTAAAAATAGCCTAAGGCTCCATCCTAGTGTAGGTGCATAATTTTCACTAGGATCTTCTTGTTGAATCTCAATAGAAATTACATCTTTAACCCAAATGGCATTTTACCCTTTTTTTAAAAAAATTCTTTAACATGAATAAGCTTCTTGAATTCTACCAAGTCACTTTTAGCCATGACCACATTTTCCCCTTATTTAATTTCAAAAGTTGGTGACACTACAAGGAAAAGACTCTCTAGCAGAGGTTATAAAGGTGGTTTTTAGTGTTATAAAATTGGCCAAAATTGTCAAAAAAACATTTGCTACAACATCTGTTTATGGTTACGAAGGTTTTGGCGGAGCTTTTAATGGAAATTCAACACAACTAAAAAAAATGGGTGGCCAGAGGTTATTACAGATGTTTTTTTCATCGGTGCGCTACTCGAGCTTGAACACACTGGTGCGTACATCTAGAAGATGGCTCGGGCTGGTCGAAGGAGAATCCACCGAGCCTTCAAGTTATTAAACCACACCGGGCGTAGTGTTGGTGATACAATGCACGGGGTCGTTCTAATTGGTCTTGGGATTTTTGCAGTGCCTATAGGTCGTCTCAACGCGCCGATGCGTAGACTTATAGAAATGCACCGGTGCGTAGTATCACACAAATGAACCGAGATTTATAAGTGGTATCAGTATTTGTGTGGTGCCCATAGGTCGTACAAATGCACCGGTGCATAGATACACATAAATGCACCGGTGCGCAATATCACACAAACACACCAAGATTTATAATTGGTATCGGTATTTTTGCGGTGCCCAAAAGTCGTCCAAATACACCAGTGCGTAATTCCACATAAATGCACCGGTGCGCAGTAACGCACAAACGCACTGACATTTTTAATTGGTTTTAGTATTTTTACGCTGCCCATAGGTCGTAGAAACGAACCGGTGTACAGTAACTAACACGCATTGTTTTTCATTTTGTATTTTTTAGAAAATCGACATGTGACAGTGCAATTATTGTGATTGTTTTAAATTCATTATTCATCAAAAGTCGACACATCTTATAACAGTATTCATATTAATTAAATTTTTATTAATACATTTGAATGTGATGTTTGGATTAATTTGTTATATCATATCATAATTATTGTGATTTTTTAAAATTCATTATTCATCAAAAGTCGACACATATATATCTTATAACATCATTCATATGAATTAAATTTTTATTAGTGCATTTGAATGTGATGTTTGGATTAATTTGTTATATCATATCATCAAATTTCACATCTCTTCATTATAATATTTAATCATCCATAAATTTAATCAGTGGTGTTAGATTTCACAACAATGGAGAACGCAATAGAATAAATTAAAACATATTTTATTTTTTTTATATATATATATATATATGACAGTCTTTGTCATACAAAATGGGATATTTATTGGCATCCCTTTGTCTTTCAATTGGGACACTATGTCCATTACATTAAACAAAATGTCTGATTTCACAGGATAATATTTCAAAAAATACAATGCCTTGCTTTGATATCCAAACATGGTGATCATCATTCTTTTATAGAACTGCTATCACTGCTAGAGCTACTTCCATGACTTGGGTTATTTTTAGGAATGTTTTGTTCACGATGTTGATTTTTTTCTTCTTCTTCACCTTCCATCTACAAACATAAAAATAAATTGTAATGAGTGTATATACATTGGTGAGAATAATGAAAATTGCAATATTAAATAATATACACCAATGTAAATCGAAAAGAAATGATGTACCATTGCAACAATTGACTCATAAACTATATACATTCTTTCAAAACCATGTAACATGCCATCTTTCAAGATTTCATCTGTTGGCACAGTTCCATACTTTGTTCCTTGCAAGTTTTATACCCCATAACAAATCATATATTTAATATAAAAGATTTTTTTGTTCTATTAATTATAGACGGAGCTAAGTAAAACAAGATCGATAGATGCTTACAAATTCCACAATTAATTTCTAATATGCCAACATATACTCACAACCCATATTTAAACCAATTTCAATCATTTCCTCTGATGGTTCTTCTTTGTATGTTAGCACCTATTTGAAGACATTCAATGATGATTTTTGTAAAACAACATAAAAAATACAAAAATGGAATCTAGTTAAGTTGTTATAAGGAAGTAACAATTACTCACAAACTTAGATATCAACCCCTTCCTTGTCGTCCTTTTTTATGTGTTGAATGGATTCCATTTTCTTTTCTTTTCTGTAAGAAAATACCTGAAAATTAATATTTAATGCTAAATTGTTTATTTATTGTACCTAATGATCGAAAAATTCAATGATTACATATTACATTTGAAGCACGTTGTTATTGAGATGGCTCCTCCTACGATGCAATTTTGTCCATTTCTTTGACCATATCCTTGTACACCTTTTTGGACACTCCTTACTGACATATTTCTGATATAAGCTCATTCATCTTTTGAGATTTTCTTAATCTTCCTGAAAATGTAAGAGGACAATAAACTATTTAATTTTTATATTGATATATGAAAAGTACATATAACAAAAATGATATTTATAAATAATTCTAGATAAACATTTAAAGGAATATTACTTTTTCATTCCTTCTTTTTTGTTGTTGTATGTTTTTGCTATTAAAAGTCTGACATGCCTCATTGACCAATTCTCTGGAAACTCTTCCTGTAGTTTAGATAAAATTTGGTTCTTGGAATCATTGGATTGGTTTTTGTATTGTAATTGGAAAGAACATCTATACATTCGTTCTACTAGATCCCTCAAATTTTTGTAAAATTTTTTCCCCCTTTCGTTAACCTCCAGCACCACTCCAGATGAGCTAAGGAGCAATTCATTTTCATTTGCATGTTCTATTTTTTTTTTTCTTAGAACAACATTCCTTTTCTGAGTTATTGGTCCATGTAAAACATTAAAAATATGTGAATTAATAGATTGTTTGACACATGTTATCTAATAATTTTAAGTATATTATTAATAAAAATTAAAAAAATAAACTCATATTGGATCGATAGTATTTTTTCATTCACCTGGTTCATCCTTTTACAAGTTTTCCATCAAGCTTTTACGCTCTTCTGGTCCTAGATCAGAAATAATCTTCTCGTGCTTCGTCATTTTGTGGCTCTTCATGATACACAGTAAACAATACATATTAGTTAAACTTACATAGAGTTCAAAAATAATATTTTTTTGTAAAGAATTTACAAAGAACTTGCCTTTTTTTTCTTTTCTTAATTTGTTATCAATATTTTTGTTACTTGATCTCTTGTCAGTCATTTCTTTATCAATCTGAGACCTGTACCATATCATTCATTAATATATTTATAAATAAATTGTCAACTTTTCAAGTAAAAAAAAAATTCTCAAGAAACCGGTGCGCCATTAATTATGTACGCACCGATGTCGGTGCATGGAGGTATTATAAATGCACTGCACAAACCGTATAATAGGCCGTACGGTGCTCAATGTCAATAAAGAGCACTGGTATGTTACATGTTAACCACCGCACCGATTAACACAAATAAATAATAAAAATCATCGAGTGTTAGTTTTTGTAGCATAAACTGGTGCCATATTTTACATATGGTGCACTGAGAAAAAAATATATTTTTTTTTAATTTTTTATCACAGCACTTTCACTGCGCACAGGGATAATACAATGTACTGGTGTGCTAGGTTACATCGGGTGCACCGATGAAAAAAAAAAAATTGTTTTAAATTCATGGAAGGGCCGACATGAATTGGGATCCGACTATGAAAGTCATCATGTGGGTTGGATGTATTACGCCTATATTTAGCAATACAAACCCTATAAATTTAAAGTGAAATGCTCTAATTCTGAAATCGCAGAAAGAGGGAGAAGAAAGGGCAGAAACAAAAAGAACCTAGGGTTTGTTTCTAAAAATGGATTTTTTTATTTTGTTTCTGAAAACGATAGAAAAAGAAAAAAAAACAATAAACTTTAATCACAGGATCGTTTGAAATTCTATGCTACAGGGTTTGAATCACCAGAGGTTTGGAATTCTGATTGTCTGAATACTTATGTTCAAATGTATTTCCCTGCTCCACAGTGCTCTCATGCTCTGTTTGTTCCAGGTATGTCTCCTACAAATCTGTGGCTGAATTTTTTTGCAAAAATAGTGAAATAATGAAAAGTGTTTAGTATTTAAAGAAATGTTTTATGAAATTAGATTTTTGAAAATATTTTTCCACCTATTTTTCAATTTACCGCTTTTTTTTCACTTAAAGAAATTAGAGTTGCACTTTTTTTATTTGCGGTTATTCGTCACCGGTGCATCACTTAATAGAAGCACACCGGTGCGTCTGTTTATAAAACAACATAGTGCGTAGTAACTAAAACGCACCAGTGCAGTGATTTATACATTAGCACCAATAACAAGAAGTCCATTTTTAAGGCACTGAAATTACTTTTAGGTGTGTGCACCAAAATTTATTGTTGATTTTGCTCAAATGCAGGGAGAAAATATCATAATTATATCGAATGGAAATTTCTTCAAAATACAGCTCGTTCCATAATATTTCTCAAATTCCATCACAGAGTTCTTCCTATCCATCTCGAGACATAATATTTACTTCATATTTTATTTATATTTTCATTATCTAATTGAATTTATATTTTTTATCCACGTCAATCATGCACAGCTTAATTAAATTTATAATGTATAAAAATTTGAGGTTCATTCAGATTCGGCATCGAGTTTAGATGCACAAAATATTCAAACAGCTCCAAAACGTCGGAAGTTCTTATCAGGAGCTGTATACCGCAAGGCGCATTTGTTAGATGAAAATGGACAGCCGCTTCACTCTGCCAAGTGTAAAAATATTGCATCTTCTAGCCACAATCTCGGGACAATGATGGTAATAATTATAATTGTTTGGTATATTGATTAATGTAATTATTTCAACGTCAAACCAATTTATAATAATGCAATATTGTCAACGTGGTTACTAATTGATATCATATTATTTTGTACTAATCATGTTTAAAAAAAATTAAAATTATTAGGATTCTAGTGATGATGAGCGACCTACCTACCATCTTTCGTTTCACCCCACGACAATGTCAAATCGAGAGAAGACTAAATTAAGAGAAAAAATCAGATAGGAATGATACCAAGAATGGTTGAATCAACCATCGATTCAATTCCCACTACGTCCGGATTCACCAATTAGGAATGACTACAGCAATAGTAGTTCTTCACAAGCTGGCAATGGAGGCAATCAAATAGAGGTTGGTATGGATGATTACTTAAGGGATACGACCGCCATGGAGACAATGTCGTTAGATGCATTCCAAAACGATGATCAGCTAGGGATGATGCTCATATTGTTGACACCTTTTTCGAAAGCCTTAAATTTGCTTCAACCACCCCTCTCTTTGGACCTGGCAGTCAGTCAAAGTCTACCCAGTTGGGGACAACAATGTTACTGTACAACTTGAAAGAAAATTTTGGCTTTTCGAATGCATGTTTCTCGGAACTTTTGAGGTAAGTTACCATAAAGTACTCCCTTATATAAATTTGAAATATAATCAGTACATTGCAATGAAAATTAAAAATGGTAAATTTTATGAACGTTAATAATTATATCGACATTAATGTACATTTATTAATATATTTTCCATGATCACTAACTACAGGTTATTCAAAGATAAGGTTCTTCCGAGTGATAATGTCTTGCCCGGTAGCTGCGAAGAGGCAAAGAAATTGTTGAAAATGTTGGGTTTTGAGTACATATCATATCATGCATGTCCAAATGATTGTGTTCTATATAGAAGAGAATATGCAAACAAAGCAATGTGTCCAAAATGTGGGCATGAAAGGTATTATAAATAAATAAAAGAAGGGTAAATCATGTACTGGTCCTCCTTTTAAGATATTGAGGCACATGCCTATAATCCCAAGGAATCAAAGGCTCTTTCGTTGCAAATAATTAGCTATGTTGCAGGGATGGCATGCCTCACACAGAAGTGATTTGGGAGTTATGTGAATCCAATTGATTCAATAGCCATGAAGCATATAGAGGATACATGGCCCGAAAAATTCAAGGATGAAGTATGAAGTCTACGACTCAGCATAGCCATGGATAGTGTCAACCCATATTCCCTCCAAAACACCAACTATTCTATTTGGCCTGTAGTAGTGATCAATAACAATATCCCCCCATGGTTGTTCATGAAGAATGAACATCTTATGTTGGCTCTCATAGTCCCTGGTAGAAGACAAGTGAAGAATATGGATGTCTACTTACAACCATTATTAGATGAATTGAAGGAATTATGGGATGGGATAAATGTATATGATGTATCAAGACCCATCGCAGCAGAGAGGAGTTTTACGTTGTATGGCATATGTGCTTACACGACACATGATTATCCAGGCTTAGGATTTTGCTCTGGTAAATTACATGTTTAATTTATTGATTTGTTTATATATGTAACAATATTCTTTCACATATTGGTTATTCAATTCGTTCTAACATTTGTTCTGATCTTCATGATATTATTTAACGTGCCATGAATATTAATTGTATACAATAATCTCACAAGTCTTGTAACAAAAGGGTATTCTGGATGTAAATGTTGTGGACCTTCTATGAAAACTAGATGGTCCAAGGACCTATTAAAGCTAGTGTATGATTTCTCTAGGGTATTCTTCCTAGAAGAACACCCTTACAGAATAGCAACATCCGCTTTCAACGGTAAACGAGAGAGAACCCAAAGGCCTCCAATAATAACAGTAGCTAAATGGCTTAGAGCATATGAAAGAGAGAAGGAGAAGGAGTTCATATAAATGTTTGATTCAAATGGGGAGCCTATGTTCGATGATCCAGAATTATTTGACACCTATGTTGAGAAATTTCCCATTGGGATGAAAAGGAAATCTATCTTTTATAACCTCCCATATTGGGAGAATATTAAGATTACCCACTTATTAGATCCCATGCATATATTTAAAAATGTTTCATCTTCTTTATGGAGCCAAATATCATCGAAACAAAGTGACACATTGGTTGTTAGGAAAGATCTTATTACTTCAAAAACTAAAAAGAAACATTGGCCAAGACAATTATAAAGTACGGGATTAGAGGCAGGCGCTGGTCTCTCTAATTCATGGTTTTTCAAAGAAGGTGATGTCCCATGGATTTTAAAAAAAGATGATATTTCTTTGGCAAAGTTATAATGGGTGTGATGGTGCCAACTTCATACGGGTCTTCACTACGGCGTTGCTTCACCGTGGATGGCCATTTTTCGGGGTTGAAATCCCATGACCATTTAAATATTCTAAGATTACGTATAATGTCAAAAGCATGATTTTATTATTTGATATATAAATAAATTTTATCCCATGCGGGGATCATAAAACATAACTAATTTTGTATATTATTGCATGTGTTTATAACTTTGTAGTTTCATTGTCCTTTGTTCGTGCGTGGGTGTGTGAAACATGAAATACCTCAAGACCTAGGACGTGCCATATATAAATTATCTACATTTTTATGTTGGATCACGTCAAAGGTGATTCATGTGGCTAGCATTCCATGGTGGCGTCAAGAGAGAGTTGAGATTGTTTGTATGTTTGAGAAGGAACTACCAACCAGTTTCATGGACTTACAGGTTCATCTTCTAATACACCTAGTAGTTGAAGTTGAATTAGTTGGGGTGGTTTCTTGTCATTGGATGTTCTTCTTAGAGAGGTACGTGAAGAAATTGAAAGGTTTTGTTCGACAAAGGGAAAACCCTAGGGGTCTATGGAAAAGGGGTACATATCATATGAGTCTATCTAGTATGCCAGTGAGTACATCAAGCAGGTCGAAAATATACCAGGTGTGGTGATTTGGGATGATGAAAGGGATGAAGACAAAAGAGAAGGGGAGTTGCTCCAAACGAGTGGAAAAAATCACTTGATAAAGAGTAAACGACTTATAATTTTTCAAACTTACACAAAGTTAATATTCATTTTGAACTTCGATATAATGTATATTTTGATCTCTAAGTACTATATAATGTCAGTTTGATTTCATCAGCGAATGCATAAATTGAAGTGATCAATAAATTCGTTCTTTAAAATTCTGAAGTGACACAACTGTGGGTCGCCTTGTACGAACAAAAGAGGATGAAATGGGATAGTGACAAGAAATAATTCAGATGGTTGAATGGTAGAAGTGTGCCTTATCCCGATCATTTAAAATAAAATATTCCAAAAATATTCCCCAACAGTTGGGTTGTTGACCAAGTTAGAGAGAAATATTGTGCAACCGGTTGTTACCCGCGTGCTAAAGCGGATGCGCTAAATGTAGGGATTGGGTGCAGAAACTCGGTAATAATATTTTTAATTTATATGTAAATTTGAAACTTATAAGACATCTATATTTCATATTTTAACTGTTGATGTATTATAAGACACATGACACTATGATTTTTTTAACTTTTTTATAATAGGTGCATTTGTCCCATCTAAGTGGGCATATGGACACTATTTTCACACAGAAAATGCCGATACTGGAATCATCACCCAAGGCTGTGGAGTGGAAGTCGAGTTCGATCAATATTTTCAATCTAGCCACCATGATCAAAACGTAGTACGAGGGACGTTAGGTTACATCGGAAAGATACAAGAGATCATTGAAGTGGATTTATCTTCTTTCCAATGTGTTATTTTTAGGTGCAAGTGGTGGGACACCTTTGATCGGAATAATGTAAAGGAAGAGCACGATAATAGGCTGATATGTATCAACTCTAGAAAGATGTGGGATGAAGCTAAGGAGCCCTATGTTTTCCCCAAACACTGAAACCAGGTATTTTTTACCTAGATGTGTTGGATAGGGATTGGTGGTTCGTATTGACACATGACCCTAGATCAAAAAATATTTTTGAGAACAATAGTGTTATCATGCCATGCGAGCTGGAAGATAATGAGGGTGATCATGAGAACCAAGAGTGATATGGTACATGTGTTATTTCATCAACATATATACTTTTTAAGATAGATTTTTCGAAACATTATAGTATGTATTTTGAATCAATTGATAATTTGCATTGTGTTAATGTTAAAATCAATATTTCACTTGCTAATTTGAAATTATGTTGATCTCAAAAAAAATGGCGTACTGTATAAATTAGTTCTTTTTTTTTATCTAAGATCATAATAAAATAATGATAATTCTAAAGTACATGAATTTATTTGCATTATTTTCTAAACTTTATTATGTTACAATAATTCATATTATTCTAGATTTATTATTTTACAATTATTTAAAATTTTACAAATTTAAAAATTTAAAAATTTTAATAAAATTATTTCACATTAATATAATTAAAACTTTACAAATATTTTAGATACAATTAAAATTAAAATTACTATTACAATTACAATTTTACAATTTCACATACAATTACAATTAAAATTACAATTACAATTTTAGAATTTTACATACAATTACAATTACAATTACAATCAATTCACAGTAATACAATTAAAATTTTACAAATATTTTACATAGAATTAGAATTAGAATTAGAATAAATAAACATCACGTTCATGATAACCATCGTACAAACATCATATTTGACTAAAAAACACATTCAAAATTGTTAACATCATCGTGATCATGATCATCTAAGAAAACACAATTAACATTATATATTAACATCATCACAACACAAACATCAAATATACATCTCATGTCAAATAACTCATGCTATCACATACACATCTACTTGCAAGCTACACATTAAATGAACATATCTAACATGACCTAACAATATACACATCATGATGATCACCAACATGTAAATTAAGTACAAATACAACATGAACATAAAATACATGGACCATATATATAAATATAACTGAATAATGTCAAAAATATAAAATTGTAATATAAATTTCATGGATCAGCTAGTGGTACAACATCAAATATAGCAGTACTAGTCGAGGCCTGCTCAGTCAATGGTACAGCCTCGACGGTCGATGGTCCAGCCTGCTCATGATCATGAGTACTGCTGGATGCTGCAGGCTACTGACTAGACGTGGATGATGGTCCAGCATGATCTCCATGATGACTGCTGTTAGATGCTAGTGGAGGTTTCTCATCTGGCGCAGCGCGAGGTGAACGATCATGAGATGATGAGTCACTACTTACAGACTGTCGATCACGTGCTAAATCTCGACCACACCTATAACATGTAACAGTCCTCCTCAGTGGTGTAACTAAGGTCATAGCTCATATGACATGCCGTATCAGCCTGTACATGTCACGTGGCATGCCTCTCCACATCTGTAGCAGCCTACCATCGGCATGTATGTCTCTCATATGAGCGGGCCTGATGCTTGCCTCAACAATAAATGCAGTGAGTTGGTTGCCCAACTCCATGCTATATCTTCTATTAAGCCGACCATGCCCAGCAAAAGGCAGTATCGGCACACCAGCAGGAGCAGGTCTCTCTGCACTAGCCTCCTGATGATCCTCGGCATCTACCATGCCCTGATCGTCATCAGGATCCACACCTGGATCATGTGGTGGTGACGACATGTCATCGCCATCAAAAGACCCAATGTCTGCAAAATATATACAAGTACACAACAACAATTAGACAATTTCATTACACAATTTAATAAAAACAAGTTAAATAACATGTTAGAGTAAATTTAAATAAAACAGTAATATTTACTTCTATCATCCGGCGGCTCATCAGCTGTGAAGAGGATGTTGGCACACCCTCGCCAATCCAAACCCGCATAAGGATAGGGGACCATAATGAAGGTATGCTCATCAACATTGGCTAGCAACTCTAGTGCATCATTCGATATCCTCACTGGAAACACTATCTTGCCCCTCTTGGGCATCATCTACCCCCACATGTGCATGTGTGCTTCAAACATCGACCTACGAGGCTGTCGAACAAAAGTAGGCCTCATCTCTAGAAACCTCTCAAAAAATAAATAAAAAAGCTCTGAAGAAAAAAGGAAGTTGACCCTCCCTTGTGCATGAGCATGACATCTATCTAATGTTATACAGAAATGCCACAAAAAAATGGCAGACCACCTGACAAGTCAGGCTCATGTACTAAAGAATCAACATAATATAGAATCAAGCAACTAATGTGTTTCCCATCACTAGTGTTGTGTGAAATGGTTGAAATGAGAAGTGAGAGGCACTGCACCTCCTCACTACCAAATGCACCAATACGTAACTGACCTCCAATGACCTGAAAATATGAAGGAGACAGTACTGATGCTCCAATGTATCTCTGGGAGTACACTAACTAACTCCCTGCTACATAGCCAGCTGGAACCTCTGGGAATGAGAGAAAATCCACCCCTCTCCTCAATAGCATTGTAATGAAATATATATCCTCCTCAGTGGGCGTGTACCACTAGTTACGACCAACCCGGAAAGCCTATTGGTGGGCATTCCACCTTCGAATAAGATGTCTCAAAAACAAACCATGGCCCTTTAGGGAAGTAGCCTCCTCATAGAAATTGAGGAGGCCTACCTGCCTTAGGATCCCCTGGGTAGCTATTGTAATAGGGCGAGGGTACGCATCTCTCTCCCTCTCTCATACCTCCCACAGGCGAACCATGTTATACTGCTCTGCCTGTTGTTGTTGTTGTTCCCCCTCTTCTCTCCTTTCACGTCTCTGAATGATTGACATATTAAATACAATTTTTTTATTAAATGAGACATGTATTTAGAAATATTGTTATAGCATCATTTTTCACCCTCAGGTGATTCATGATTGTCTTTATGGCTTTGGGCACCCATTCCTACAGACTTGAACAAATTCATTAAAAAACATTGTTAAAATTCCCATACACGGGTATGCCCAGACTTTTTCGCGTGTATACGCGAGTCCACATGTATTTTTCCGCGTATGCCATTAAAACCATTAAAAAATATATAAATTCCCTATTTTCAGACTGGGTTGATGGTTACTCTAGTAGTTCAACCACCCCATTACGTGGCCAACTGTTTCCAACTGACTGAAACTACTTTGAGGGAGTATAAAAGCCCCTCATGTGTATGGCCTAAGGGAGAGAGAAATTTTATAGACATTATACTCTGTTGGAATCCCTAATTCAAGTCTGATTTCCCGTGCCTCCTGCACTTTCCCAGATTTATACAGGAAACCCTTGTTTCCTGGAGATGTTCATCCATTTATATGCCATCTCGAGTGCACAAGTCTTAAAAGTTTCTTAGCGAGGCAAGGGCAGGACGAATCCGGACGACGGTCTGCTCGAAGATCGTGGAAGGATTTAGGTGATTTCTCCACTCTTTACTTATGTACATGTTGTTCACAATAATGAAGAACCATCTCGTTCCTGAACTTCTGTGTTAGTATCTATTTGTATATGTGAAAATATTGATTATTAAGCAGTTATTATCGTTTATATCATATTTCACATGGATTACACTAACGTTTAGGAGAAATATATGATGTACAACTAGGTTTCCGTGCATGTTCTTTCTTGTTTTCCAGGTTGAAGGGGGAAGAAAGGTTGTTGGGGGTTTGGACCCCGCGGGATCTACATCGAACGTAGGACTACGGGTGAGTTTCGCTATCGTTGTTATCTAGTTTTTTGCATTCAAGTATGGTTGTGTGTGAGTCCTTCTGAATGGCATGCCCTGCTCTGTGGAGGTTTTGACCCAACAAACCTCTAGGGTGATTTTCCCCGAAACAGAACTGGCGACTCCCCTGGGGATCGCATTTTTGTGATTCCCCTGTTGGGTGGTTTCAGCTGTTTGATAGGTTTTCAACAGTTTTAACTTTTATTTCCAATCCAGTTAACTCTTTCTCAGTCAGACTGAAGCCCTGGTTCCTTATCCAGGCTTGATATTTTTTATTTTTTATTATTTACCTTTTCATACGCGGGTTTGTCTGTACACAGACGCGTATACACGCATTTTTTGTTAAAGGGAGTCACGTATACTCGGGTTTCCTTTAGCACAGTCGCGTATGCACGCTTGTTTCAAAACTGTCAAGTAGCGTATACCTGGGTAGATTTTGAAATTTTGGATTTCTTGGCTTTTTAGTCCTGTCTACTTGTGGAGACTTGTTCCTGCAGTGTCTTTGTATCCTCTGGATTGTGTAGAAAGTGGTCTTTGGTTTTTTCTCTCTCTTGTTTAGTTGAAAACTAGCTTATTTGGCAAGTCTTGTTTCTTGTGCTGGCATTTCTGGTTCGAGTACCAAGATTTCTTCCTGGGGATTCTTGGCTGTTCTTCTTTATCATAACAGAGAGCTCTTGCTCATTTACTCTTTCCTACCTTTGTTTCTTGCTTTGCACTTCGATTTTTGCCCATTTCTTGGTTGGTTTTCTTGAGTTCAGTCGACTAGGTCTTGTTGCAATTTTTGAAGAGTCTTTCTTGGTTCTTTGAAGTTTTTGTTTGCTGCAAGGTTGTACTATTCTTCTAGGCTGAGTGACTGAGTTTCGTGTCTTCTTTTGCTCATATAAATATTGCTACTAGTTAGCCCTATAAGATTTGGAGCATTTTTGAAGTTTTTTCTTGAAATTCATTGTTGTTTGGCTTGGGATTTGATAGTTTTTCTTGGTCTTTTCGAGCTCTTATTTTTATAAAATTCAAAAGCTCAAAAACATTTTGTTTTGTCATTTGCTTTTGTTTTTGCATTTTTGTTTTTGTTTCGTTATATATTTTGAAGCTTTGTTGAGTTTTCTTGCCTTTGGATTTTCACTTGATTTTGGAAAGGAATTTTCATTGATTTCTTCCTCTTGTTTTCAAGCAATTTTGGTGTCTTTATATTAAGAGTTTCTGATTTTGGGAACTAGCTTTCTGGACAACCAAAAAGAGATAAAACTGAAGGATCTTTGGGAAATTTCTCTCTGCTTTCGGAAATTTTTCATCTTAGAATTTGCATGCTTTTAGTGATTTGCATCAGGTGCACTTAAGCATTTAGTCATTTTCATAGTTTTTGCGAGTGTGAGTTTGTTATCTGAAAAGAAAAATAAAATTTTTTAATCTCGTAGAACCTGTGTAGAAGTTGCTTTTCATCGAAAGACAATTACTGCATTTGCATGTAGTTTGGTTTTTATTAATTTCTTTTCTGCGTCAAAACACCACAAGTTTCATTTTCGTATCCCTTTGACTTAACATAACAGCCGATTAAAATAAGCGATATAATTTAAAATCAACTAGCAAGTTTTCTAAGTGTCATACACCAACTAGCTAGGTTGTAGGGCCTTGGATTAGGTGAGTGGAGAGTTAACTCTCCAAGGTCGCTCAAACAAAACATAGAAGTTGATTAATTGAGCGAAATCCAACTCCGTTAGGTGGACCGGGAAAGCTCTCCTCCAGAGAGTCAAGCGCGAGGGGAAGTGAAGGCTGAGAAGAGAGATACCCCCTCTCTGATTTGTTGAATCTGACCTCAAGACCATTCCGCCCGGCTTCTGATATGGATTGGTGCCCATAGTTGCCACTCCTAGGTTCCACATAGGTGACTGCAGGGGGGAATACCCGTGGTACCTGAGGCATACGTCGCATCACTTTCAGCAGTACTTCTGGGGGGTGCCCTTGCAAAGCTTGGGTACTTGTGCCGGCAAAGGCTATCGTCAGGAGGTCGACGTAACTGTTTCTGTTACCTTCGCTAGTAGGCCTGGGCCGTCATTATCCCAGACTACTTTCGGGAGGTCCTATATTTCGCTTCCTTGTATTTTGGTGTCCGGACCTAATCACCCGGAGCGGAAATACCTGAAGGCTGTTTGCTTGATTGTATCTCAGGGATTATTTTTTGTAGTGAGTTCTCTTTGCTCCTAGCTTGCCTAGCTTTATACTTTTTGATTCTAATTAAAATCTGTTAAAGTGGCTGATCAAGCGCCTCGTCGATCGAGGAGAATCCTGGGGTTATCTCCCGAGAGTCCAGAGCCTTCTTCAAGAAGGCGTAGGAGTGATTTAGCAGGTGGTTACCACCCTGTGGCGTCTGACATAGTGGAGAGAGATCCTTCACAAGGGTCTAAAGGTTTCGTAGCTGATTCTGGTGTGGGTTCCAAGAGGAGCGCTCCGCTCACCTCGCGAGTATTATTTCCGCAAGAAGAAGAAGTACAGGTAGAGGAAGTGTCTGAACCCTCAGAGTCACTTCCATCTCCTCTTCCTTCTGATTATCCGTTCGTTGTTGAATACATCGTACCCGAGTCAGAGAGACCAGAAGATCCTCCTTATTATACATACCTTTCGATGGCCACGACTGGGAACGCGGCTTCTGCTGTGAGTGCTGCAGGCATTCATACTCCTGCTTCTGTTGAAGGAGGGGGCACTATTGCTATATCTTCGATTGCTTCTAGTGCTGCTGTGTTTGGCTCTGGTTTCACCCAAGCACATGCTTCTCAATCTGGTCCCTTCTGTTTTGGAATGCCCACTACTAGGATTCCTTCTTTTTCATTTTCCGCTGCTGCAGCTGGATCTACACCCATGTCTTCCATGGCTAGTGGATCAACTTGTTTTCAAGGGTTCCCCTTCGGAACTGGACATATTCCTAGTTCGAATCCTTCTTTAGGGTCCTTTCCGTTTACTTCTCAGACCCAGAGTTTCAACCCTTGGTCTGGAGGTCAGAGTTCGACTACTTTTACAGGTTGGAACCCTGTATTCACTACAGCGGGGGCAGGGAATCAGTTTTACGCTGGTTACCAAGAGAATACTTCTTTCCCTTTGTCGAGTGCTTATCAGACTTTTTCCCCTCTTTCTAATGCTTGGAACCCATATCAGGGGCTTTCCTCTTCATTTAATACTTCAAGTGGGGGAACTGGTCCGGTCTTTGGTAACTCTGCGTGGGGAGGAGGTTCTTCTCCTTTTGCTACGAGTTCTTTCTGGCAACCTGGTGCCTCATCAAATCCAAGGTATTCTTTTCAGAATGTTGGGAATTCATCCTATCAAGGATGGAATCCTCAAGCTCCGCCTCGTTTACCTTTTCTGGCAACGTTAAACTTTCCAGATCTGTCGAAATTGACGAATGATCCGATTCGGTACAGTTTGGGGTGACCTCCGGTCCCGACCAAACTACCTTCAGACATTCCAAAGTTTGAAGGCAAGAATGGAGAGGATTCGGCTGACCACATCACCACTTTCCATTTATGGTTTTCTTCTAACTCCCTGATCGATGATTCGATTAGGTTGAGATTGTTTCAACGCACCCTAACTGAAAACGCTGCCAAATGGTATATTGAGCTAACTGGGGGAAGTTTTGCTACATTTGGAGAACTGGCTGTTACATTTCTAAACCATTTCCAGTTGCCTGTCCGATATGACGCTGGGACTGAACACCTAGCTAATTTTAAGCAGGAGGACGCAACCCACATTTCTGACCATATTCAGGAATGGAGGAGAAGGAAGAGGCTTATTAAAGCTCATATTCCAGGAGAATTCCTTTTGGAATGGTTTCTGAAATCTCTGCAGTCAGACATTTCTAAAGATGTATCCCTGTCTGGGGTATTTTCTAAGGAGCAGGCCATTTTTAGGGCCCAGCAGCTGGAACTGATCTATTCTCAGTCTGGGGTCTTCCATAAATATTTGCCCAACGCTCCTCGCTCCAAATTAGATTTATCCAAAACTAAGCCTGTTCCTCATGGTGATGGACTTATCGGGTCGATCAATAGTGGTGCAGCTAACCTGCTTACTCAATTACAGCAGTTGTCTATAAAATCTGCTCCTTCTGGTCAGGCTGTGCCTGCTGAGTCATCGCCTTCCCGATCTTTGTCGATAAATGTTGTCCAAGCTTCTAATCCCAAAGGAAATGAACAATCCGAAGGGAAGAAGAAGGGACGAAATAATAAGAAAAAGGGCAAGAATGGGAAGGGTAATGCGAATAAAACCAACGAGCATGTTGGTGAGGGTCCAAAGGATAAAAAGAAGGTGAAGTTTCCATGCAAGTTATGTACTGGAGACCACCTTACACACCTTTGCCCTAAAATTCAGGATGCGCAGCGCTTGTTAGCTCAGCAGGGTTCTTCTAGTTCCCAGGCTGTGTTGACAAACCCTTTTCCCCAAGGGAAACAACTAGTTGTTGGCGCGAATCAAAATCCTGGGGCTTCCTCTGGGGGCACCCAGGAAGGGGAAATACCATCAAACATATTCATGATGAGTGCTCACGTGGATGTCGCTACGAGATCCCATGATTATGGCGAAGAAGAGTCTTCGAAAGCTAAGGATGCTCCTGATGCTACTAAGCTGCTTCACATTACAAGGCCTACTGTTGAGCGTATGCCTCGGATGCCCAAAGCATCTACTAAGCGTTCGACGATTAATCCAAATGCTAGGGCTGCCCAGAACTACTCTATTGTGGAAGATCTGGCGTAGATTCCTTGTGCTATGTCGGCTTTAGAGGTGCTCTAGTCCTGTCCGGCTCAGCGTAGTGCTTTGCTCACTGCCATTGGGGCTATTGATCCGAAAAACTCTCTTCTGATTACTTTTGATATGTCTAATTTTAAGAAGAGACTCCCCCATCATATGGATTTTCATATTAAATCATCGTACCGGAAGTGCAACATCTTTCCGACGGTTTTTGATGAGGCTGCTTCCACATGCGTGATGTCTCTCACATGTTGGAAGACGATTGGATCTCCCAAAGCTATTCCATCTACCACTCTTCTGACTGCGTTTGATGGTCATTCTCACAGACCGCATGGTATTTTCCCAGCTTTGCCTATCTGTGCTGGGGGAAAAACTGTGAATATAGAGGTTGAGGTAGTGGATGCAAGCTTGGACTACAACCTTCTATTGGGGAGAAACTGGATTTATGAGATGGATGCCATTGCATCCTCATTATTTTGGATTATTTGTTTCCCTCACGAAGGGAGGATTGTTACAGTGGACCAACTGGACTGTCCTCCTGTAGACCTGAATGCGTCTACTGACTCATCTGTTCCAAAGTTGGATAATACTAAGGCACCTGTTGAGAATTTAGGGGTTGGAATGTATTCTTCCTTGATGGGTACTTTCGATATTCCTCCTCCTACGGTGCATATAAATGAAATTTCATCCTCCAAGGCTCCTCTTCGAAGAGAGTTCTTCAGAACTCATTATTTTTCGGACCCTTGGACCTTAACTTCCCCTACTGCCACATTAGCAGAAGGTCAAGTGGGTGGAATGGCATTTCCAATGTCTGCAACTGAGATTGCTTATTAGTCTATTGTTGACTCTGCAGAATCCAGTCCAGCTCCTCTTTCACTGAAAGAGTTGGATGGAGATGTGGCTCCGACTTGGACACTTAGTTCTTCTTCTGCCCAGGATTTCCTTGATACCACTCTTCCATCTGAAGAGGCCATCCTGGAAGCTATGACTGGTATAGATAGACCGTGGGATGACTTGCATCATCGGTCTTACTTTTTACCTAATTTAAGCGAAGTTGAGACAAGTTTTCCAAGTCCTCAGTCTCCTGGTCCTGTTCACCCAGTCCTGAATCCTTTAGCACCAACACAGGTTTATACTGAAGGGAACATGGCTGTGATTTCTCCTACTATCCCGGTGAACATTTCCAAGGATCCCAATATTATTGAGAATGTCTTCATCGGAGCTGAATGTTCCTGTGAAGAGATTCAGATTTACACCGAGCTCTTTAAAGAGTATAGGGATGTATTCGCTTGGTCTTATGAGGAAATGCCTGGTATAGATCCATCTATTGTCCAGCATGAGATCAAGACTTACGAAAACGCTAAGCCTGTGAGGCAAAAGATTCGTCCGGTCAATCCTAGGAAGGCAGTAGCTATCAAAGCTGAGGTGGAGAAGCTGCTTAAGGCAGGATTCATTTTCCCTATTCCTTTGACTGAATGGGTTTCAAACCCTGTTCCCGTAGATAAAAAATAAGGAACGATTCGAGTTTGCATTGATTTCAGAGACCTTAATAAAGCATGTCCTAAAGATAATTACCCCACACCATTTATCGATCAGATCATTGATGAGTGTGCCGGTAATGAGATTTTCTCCTTCATGGACAGTTTCTCCGGATATAATCAGATTACTATCTGTCCTGAAGATCATCATAAGACTGCCTTTATTTGTCCCTGGGGTACTTTTGCATACAAGAAGATGCCTTTTGGTCTTCAAAATGTTGGGGCTACGTTTCAGCGGGCCATGTCATATGCCTTCCACGACATCAAAAATATTATCGAGGCGTATTTGGATGATTTAGCTGCTCATTCTCGAAAGAGGATGGATCATCCTGCTCACCTCCGGAAAATATTTGAACGATGTCATTTCTATAAGATTAGGTTGAATCCGAACAAGTGCGTTTTCGCGGTTACATCCGGTCGGTTATTGGGATTCATTGTGTCTAGGGAAGGGATTAGGGTAGATCCCTTCAAGGTTGAGGCAATACTTCGGTTGCCTCCCCCGTCCTCTATCCGTCAGCTTCAAAGTCTACAAGGAAAGTCTAATTTTCTTCGGAGATTTATCGTAAATTATGCCGAAGTTACCAAGGGATTTATGAGATTGTTGAAGAAGGGAGTTCCATTTCTTTGGGATGACTTCGCTCAACGCTCATTCGATGCTTTGAAAAAAGCATTGACCTCTGCTCCTTTATTGAGTCCACCTAATTATAGCAGGGATTTCCTTTTGTATCTTGCAGCAGCAGAATCTACTATTGGTATGGTTCTGGTTCAGGAATATGATGCTTTTGTTGAGCATGTTATTTACTATCTTAGTCGAGGATTGGTAGGACCTGAACTCCGGTACACTCCGATAGAAAAGTTACCTTTAGCAGCAGTTCATGCTGTGCAGCGACTCCGGCATTACATTATTCTACGAAAAAATTATGTTTTGGCAGCAGCCAATCCATTTCAGTTTGTCCTCAGTAGGCGAGTGATTGGGGGGAAATACAATAGATGGATTGTGATTTTGCAGGAATTTGATCTTGGGTTTATGTCTGCCAAATCCAAGAAATCATTGGTTTTCGCGAAATTGATCTCAGAGTTGCCCTGTGGGGAGGAGATGATCTATGATGAATCCTTCCCGGATGAACATTTTTTTCTTATCTCTTCACAGGATCCTTGGTATGGAGATATCATTGTGTATCTTCAGACTGCGAATTTTCCCTCTACTTTTTCGAAAGATGAGCGTCGTAAGTTGCGTCACTTGGCTAAGAATTACTTGATTATTGGTGATGCTTTATACCGTCGAGGGGTTGATTCAATCCTGAGACGCTGCTTAACTCTCGAAGAAGCTGAGGCTGTGCTGAATGATTCCCACAGTGGAGCTTGTGGTGGTCATTAATCTGGGCTTGCTACAGCCCAAAAGATTTTGCGTGTTGGGTACTTTTGGCCTTCGATTTTCAAAGATTGTATGGAGTCGGTCAAAAAGTTTCATTCGTGTCAAATCTATACTCGAAAAATGTGCGCTCATCTAGCTCCGCTTTTTCCAGTCATTACTGTCGGTCCCTTTACAAAGTGGGGTATTGATTATACTACTTGTAACCCACCTTCGGCTAAAGGTCACAAGTACATTATTGTAGCAGTAGACTACTTTACGAAGTGGGTCGAGGCTATGCCTACTTTTGGGAATGATGGTGAGACTGTAGCTCTTTTTCTTTTCAACCAGGTTATTGCTCGTTTTGGTATTCCTAGAGAGATTTTTACTGATCATGGCAGTCATTTTCAGAATAGCATGATGGCTGAGTTGGCTCTCAAATTGGGTTTCCGGCAGAAGCATTCATCTCCGTATTATTCCTCAAGCCAATGGGCAAGTGGAAGCCGTGAATAAACCCTTGAAGACAATTCTTCAAAGGACAATTGATAAAGCTATATCCAACTGGCATATTATGCTATATCCTGCACTTTGGGCATACAGGACGTCAGTGAAAACTGCAACTGGCTTTACTCCGTTTCAGCTAGTGCACGGGTTGGAATCCATATATCCCATTGAATGTGAGATTCCTTCTCTTAAATTAGTTGTTGAACTTCTTCCTGACACTTCTAGTCTTGAATAACGGCTCCTTCATCTGGAACATCTCGATGAGCAGCGTCGGGATGCCGCCACGATGAATGAAGCGCATAAAAACCGATTTAAAGCTCAGTACGATAAGGCGGTCAAACCTAGGGTTTTTTCGGAAGGTGACCTTGTTTTGGTCTATGCCCAAGAAAAATATGCCCTGGGGGCAAGAAAATTTAAGTCTATGTGGTATGGCCCCTTCATCGTTAAAAAAGTCCTTAAAAAGGAGCATATACCTTGGTTGATTTTGAAGGGAACGAGTTGCCGGAACCCAAAAATGGGCTCTATTTGAAGAAGTATTATGCCTAGGCTTCGGCCTAGCATGTTGCTTTTGTATATAGTAGTTTTGCTTTGTACATATCTGGTTGATTTTCGATCTTTGATGGGATGGTGATGTTTTTTATCTGCTTTGGCAGGTTGTGTCGGATGTCATGAGTCATTTTGGTTTCGCCGATTGTGCTAGTAGACACACCCGGAACTTAGCTTCCGCGGCTTGGGTACTTCATTATCCATCCGGTCAGCTGTTAGTATCAAGAGGGGTCTGCATTGGTCCTGCTTCCAATAACATAGTAGAATACACTGCAGTTGTTTATCTACTCTCAGAGGCAATATCTTTGGGTGTTGATTCGTTGTTAGTTTTCTTGGACTCTCAGCTGGTGGTGTCGCAGTTGAACAATACTTATCGGGTTCGAGATCCATTTTTACTCCGGTTGTTCTTGAGGGTACGTTTGTTATGGAGATCATTTCAATTTTTAACTTTCATTCATATTCCTCGAGCTGACAATTGGATGGCAAACTCATTAGCTAATCAAGCACTGGATTGGCATATTAATCATTCCATACAATAAAATTTAATCATTAAAAACATCATACATTTTGATACATTTGCTACATCACATCAAACATCGTTGTATATATATCATTAGAGTGTTCAAAAAACTATACAAAATTTGGATCCATAAGTCATACAAAATTTGGGCTTATGCCCGATCATGTTCAATCTCAAATAATATACAGTCATTTGATACATCATATCTATCTACTCCTGAGGTCCCTACCCAGAAGTTGTGTTCCTATAGAACACGATCGCGGTGGCAACTCGGCGGAATAACCGTACCCAGTCTCGGGGCACTCCTGCCACCCGTCTCTGGATGGCTTCCGGCAGATATTCCACTGCAGCCATAGGTACTTGGCGGGTTAAGCCCTCCAAGTTCCTTTGTACAGCCTGGAGGGTCCTGTCTGAATCCACTGTATCCGCTTCGCCTCTGCGATGCTTGTGTCGCGGGAAACCCTCAGGTCGAACTGGTCCAATATCTGTATCATGATCATTTTTAAATTATAAGTCATTATGAATCCAATAAAAAACATGTTTCTTTTCCATTTTTTCATACATATTTGAAAAAATCCAAAAAATTATATAAGTCAAAAAATTGCAAGTTTACCGACTGTTCCCCATGCTGCGCCTGGTGGAAGGACAAGATCTGGATCGCCACGAAAGTCCATCCTGGCATAGGGATAGTCGTCCATAGCGATGATTTGTTCCCCCCACCAAAGGAAGAACTCATCATCCCAAGTAGTCCGGGGACCTTCACTTCCCCCCAATCTCTTCATCATGTCTGCCCAGCGGGCAATTCTTGGGTCTCTCGGGCTGCTGATAGTAGAGATCACTTTGGGTCTCAATACTGGTATCTTCTCGAAGAAGAATGTCATCAAAATTGTACCATATCCAAAATGTTTTGTCTTTTCCTTTCGGATAGAAGTCAATTGTTGCTTCATGTTCATCAGTAGAGTTGTGCACCAATCATATACATGAGTTAAGCATTCCACTGCTATACTCATTTGCATCCTAGATGCCTGGTGTAGAGAAGTTGATCCTGCTACTCTCCCAATGGTAAAAAGGAGGATTTGTATGTGCAAGTCTCTTAAATCTTTGATTGCAATTTGAGTTCCCACTTTCTTGGAACCCTCTACGCAGTAAACGTGGACGTAATATTCCATAGTTAGCCCTCCCAAAGGCTTCCCGTGCAAGTCTACTGGCTCCCCCCTCCGAGAGAGTCCAGTAATAAAATATATATCTTCCACTTCGATGCGTATGGGCATCTGATCTATGATGAAGCAGTCTTCTTCCGGTTCCCAATAGTTCACAAGCATTTCGAGTAACCGGACATTACTCTTCATATTTGGCATTTTGAAAAACTTGAGCAATCCGCAATTCCGAAGAATATTTAGTGATGCTCGATCCCGCATGACTTCTTGATCAATAGCACTGTGTTCACGCTCTCTCCATGATATGGTCATCCTGCAAAATTTCAATAATTCGTTCATTAGCTACGCATTTTTCATTTTTGGGTTGCGCATACACGACTGTCTTTGTGCACAGTCGTGTGTATACGCGACTTGGTCATTACCAACCCGCGTATGCACAAACCCGTGATTTTTAGCAAGAGATTCTACGGTGAAAATTCCTAAATTTTAATTTATGAATGGAAAAAATGAATAGCAAGGATGGTTTATGAGCTTACCTGACAAATTCGGTGTGATTTGACGGTCGGTTGCTCCTGTTTTGACAAAAGAAGTTTTTTCTCCAGCGGACTTTTTTCCAAATCAACAATGTAACAATGAACCAAATATGAGGTAATTTGTCTATTTATGTCCAAAAAGTTGAAAATTTTCGCAAAAATTTGTTATGCTTATTTTTTCAATCTATCTTAAGCTGTATAACCCGGATGCTTGGAAGTGCCCAGATTGGTATGTTTTTAGGTACATTTTGACGAATTTGAGATTTTTCCTAGTTTTTGATCCATGACTGCTGACTCGTCATGGCAGGTATATGATCTTCACTGGCATATAGGTTAGGGAATCCACTTTCCGTTGCATCTTGCATACTAGCCTCCATACTGATCACTTGCCATAGGGTCGATCCCATCAGGTCATGAGTATTACACCCATTTCACTCGCCGATTATTTAATCATGACTTGATGGTAGAGCCTTCCATTACATGGGCTTCTTAGTTAGTTCCTCGCTATCACTTGTTGCCCATGCTGCGTTTTATGTAGGCTCGGGAGTCATCTTTAGTCCCGCCATGACTTATGTGATTGAAGCTTCATTCTTCTTCTTCCTCACTATCATTTTTCTGGCTATTACCCTAGAGGCTCCCTGGTGTTTTTGAGTTGTATTACTGCATTGCATATTGGCTACTTGTGTATCCTGGCCTTTAGCCGGCTTCATTTGGACTCAATGTTTAAGCCAACTTTTGACCTTGTCTATCTGTACAATTTAACCATTGCATACACTTAGCTATCGTGACTTGACACCCTTTTACCTATGGATGGAACATTCCTCTGAGTATCGCTTACCAGTTTCCGCCACCTTGCATTGAGCATAGGATCGTTCCAATCCCAGGAACTATTGCATCTGTTTCTTGATACTCGTTCTATCCATTGTACCATAGCATTCTTTTATTATTTTTCAGGCTCATTATATGAAAAAGAAAAAAAAATCAAATATAACAAAAAGAGCGGGAACGGGATGTAACTTCGTTGTTTGATGGCAGTACAGAGTCAGTTTGTCACCCTTGAAAAAATCACATATACTTCTATATATTTCCTACATTTGGGATGGTTTTAGTTTTTACCTAGGTTCAGCCTTTACCTTGTTTCGCTTGTCAGTCCTCCCCCGGTTGGTTATCTCTTCCAATCGTATGGAGAGTTTGTTCTGCCTCCTGCATAACAGACTTATACAGTGTCACTTTTTACTGCCATGGTCATCACGAGTCGTGCTTTTGTTCAAGGGAAGTCTAACCAGAGTCGGCCATTCTCGCGTGTCTTCTGACTCATTATTCAGTGCTGTGTTCTACTTTCCTGCCTTTTCAAGATCGTGTTCTATCACATCGATGTTTTGTCTTCTCGCTCGTGCCGGTTTGAGAAGGTTCCATTGACTTTGCTGGCGAGTTAGTCTCTTATCGACTACGACATATTGCTCGAGAGTAAACCTAGAGCAAACCTAGAGCCGCACCTCGGCCCTATTTCCATCATTGATAGGTGACCTTGTGCTCGCATTTGATCATCATTATGGGTCTTCGACCGAGTGGTTTCTACCGTGTTCGACGTCGACACACATTATCACACTTGGGATTCGTGCGCACTTCCGATTTCCATTTGACCCTATCGGTGGATATCTCGCCTCTGTGTCACCTTTCATTATTGGTTGGTTCAGAGGGTTTCTTCCATGCACTAGCTTCATCTTGTGCATGTCGGAAACGTACTTCGGTTTGGTTCCGTCACTCTGCTTCGTCCGATTCCTTCCAAATTTTGGCTTGCGGGTTACACTCGCGCTGGACTGATGTGGGATTCCTTAATGCCTTCCTTCCAACAGATCTTTTCCCATCGACTCCGACTCATTGCTCTGGGAATAAGATCTAGAGTCTTTTTTTTAGTACCTTATGCTTTGCATTCATCAGTGGCAGGCTCTTCGCTATCGACAGTGGGGATTCATCATTGCCTCCTGATTGGTAGATTCTTCCAAGTGTTCGACTTCAACTCATTCGTTCGCACTTGTTAGATTGTACTGGGGCACCTTGACACTCAATTTCATTATTGGTGGGTTGTCTCACGTTGGTTAACGGTTTACATTATTGACCAGTAATCCAAAGATTTCTCACATGGTCGACTTCAGCTCATTTATTCCCATTGTGTAGAATTGTGCCATAGTGATCGGTGAAGACCTCGGGTTGCATCAACATTTCTCGGTTCACTTTTGACAGTCCATTCAGTTTCTGCGAGTGATGTCGTTCACCCTTATATGTTGCAGTGTCAGTACAGCAGCATTCTATATGTTGGCTCCCGGGTTGCGTGATTGTACCATTTATTCCACCTTTTATGATTTGGTACTTGGAGATTCAGTCACTTATATGATCAGACATCCAGTTTCAGCATCATTGATCAGCTTTCTATATGTGATACTTAGACATCGATTCTGACTTGTACTTCCGGGCCATGCTCAGATGATTCATTGTGTACTTTCAGTTCAAAGGTTACCAGATTATCGCGAAAATCTATTCTCGTACTCTTCATATGATGTATTTTCGACCGAGCATGGGTATGCCCGCCTGCGCATGAGTTTGTTTTCTATTTCCACTTTCATTGGTTTTCGTGTGGCGAAACCTCGGTGAAGTCCTTGTCCCTTGCGAAGTTCTTTTTCTATGTGCATAATACATTTTGGCCATCATGTACCCCTTCTGACCTCATATATTAGGGGGCATCCGTTATAGCATCATTTTTCACCCTCAGGTGATTCATGATTGTCTTTATGGCTTTGGGCACCCATTCCTACAGACTTGAACAAATTCACTAAAAAACAGTGTTAAAATTCCCATACGCGGGTATGCCCAGACTTTTCCGTGTGTATACGCGAGTCCACATGTACTTTTCCGTGTATGCCATTAAAAACCATTAAAAATATATATAAATTCCCTATTTTCGGACTGGGTTGATGGTTACTCTAGTAGTTCAACCACCCCAATACATGGCCAACTGTTTCCAACTGACTGAAACTACTTTGAGGGAGTATAAAAGCCCCTCATGTGCATGGCCTAAGGGAGAGAGAAATTTTATAGACATTATACTCTGTTGGAATCCCAATTCAAGTCTGATTTCCCATGCCTCTTGCACTTTCCCAGATTTATACAGGAAACCCTTGTTTCCTGGAGATGTTCATCCATTTATATGCCATCTCGAGTGCACAATTCTTAAAAGTTTCTTAGCGAGGCAAGGGCGGGACGAATCCGGACGACGGTCTGCTCGAAGATCGTGGAAGGATTCAGGTGATCTCTCCACTCTTTATTTCTGTACATGTTATTATTAAGCAGTTATTATCGTTTATATCATATTTCACATGGATTACACTAACGTTTAGGAGAAATATATGCTGTACAGCTAGGTTTCCGTGCATGTTCTTTCTTGTTTTCCAGGTTGAAGGAGGAAGAAAGGTTGCTGGGGGTTTGGACCCCACGGGATCTACATCGAACGTAGGACTACGGGTGAGTTCTGTTATCGTTGTTATCTAGTTTTTTGCATTCAAGTATGGTTGTGTGTGAGTCCTTCTGAATGGCATGCCCTGCTTTGTGGATTTTTTGACCCAACAAACCTCTAGGGTGATTTTCCCCGAAACAAATATACATATATAATTATTTTTAAAAAAACAAAAAAAAAAACATTCAATGTGCCAAAAAAAACATTCATGCACTGGTCCCAGTGCGTCTTTTTATGGAGCGCATCGGTGATGGTGCACCAGATAATATTCAACGCACTGGCAGCGATGCTCCCAAAAATGTGTAGCGCACTGTTGATTATGTACGGTGTCAGGAATGCGATGCGCTAACTAAACTCTACGCCCCGGGGCATATATTTAATTTAGCGTACCGCATTCCTGACACCGTACATAATCAACGGTGCGGTCTTTTACCAGGCCGCACCGTTGACCTTGTGAAAATATGGAAAGTGGTGCGCTGACAAAAATACTCATCCCGGGGCGGATATTTTCACCAACGCACCACATTGTCGCTATTCCACTAGGTCAATGGTGCGGCCGGGTAACCAACCGCACCGCACTTTTAAAAAAAAAATTAAATAACACGGTGTGCCTTCCGTACTGCCCCGGAACCGGTGCGGATATCATTAGCATCGGTTTACCAGGACGCACCATTGACCCTGTCAAAATGCATAATGCGGTGCACTGAAAACATTACCTGTTGTGTAACCAACTCCAAAAATAGAAGAAATGAGATATCAACGCCTTAGAAATAAGCCACTTCGAGGGGGCAACCTCCAATACATTACATGAATGAACAATTCTTGGATGATGCAAATGAACAAAACCTCCTTCTATATATAGGAGTCCATGGGGCCATAATATAATCCTAGTGGGGCCACAATGTAATCCTAGCCGACCTAACAATAATAATGTAAGGGCACAATAATAACAATATGGGGGTTACAGGGGTACAATAATAACAATAAGGGGGGCTACACTAACATAATAAGGGCTACACTATTAATATAGGGACTTAACATGCCCCTCTCCTTCAAACAAGTGTTGTCCTCAACGCTTGATTATTTCTTGATGCTTCTGTATAAAATTCTCATCCTCCCATGTGAAATCTTCTACAGGAAAGTTCTTCCACTTGCTGAGATACTCTAAAATTGATCTTACTTTTTGAGTTCCTGTTTCTATGACTGCTTCATAACTTCTTTCGATGTCATGTTGATCTTCCTGTTGTTTCATTAGATTCTGCACCAAAGTTGGGTTATCCTTTGAGAGTTGGAGAACTTGTTGTTGATGCTCGATGTGATCTTCCACTAATTTATCATCCATATTTTCTATTATTTGATCCTTCAAACCAACCAAATTAGCCTCCATTTCTTCTTTTAAACCATCTATTTCATCTTCAATTTCTCTTCGTAAGATCGAAACTTGTTGCACTTGGTACCGTAATTTTGATATCTCATACTGCAATTCTTCCTCCTCATGCGTCATAGTATAGATTTTTGAGGGCTTAATGGGTATGGAATTATTTTTTGGAGGCATAATAGAACCCACTACTGAAAAAAATTATTCAATATGCCCTTCGAATCAATTCAACTTGATTCTTCAAACAAGACTTATGCAATTCGGAAAAAAAACAATACACACCTTTAACTTGCTTTGAGGAGCTCGATATTGAAATTGAATTATCTCTGTGATTGAAAATATTCGATATCTAAAATTCATCCCTGTAGTATCCCTCTGAAGCTTCTTTCAAATTCCACAGGTTTTACCTGATTTGGATTCTCCAAGACAAAGTTATGTCCAATCTCCCACAATGACCTAATTCTGGACTGGTTCAGTAGTGCGAAATTGTACGACTTGCCACGTGTCACTGTTTCATCCTTTGTCTCTGAAATTGATATCCAAGAAACTAAAGTCCGTGTACTTGCGACCACTTTTTCATGCTCAATCAGGTTACGGTGCATTGAACTTTTACCCTGATCACACAATTTGAGATAGAGTCGGGGGGCACAACTACCTTCCACGGATCATATCTCCGAAAATATTGAGAACCAAGATCTGAAATATTTTGACTAGTTTCCTCAGGATTTCAGCTTCACACCATAAAAATTTCAGATTTTGAACCTTTGTATAAAAATAGTTATAGCGCAAATGCCACAATGACCTGTTTAGGAGCCTGAAACAAGACCTAACTTCCATAGATCATATCTCCAAAAATATTGTGAACCAAGCTCTAAAATTATTTGACGATGTTCCTCAGGATTTCGGCTTCGCACCTTAAATATTTCAGCTTCTGAAGCTTCGTAGAAAAAAAATTATAGTGAAAATTCCACGATGACCTATTTGGAGCAGCGAAACCCTAGAATCCAAAGCTCTGATACCAAATTCTGTGTAACCAACTCCAAAAATAGAAGAAATGAGATATCAACGCCTTAGAAATAAGCCACTTAGAGAGGAAACCTCAATACATTACATGAATGAACAATTCTTGGATGATGAAATGAACAAAACCTCCTTCTATATATAGGAGTCCATGGAGCCTGATATAATCTGGTGGGGCCACGTTGTAATCCTAGATGTAATCCTAGCCGACCTAACAATAATAATGTAAGGGCACAATAATAACAATATGGGGGTTACAGGGGTACAATAATAATAATAAGGGGGGCTACACTAACATAATAAGGGGCTACACTATTAATATAGGGACTTAACATTACCCGCCGCGGGGCGTATATTTCAATCAATGCATCGTCTTGTCGCTATTCCACATTTTCAACGGTGCGGCCAGGTAAACGACTGCACCAAACTTTTTAAAAAAATTTAAAATAACACAGTGCGCCTATCATTACCACCCTAGAACTGGTGCGGATACTGTTAAGACTGGTTGCGGTGCGGCCTGTAAATTTACAGGCAGCACCACGAGCCGGTGCAAACCGAACGGCTCGAGTGCACCGCGTGACAAATTTTTTTTTTCTTTTAAATGGTTAATTTTAAGGGTATTTGAAATTCTAATCCACTAAAAGGCTTAATTATGGAAAAACAAGAAAAATACATATACATTTGGCCATCGAGGAGGCATATTGGCTGTAGAATTTTCAAAATAAAATTTTCCCACCGTTTTGCAAAATTCAAGCTGGAGATTGGTGGGCAATGCACAGCAGCAGTGCGTGCAATGGATGCAATGGGAGCACCAATGTCAAGGCGGCTCAGACAAGGAAAAATTGCACCGGTTCTTGAGAGCTCTGGAGCACTAAGAAAAGTGAAAAATGTGGTTTTTTTGTCGTAATTTTTTTTTATTTAACCCTGTTATGGTGCACGGGGTTTTTATGGGCACATCGGTGCAGTTGCTTAATAACGCACCGGGGCATTTTCTATTTTGGCGCGCTTTTTTATGATGCACCGGTGCGGAAGATTTGTAAAGCACTGGTGCGCTACAGTAATACAACACACTAGGCGGGTGTGCATGGAGCGCACGATGTCTGGTGTGCCAATGTTTTATGTGCAATGGTTCTTTCTCTTATTGATTGCACCAGTGCGATTTACGATGATAAGCGCAACGGATGAAAAACATCCACAAAAACCTATACCCTCCAACCTCCTCTAGTAACCTCTGCTAGAAACGGATGTCTGGGGTATTTTATAAGACATTCCTCAAAAACATCCTCTAGAGGGTCTTTTCCTTGTAGTGTGAAGTTCCACTTCCAAAAATCATATATTTATTCTCTCTATACATTGAAATAAATATCCACATTTTGTTTCTCAATGATTGTAGCGGACACCCATCAAATCTTTCAAATAATTGTAGTAATTTGTCACCAGGATCATGAACTTTCAACACTCCTTATGAAGCCAATGAAATGGTATAAGAAATTGAAATGGATGTAAAATTGTTGAAGAGAATCCAAGCCAACACCGTAGACATGGAAAATAATGACAATTCCATTAGATTCCATCAACCAGGAAAAAGAAAACACCCCTTATGTTTATGTGAATTGTTAGTCATGGCAGATTCTTACTTTTAAGAATTCGAATTCCTTGTGTAAAACAATATTTTCACCCTTCTTGATGCCATCCTACCCAAATAAGGAATGCGGTTGTAGTGGGAAGCTCCACAATGGCTCAATTATCGCCACGTTGAATAAGTGGTATTCACAAACAAACAAAATGCCATAATATTTAAATTTGTGTCGTACTTTTCGGTAAAAATGCTAAGACTTATGAGCAGTAAGATGGCATCACCATACTATAAAATCCTATGTGTTAATGCTATTGGAGTTTCTTTACTTACTTAAAATCTTATTAGACTTTTCGTTATTAGACTCTCGGGTACTGTGGTTAAAAATGTTTGTTAGAACCTTGGAACCCTTGACTAGAAACCATGACCTTATTTTTGGAAATATGCGTATCTTACCATCATACTAATGCTTCAACTTAATTATTTGAATTAACACACCTCAACCACAGTATTATTCCATGCAAATTCCATGTGAATTATGGCTATGGAGTCTGTGAGGAATGGTTCATATTAGTGAGGGTGTCTGATGGTGGAGAGATATGCTCAGCGTATGAATAGGGTTACGACCCCCTCTTTCCTCAGTCATTTTTTTTGTTGGGCGTAACAGTCATTTGTTCTACAACTCTCACAAACTTTTATTTTGATTCTAAAACCCTTTGGTTTTCTTCATACTTCTCTCTCCTTAGTTGATTACACCCATTCATCTCATGGAAGATAGGTTTTGATAGATGAAAAAATTCTAATAGTATATGTTATCTCTGAAACTTCCTTATTACAGACTCATCTACTTCTACTACTCATTTCGGTTATGTAAGGGTGACAGGTACCCATAGTGTCTTATTCCTCACTTTACGTCTTTGGGCGGAAGTTCAGAATTTCCTCCTCTAACTCTATAAATGTTGCATAACTCATATCTTTGGTCCTCTTTTCATGCTTCAAATTCCATAGGTAGAATGATCTTTGTCTATTAGGTCTCCCCCACTTATACTTGGCTACCTCATTGTGCACTTTTCTAGCCGCAATAACTCTAAATATATCATGTGTGACTCAGTGTCCCTTCACATTTATTCCTCCAAGTTAATTTTTCCTTGATGCGTGGATTCAAGCATATTGATGTCCTATCAATCGTTGCTTACACCATATTTTCCAATCTACAAGGACTATGTCCTTACAATGCACGTAAAATATCATCAGTGCAACAATTTCAAGGATCCTTATGTTTTCTAACTTCTCCTTCTTTTTTCCAGTTTTCACAATTTCCCGTTTGCTAGTGTGTGACTATTATTTGATCCTTTGGAGAGTGTGTTCCATTGTGTGAATTCCTCATTTCCACTTCATGTGCACAGTTTGTATCGATTTCTATCAGCTCCTTATTCCAATATGAAGTGTATCCCATCATTGCGTCAGGATTACTTTCATCGCTACCTCCAAGGTCACCACCCTTGTCACCTCACTATCCTTCATGGGATCATGAAATTTTGTCCTGATATGGGGACATCTTCTGGTGGATAACTCCTATAACTTGTGCTACCAATTCTCAAACATTTCATCTGATTTTGATGCAAAAAATATATCTAAGCACTCCATTGGTAGTTGGATTAATGTAATATTCCCTATGCACTATTATATTGTAAATATTTTCAAGTTTTTTTTGCGTTGAATCCATCCCTAATTGGTTCCAAGTACCATTCTCCCTCCAACGTATCTAATGGTGTAGTCACCCTTAATTCCCAAGATTCGAATATCATCTACTTTATTTTAAGTTGATTCTAACTTGATTGTCAAAGGACCAATTGATCTCGAGCAATGTCATATAAGGATTATTGTTTCCACAATCTCAATGACCTTGAAGTCAACAATGCTCTTAACCCCATTAATATTAACTTCTACTCCCACCAACCCACCAATATGGAAGGTTCTTGATTGATTTTATATTCTCATATGAATACATGACCAAATCATCTTCAATATGCACATCATCTCCCATGTGTGCCTTGGAAGAATGTTCACATCTGATCCCAATTTTAGGATAATGTGGTTCATATCCACTAGTACAAAATGAGATATTAGTGACTATGTGACTAGAATTGTTAGTCACCACAATTATTTCAAGTGAATTACTACTAAATTTGAGCAATTTTAAGTCTCCCAACTAAAAATGAATAACTTAAATGACAAATTTAGTCTAGGGATAAAATATACGACTTGATAATGAGTGACCCAACTAAAAGTTACCAACTTAAATGACTAATTTAGTCCAGGACTAAAATATATTGCTAGAAAATAAGTGACAAAATTTAAAATGATTAACGGCAATGAATATTATAGTCCAAGAATACAAATATAATGAACTAACAAGTACAACAATTTCATGAATTAGTCATTTATGCTAGTCATTTTTAATTGTGCAGTTTAGAAATGAAAATTTACAATTTTGATACTTAAGTGTTGCATTTCACTAAATTTTAACACTGCAAGTGGATTCAGACACCCACTAGTCTCTGAATCCATCTGTAGTGTTAAAATTTAGAGACCAAGAGGTCTTTGAATCCATCTACATTGTTAAAATTTAGATACCCCTTTAAAATGGGGCTCTAAATCCACTTGCAATATTAAAATTTAGGTAGAAGGATTCAATGACGCCTTAAAGGGGTCTATAAATCCATCTATAATGTTTAAATTATAATATTTTTATACAATATAAACTATAAGTTTAAAATATTTACTTTATACTCGCTTTAGAGGGAAAGAAGAAAAAAAGAGTGTAAAACTAATATATAAGGGTTTTAAGCATAAATAGAACAAAAACACTCTATAGTCTCCAAATCTAATGTTGAATTTGAGAAAGCAATGATGGTGTGATTGGTTTCTTCTATTCCAACCCTATATTGATAGTGAGAGTAAGTTTGAGGTAAGTAACACCCACTTAATTTTTTTTGGTCTCTTGTTGTTGGGTTGAATGCTGAAATATATAATATAAGAGATAATAGTATTGTATTTTTTGGCTTTAGGTTCATAAGATGGGGATGCTCTTGGTGCTGCCATAGGGGAAGGAATTTCCATTGGGGTCAAAGTGCCAAAGTATTTTCCAATGGAAGTTGAATTGGCTGACCCAATTAGGTACATTTTGAAGATAGAGAAGGAAGCTAGCCAGTATGGCATTTGTAAGATAATTCCTCCAATACCCAAGGTACCCAAGATGGATGTCATTGCAAATTTGGATCACTGTTTGGGGCAATTACAAAGAAACAACTAAAAAAATCATACATTTGTGTTGATATAGGAGCACCACCAAATTATCAGAGGTCTAATGCTTATAAAGATTCCAATGACTTGAAAAAAGGCACCAAAATTGTGAAATTCAATACTAACCAAAAAAATATAGGATGGAGTCCCAAGAAAACCAGAGGCATTCTGGAGATCGTGGTGCAAAAATCAATATGGGAGAGTGGGGATACCTACGCATTGGAACAATTTGAGGCTAAGGAGACATTGTTTGCAAGGTCTAGACTAAAATCCTCAAGGGATGTTGCTCCCATGGTAGTAGAAACATTGTTCTAGAGGGTAAATGTTGATAAGCCTATTACGGTAGAGTATGCCAATTATATCCCTAGAAATTCCTTTAGGGAACCCAATGAGAAATTTATACCACCATCATCTTTGCCACGGGAGAGAAAATTACAATATCAAAAGAAACACAAGCAAAAAGAGGGCTCTTCGAATTCATGTTTGGAACTCTCAAACACTGCTTAGAATATGCGGATTGCCTCACGATCAAAAGTTCATTGCTCTGTCCTGACAAGGTGCCCATAGTTACTTCACCAATGTTTTACATTTTGATGTTCTTCAGTTGGTTTTCTTGGAATGTGGAGGACCATGATCTGCATAGTCTGAACTATCTACACATGGGTTCTTTGAAAACTTGGTATGTTATGCTTGGAGATGCAACTCCTACATTTGAGGAAGTAGTCAGACGTGAAGGTTATGTCGTCCAAGTTAATCCAATAGGTACATGCCCTATATTTATTTTATAGTCATATTTATTTTCTTACCGTTATTTCTTTTCCCACTATAAATATTGTATCGTTTTTCATTCCTTGAATTAATAAGATACCTCTCGAAATTTCACCCATGAATGGGGGCATTGCTGCTATGGATCTAGGATAACTTTTCCAATATCAACTGGGGAAATTTCTACTAAGAATTTATGATAGCTTGTCCAACATCACCTATGTTTTAAAGAGTGCAATATTGTTATATTTTCTACATCTTCTACTTTATTGTGCAGAGATCAGGGTGCTAAAATCACACATCCATTCAAATCTCTTGATTTATAACAATAAATTCATTATACAAAGCTATTAAAGAGTAAATTTAATAGTAAATTTGTCTTGGGACGAAGATCTTTTTTCAACCCATTCTCTCCATCTATCAATCTGCAAAGGGTTGCGAGGCTTACTACATGCTTTGTTATGTTTCCTGAGCACATGATAGCATGAAAATGAGTGAAAAGTAGCATTCATATCTAGCATATGTGAGAAACACATTAAAATTTTGGGTTTGAGGCTTGAAGAGATCTATCCATCCAACAGATGATTGGTTTTTAATCCATAAAAATTTGCAACTGACCCAAACCTTCTTCAAGTACTAATGTCATCGGAAATTTCGCAGCTCCTACACCAGCATCATTATTAAAATATAGCACCCCTTCCTATACCACACCAAAAAAGGATTGTGTGATGTTCTTATAACTATAGAACACCTTCTACTTCAATAGGGCATGGATTTTCTTGATAGGCCCCATTTAAAAAGCCAAAAGTTATAAATTAATCAATATCCATGTTAGGAATATATCTTTCCTTTCATGGTTTTTTCACCTGTAAGTAGTACTTGTATGTTTCCTGAAATTTATAGAAGACCATGGCTGGTGTGAAAAATTTGTCTTGGAAGAGGGTTGCAGTTTTTGTCAACAATATTTCCAAAATGAAAAAATATAGGTAGAGTGATAAGTCTTCTTTACCTCCCCATTGTTCAGCAAATATTGTAAAGCTTTCTCAATAGTTGTCTCCATTAAATGGCCAAACTCCAGTGAAGAGGAGGAACAAATATAATGTGACAATCCGTATAAATCCAATTCCAAAAGGTCTGACCTATATTGAAATTCCATGAAAGATGCCTTTTAGGCCATGTAATAACCATCTAAAATTAATGTATGTTGAAATCTATTTGTCTTTATGTGCTAGGGTATTCTTGAGAATTAGCCACCCAATCACCATGGCTTTAATAAAAGGGTTTCCTTTCAATTTCCCTGCAATATTTTAATTCACTTGATTTCCTTGTCCTAGTCAAAACATATTCTATTAACCATCTACAAATGTAAAATCAAGGAATGGGTCTTATCATAAGTTCCTTTTATCATGTACTCAAAGAAGGATTTATTGTAGGACTATTTCCAAACTTTCCAGATAGTCCCCATGGCATCTAAAATAATTTTGAGCCCTTTGTATTTTTCATTTCCACAAAAATTCTTGACTGATTTTTCCTTTTATCTCATGCAACAACCATCTAAAAGCCTTGTATACTGAAGTACATATTTGTCTACTATGTTATTATTGTGAATCAGCCACCCCAGCACCATGAATTTAAAGAATGAGTAGGCTTCCAGTTTCGTTGAGATATTTGAATTCATTTGATTTCCTTTTCCTAGAAAAACCATCTTCTATTGAGCCTATGTGCAAGTGAAAAACAAAGGTTGGATCTTAGTACAAAATTATTTGGTCATGTACTTAAATAACGATGTCATTTGGGACTATTTCCAATTTTTCCAGATAGGCCCCTTGCCATCTATACTTGTTTTGAAAAAACTATCATCATAAATGATCTTACAGAGTTGCATAAATGATTCATTGTATTTTTCCTAGAGCCTTTGGATATGACCAAATGTTCTCTATAAGAACCAATCACTTGAATCTTCAACATGTATAACCCCATTTATGAAATCCTTTTTGGATGTTTTATTTTCCTACAATTGAAGGGATTAAAAAAAATTTCTATATATCTGACAATAAGTTCCTAATTGACCTAATCAGATCCCAACCATTTCTAGGTTCTTCAAATTCCAATGCATCTATTTAGATACTAGTTTCCAAGAATGAAAATCCTTTCTGAGGATTACTGAACATGATATACTAAAATCTTGTGTTCCACTTATAATGATAGAACCAAAACAACCCTTTTATACCACCAATAAGTATAGTAGTCTAAATGTTGTTTCTCTTTAATTATCCCTAACAACAATTGAGATTTTCAATGACAACCCTTCGGCAAGTGCCTTGGATATTTAAGGGCTTATCTTGCAAATGCCACGTTGGCTAGCTTCTTTCTCTATCTTCAAAATGAATGCAATTGGGTCTACATATATAGCCTTTATGTGATGGTACTCTAGTGCTAGTGCCAATTCCATGAGCAATAAAAACACCTCAACATTGCCCATCTTGTGAATCTAAAGCCTTATCTATTTTTATTTATATTCCATGATGAAACCCGTAAGAAGAAACAAAATACAAGTTCAACTGGGTGTTACTTAGCTCAAAATTACTATCACTACAAGGATTTCAATAGGAAAAATCAATCTCATGATCAATGGCTTCTCCTACTTCATTGCCATTCATTTATTCTTCCTTGTAACATGCATATGTATAAAAATATTCCTTTTGGTTCATATTTTGGGCCACTCTCTATTTTATTATTTTCTCATCAACCCAGGATAAGGGAAAATAACAAGAACAAAATGGAGGGATTTTTTCATTTACTTTGTAGGTTAAATATTCTATGAGAGACACATTTTTCTCCACATTTAAACTTCATGTACAGTTGATCACTTTCTCAATATTCCCTAACTCCTTTTATTTTAATATACCATCCTCCACCCAACAGTTCTTTATTGTTGTTAATTATCCATTATAGTTATAATTCATCCTCCTCTCACACTTATCAATAAGACAACCTGGTGCTTTGTAAAATGGGAAGGCATCAACGGAGTTTGATCAAAGTGATGTGAGAAGAGTGGTACCATATATGGGGATTGAAAAAGTGTCTAAGGGAGAGATATACCCCTCCATATGAAAGCATACACCATACATTAGTGATGAAGCTTGATTAGAAAAATGTACCATAATAAATATGGTCAAATTTTGGTTGTCCACGTGATGTAATATTTTCCACAACTGACTAAAATTCTGCCTTCTGTGGATAGTTTTTTTGTAAAACAAAGATACTTTCTTCCTATTTTGTATGGGTTTCAAGCTAGGGACTATTGTTAATGCCCCAGTCTAATCATGGTCTTGACTAACAGTCTTTTTTTACCATTCCACTCCACTTCCCAATCATTTACCAAACTGGATTGTTCTGCATTTTTCCTCGTGGTATCCCACAGTTCATGTTTTTCCCTGTCATAAACATTTCCAAGGTAGTGAATATTTATTGAATGAAGATGGTAAATGAGAATTTTTGATAGTCTATTTTCATACATATACAACTAATCAATGGGATTTCCCCCATTTACCTACATCCTAGGTCAGTGCTCTTCAATGAGGTGGTAAGCTGCCATTAACTATTTCCATACAATTTCTATCCTTGCCTAATGCCACCCTTTATGTTGGTTTTTTAATCCATTTCTTTATATTGTCTAGATCTATGTATTTTATTTTTATTATTTATTGATGGTCTTACTAGTGATTATAGATATATCTAGCCATGGCCAAACTATGCTTTAAGGTTTCTTATGTACTTAATAATCTCCTTGTTTTATTTATCTAGAGACTTGGTATTTTTTCTATTACTTTTTCCAGCCTTTGATAGAGTAGTTATTTATGTAGTTATTTTTTCTCATCCCATATAGCTAGATACTTAGCATTTTTTTATTACTATTTTCAATTTTTGATAAAGTATTATGAACTTAAATTCTCTCTCATCCTATTTAGCTAGATACTTAGTTTTTCTCTTTATTTTATTTTTGTATAGAGTAGCAATAGGAGAGATGTTTTCACAATTCCCAGTCTCTTGTACTTACACTGAATGTATTATTTAGTCTTATTGACTTACTATTGTGGTAATTTGTTTGAAATTAATAAAATTATATTATCTTTCCTCTTATAGACTAGGGTTATGTTGTTAGGAACTATAAAGGGGAGAATAATGGGAAATGGGAGGGTCTAAGGTTTAAAGTATCAAAAATGTTTTAGTATTTTACAGTTTCAGACCTAGGGTATATGGTTTCAGGTTACCTAAGGACCCAGGATATGAAACATATGAAAATGCCAAATATCACCTTCATTCTACATGCTTTTTATAATCACAACACTTGCAAGTCACTTAGATATTAGTTTAATAGATTAATTTTTTTCACTCATTGAACAAACTAAATGCACGAATTTTCCCTGTCAAAACCGGAACCAAGCATTGTCCAGTTGATAGTGGTGAAATTCATGGAATGAATTACAAACTTTACAATATAAGCAGTTTAGGTTTAGGAAACACATGGATATCATGATGGATAACCTTGAATATATACAGTTTATAAAAGAAAAAGTGATGAGGTTTTCCCAAATTACTTGGCAACAAAGATAACTGACAAAGTACTACCCATATTCATCAACTTTCTTCTTTCTTTCTAGTTGAAAATCTTAACAAAAATAATCACAATGGAAATGAAATGGTGTAAACCATTAAAATTCCATCTTCTATTACATTTCTTTATGCACCGACTTATACTAAACTGAATAGTTGACTCAAATCGAGACATGTGTATACTTTCTCTATTGTTGGATCTTGTCAACCAGAAATGAGACAAGACTATCACGTTGCTGGTAGCTATGGATCAGGGTAGACTTCCACAATTTCTTCTTTATAAAGAAAAAAATTCTGCATTTCTCATACTATTTCCTAAATTTATCTTGCCATAACCAGTTGCAAATTCAATATGAAAATTCCATCTACAACTAGGATAACAACAAACAAAAGAACATTGATTTTGCACTCAATTTTACGTTTTTGACATGATTCTTATATTTTGAATTGTTGTTTTATTTAAAAATTCCTTTGTGGCAGTTGCATTGAAAATGTTGGTTGAGAATACAACAATTATGTCACTAGACATATTGGTGGTTGGAGGTGTTCCTTGTTGCAAGTGAAAAATGCTCCTTATCATCACTTACTCTATGGTTTTTTTAATTTGTGTCATTGCATTATGAGTAGTGTTGGATTGCATGTTCTCAAATTAGAGTTAAAGTTTAATGCCAATAAGTATGCATAAATTTTTGAGTTTCCATGGAGATTCAGGGAGATTACATTTCATAAGAGGACATGGAGTATCATCTTAACTTCCTTTTGTTTCTTCTCATTAGGCTGGTATTGAATGCAGTGGAATTTTTTGTTACATTCTCGAGGACATATCATTTAGGTTTCAGTCATGATAATATATTATTTTGGCCTTATATGATTTCTTATTTCCCGAATGAAGGGGGAGTTGAAGATATGAATTCAGTACAAGAAGCATGTTTTGGTTGACTTGTGACAACAAAGCTAACCCAAGATTTCTTCTTGGTCCATGGAAACATATAAAATCACTGATGTAATATGTTGATATCTATATTGTTTATAAATTATAATATAGCATAAAGATATATATATCCAATACTATAAATTTTTGGTCCTTAGATTGCTTAAAAATCCCATGTCCAAGGTTTTGTTTAGGGTGTATAAAATCAACTTGTATTGAATGAGATAGCTATGGAACTAATTTTGTTTTGACTATTTTACCATTTGTAAGTAATTTCCAAATCTTGTAAATTTTGCCACATAATATGAGTCAACCCTAGTCATCAAGGTTTTATCTTCTTATTGCTTGATGGAGTTTTTCTTCTCGATATGGAAACAAAATATTTGAAAGTTAACACCCATTTTTGACAATTTGTCACATTTATATTTATGTGGGCATATATCATTAACATACTATACTTAAATTATTTGGAAGCTATATTTGAACGGAAATTGATATCCATGTTCAACATCCCACTATCGTGAACCCCCTCAATAGGAAGACCTTATTTCTACTGTCGAACAACTCATGGCATGAAATTTCCTAGTTCATTTTGGTTTTTGTGGGAAATAATAGAGAATTATAATTGCAAATTATTTTCTATTTATTTTTGGTGGCTTCACGGATGTAGAGGATGAAATGTGTTCCATCCTCTATAGCTTGAGTTATGAAAATTGTCTAGGGCCATTTTCCTTGGGCTAATCTGACTCTAAACTATATTTTCATTGGTATTTTAGGGCGCTCAAATTGTACATAATGTGTTTTTCCTTTATAAGCACTATAAAAATTAATTGTTTCATGCAGGTTTGTGGGTACAAATTTTCTACAAAGTAGAATTCTTGTGGACTAATATGATTTTATAGCTACTCATAAGTTATAAAATAGATTGCAAATATTTTTTAGAGTAAATAGGAGGTATAAAATTTCCTGATGGATTATATTAATCCTAGAAAAACTAATAATTCAAGACTTAAGTGACAAATCAACTCTTAGACTAACAGAATCTCCAAATTTAATTCTCATATTTCCCATTTCATATTAGAATCCTCAATATTTTACATTTGGGTTGAAATTCCTATAAAGTGACCTCTGCAATTGTTGGAAATGGTTTATACACACAAGGGACACCAAAGGTGAGATGAATTAGTCTAGAAATAAATCAGATTCTACCTAATGTGAAAATAGTATATGTGGTTCTTCAAGCTTAATACCAGGCTTCTGTAAGTGCAGCAGTCTAAAATATTAGCCAAAATATATATATATATATGTTGTATTTGATATAGTTTGGTACCTTCTAAAGGAGATAAGGGACAAAAATACCTGCAACATGTTCTGTAAAGGTCTCATTATACATATTTCATTTGGGACTTTAGGGTTCTCAAATTCTACATACTACATTTGTCCTTTATAAGCACTGTAAAAAGCGATTGTTTCATGCATGTTTTTGGGTACAAATTTTCTACAAAGAAGAATTATTATGGACTAATGTGAGTTTATAGTTGCGTTTAAGTTAGAAAATAGATTGCAAAAAAATTTCACAGTAAATAGGAGGTATAAAAATTCCTGAGGGATTATATCAATTCTAGAAAAACTATTAATTCAAGACTTAAGTAAGCAATCAGCTCTTAGACTAACATAATCTCCAAACTGGATTCTCAAATTTCCCATTTCATATCATGATTCTCAATATTTTTCATTTGGGTTGAAATTAATATTAGGTGACCTATGTAATTATTGGAAATGTTTTATACACATAACGGACGCCAAAGGTGAGACGAATTAGTCCAGAAAAAATTAAAGTATACCTAGTGTGAAAATAGTCTATGTGGTTCTTGAAGCTCAAAATGAGGCTTATGGCACTGCAATAGTCTAGATTCTTAACCAAAAAAGAATATATTGTGTATTTGAGATAGTTGGGTACCTTCTAGACGAGATAAGGGACCAAAATACCTACAATATGTTATGCAAGGATCTCTCTGATGCCAATATATTCATTGAATCTCTCTGATATTTTTCGAGTAACTTGCTCAAAAGGTAAAGGCTGTAGTTTCTATATTGGATGTTGTCTTGGTTTTCCCTTCAATGCCAGAGGTAATGAGACAAAATAAATTGGGTTCTTTTAGTATGTCTCAGTTGGGCCAATCCAAAATCCATTTCTTTCAAATGTTTAAAAGAAATAATAAGTCATCAGGCTTGGAGGAAAGCATGCTTAAGCTTATTATTACCCTACCCAAAGTCCTCAATTATTTTCCAAGCAACAAGGCTCAAGATGCTAGAGCCTATATCATGAGTTTGCAATTTTGGTTAGGTGGATCCCTAAATAATATTGAAAACTTCTTTAAGATGATTTTTGGGTTGTATGTCCCTTCTCTAAATAAAACAAAATTGTAATTTGTTGACCCACTCATCTATTTGGACACATGAATATGGCACCCTCTAGCTCCTTGATTGTATGATGATCATGTTAAAGAGAACTTGAATTAGTATGACACTAGAAAGGATGAAAATGAGAGACTAAAAAACCCAAATGCACCTAGTGACGATGGTTATTATGTGGTTGTTGTGATGGAATTGGAAGTTAGAGGGTTGTGCCAATATTTTCAGGTGGATTAGATTTTTCCACCCCTGTGGAGAATTTCTTATATGATCAAATAAAAAAGAAATATCTTGCATATGTTGTGGTTTCCTTGACTACATTTATACTTGTGAGTGTGCCTACAAAATAGGATCATCCTCATGCTTTACAAGATTTTTCCAAGCATGATGTTCCCTACATTGTGGCATTGCCACTAGTGATCCAAACTACATAGGAATGGCTTATCAACACTTTTGGATTGCATCTAATTCAAGTTGCATGGCAGGTTTCTCTTCCTGATCTTGATGGAGGTTTGGATCCGATTGTTTTCTCGGGTTGTGATTTAAGAATGGGTAGTTTCCATTGTTTTTTTTAACATTGTTTCAACAAATTCATCAATTAGATAATTTTTTAACAATATAATATGTCGAAAAGTGTTAACCTTGTTTTGAAACTCATATTATCATTACATCAATGTTAGAATACCAAAACAAGGATCATGGTACCCATGGAAAATTTTAGGGGATAATATTCGCAGGTGGGCTAATTTTCCATGTTTTTTTCCAAAAAAATGATTTTCCAAACTCCATTTTTTATAAAAATGATTTGCCCAAATTTTACAATACAAAATTATTTTAACTTAAAAATGGCCAACATTATATATAGAGTATATAGAAAATCATTATAAATTTGAATAATTTTACAAATATATCAGTAAACATTTTATAGTTTTGATATTAGGGACTAGCGAGATTCACCAATGTTTTAAACTTCAAAATAATTTTCCATCCTTAAAATTTTCCCTCATTGGTACCATACACGTATGTAGGATCGAAGTTTCTCTAGAGACATTGCAGGGTTCTTTTGAAGCGGCTATAAAAATTTGTTTCTAACTTCTTTATATTGATGTGTAGGCAAGTCCTATGCACTTCATAAGTGTTTTGAGAAGCTTTGTACAAGGGCTATAAAGTGGGCTTAGGTAAAGTAAATAACAAAGGTGATCATATCAAAATTCCATTTCAATTTGTTTTGCATGTTACAACTTGATTGAGATAATTGAAGTTACGTATAATGACAGTATTCATTGATGCAATATATTATTATTTGCATGTGTGCAGGAGGACAAGAAAATAACCATATATGTATTTAGCTTCCCACCTCAAAAAGGCAATGTTGGCACTGCAACCTATGTCAATTTGTTCTCTTCAATTTTTAGTGTATTGCTAGAACTAAAGAAAGATGGATATAATGTAGAAGGTTTTCCATATACTCCTGAAGAACTGGTTGAAGACACAATTCATGAAAAATAACCAAAATTCATCATCCCAAATATTAATATTGCTTACAAAATGAATGTGAGAGAGTACCAACACCTCACACCTTATGTTAAGGCTTTGGAAAAAAATTGGGCCACGCCTCTAGGGAACCTTAATTATGGCGGGGAGAACCTGCTTGTATAGGGAAAAAAGTTTGGAAATTTTTTCATCGGATTGCAACCAACTTTCAGATATGAAGGCAATCCACTGAGGCTTATTTTCATAGAATTATCTAGTCCATACCATGGCTTTGCTGCCACAAATACTTTCTCCCCCACTTGTTGTTACCTTTGCTATGCTGTAGGGAATGCTTTTCTTGTTTTGATTCACTGTCTTGATTTTTTATTTTGTACTAATATACCGTGATATTTGTCTTTTCCAAAATACAATATTCACCTTCTCAACAAGTTCTTGTTCTAGTGTTCCTATAGCAGCCTTTCAATTCAAATTCTTCATCAACCTTGAGCTCTAATTTATTCTCAGTATAACTATTTTTTCAATTTCTAATTATAAATATCTACCCCAATTATTGATATATTTTTCTTCATAACCCAATTGGTTGCTTCAAATACCTCAAACTTTGCTACACACAAGAGTGTTCCTGCTCTAATACCACTTTATGTAACCAAGCTCACCTAACGCTACTTAAAGTTCACTTGATTCTTGACTATTACAATATTATTATTTCCTGGTACTAGTCAGATCATAGGCTAGATATCATCATATTAACCATCCTCATATCCATTTCTTTCATTGCGTTATTGATCTATTATTGAAACAGTTGAGGTGTTATTGAAATGTGTGCTATAGGATTTGATAAATCCCCTCTTTTGATGCAAAGATAAATGCCATGACTTTAGATCTGTGTTATAAATCCATTAACCTTCCACATATTTTCTCTGTTTCTAAGTACCATTGATGGAATTTAGGTTGTGATTATGAGTTTGTTTCGATGAGAATCATTCTGTAAATTGTATAATTGTTCCTAAGTCTTATTATAAAAAAAAATTATCATGGCTTATAACTTCTTTGGAATTTGGCTAGATCAATTTTAGCTTGGAGGAACCATCAATCTCAAAGATTATGTACATTTTTGTAGGAGTTAAATTAGCTTGAACTTATTGACAACTACTAGCACAAAGGGTATTTACATACAGAGAACAAGGATACCACCTGGAATACAACTCACACTTGAATTTATTCTTTAAACTTTAATCTGGCTTCAACTTCAACCTCATGCAGGCATGGATATGCCAAAATGAATGTTGATTTTCGACCTTGTTTTTCAATTGGATAAGACTTGGTTGTCTAAAAGAAATGTCAGACTGAGGGTTAAGTTGAACCTGTAGACACGTGTTATGTTATACCCAACACCCAAGATATATATGGTTGGTCTATCTATTGAGTAAATATTTGGTTTGATTCCAAGGACGAACATCCATACAACCACAACCATGATCGGGGTAGATCTCTTCTTCTAAATTATATTTTCAATGACCACAGAAAATAATGGAGATTCAGTTCACCTCGATCACAACCTACAGATCGTAATTTTGTAACAAAATTTGACTCTTCTATCAAATACTACAAGTTGTAGTGTGATTTGTCTCCATGCATTGAGCACTACATGTATATAATCATAATAAGGATTTGTATTTATGTATCAGTTCACAGCTTTCCAAGATCAGTAGACTCACCTTTTACCATGCAATAAAATCATCCATGCATGGATAACTTCTTTTCGATGTTTTATAGGTTTGGAACAAGATTTTTTTCTTCAATAAATAGAATCCCATATTGATGCTAATTAATAGATGTCAAAATAACATAGATATTTATTCCATATCACTCAACTCGACTAAACTAAATTGGACCAAATCTCAATTGCTTAAAATAATTCACTCATTATTTATGTCAATTTCACATGAATTCAAATGATCTCATGCATACACACACTTGAAAAATAAGAGAATACCTCCTTTATATTGTCAAACAACTCATATATTAAATTTCCTAGTTCATTTTATCTTTTGTGGGATATAATAGAGAATTATAATTACAAATTCTTTTGTATTTGTTTTTGGTGGCTTTATGGTTGTAGAGGATAAAATGTGTTCCATCCTCTATATCTTGAGTTAGAAAAATGACTAGGGCCATTTCCATTGGGCTAATCTGATTTCTGAATTATATTTTCAATGGGACTTTACGGTGTTCAAATTCTACATACTACATTTGTCCTTTATAAGAAATGTAAAAGGTAAATGTTTCATGCAGGTTTGTGGGTATAAATTTTCTGCAATGTAGAATTCTTGTGGACCAATATGAGTTTATAACTGCTTATAAGTTAGAAAATATATTGAAAAGAGTTTTTAGGGTAAATAGGAGGTATAAAAATGCCTGGGGGATTATATCAATCCTATAAAAGATAATAATTCAAGACTTAAGTGAGAAATTAGCTCTTAGACTAATAGAATCTCTAAACTGAATTCTCATATTTCCCATTTCATATCAGAAATATCAATATTTTCGTTTGGGTTGAAATTCATATCAGGTTGCCTCTGTCATTGTTGAAAATGTTTTATACACACAAGGGACACCAGGGGTGAGACGAATTATTCCAGAAAGAAATCATATTCTACTCAATGTGAAAATAGTCTATGTGGTTCTTTAAGCTTAATACCAGGATTCTGTAAGTGTGTCAGTTTGGAATATTAACCAGAAAATAATAGATGTTTATTTCAGATATTTGGGTACATTCTAGAGGAGCTAAGGGACCAAAATACCTGCAACATGTTTTGTAAATATCTCATTCTACATACTGCATTTGGGGCTTTAGGATGCTCAAATTATACATACTACTTTTGTCCTTTATAAGCATCATAAAAATTGATTGTTTCCTGCAGGTTTGTGGGTACAAATTTTCTACAAAGAAGAATTATTGTGGACTTATATGAGTTTATAGTTGCTTATAAGTTAGAAAATATATTGCAAATTTTATTTTGCAGGAAATAGGAGGTATAAAAATTCCTAAGGGATTATATCAATCCTAGAAAAACTAATAATTCAAAACTTAGGTAAGAAATAATATATTAGACTAACATAATCTCCAAACTGAATTCTCATATTTCCCATTTCATATCAAAATTCTCAATAGTTGTCATTTAGGTTGAAATTCATATTAGGTGACCTCTGTAACTGTTGGAAATGGTTTATACAGACAAGGGATGCCAAAGGTGAGAAAAATTAGTTTAGACTGAACTCAGAGTCTGCCTAGTGTGCAAATAGTCTATGTGGTTCTTGAAGCTCAATACCAGGCTTTTCTATCCAGAATCTTAACCAAAAAATAAAATATGTTGTATTTGAGATAGTTGGGTACCTTCTAGAGGATATAAGGGACCAAAATACCTATAACATGTTCTGAAAGGATCTCTCTGATGTGAATATATTCATCAGATCTCTAGTATTTGTCGAGGAACTTGCTCAAAAGGTAAAGGTTGTAGTGGACATAGAAAGAGAAAGACAGGATGTTGTCTTGGTTTTCCCTTCAATGCCAGAGGTAATGAGACTAAAAAATTTGGGTTATTTTAGTATGTCTAGGTTGGGCCAATCCAAAATCCCTTTTTTCAAATGTTTAAAAGAAATAATAAGTCATCAGGCTTTGAGGAAAGCATGCTTAAGCTTATTAGGACCCTACCCAAAGTCCTCAATTATTTTCCAAGTAAAAAGGCTCGGGATGTTAGAGCCTATATCATGAGTTTGCAGTTTTGGTTAGGTGTATCCCTATAGAATCTTGAAAACTTATTTAAGATGATTGTTTGGTTTTATGTTCTTTCTCTCAATAAAACACAATTGGAGTTTCCTAATCCAATCATCTATTTGTACACAGGAATATGGAACCCTCTAGCTCCTTGCATGTATGATGATGTAAAAGAGTATTTGAATTGGTATGACACTAGAAAGGATGCAAATGAGAGACTCAAAAGCCCAAATGCACCAGTCATTGGTATCTCCTTGCAAAGAAGCCACAATATTATTGGTGTCTATGGTTATTTTGTGGTTTTTGTGATGGAATTAGAAGGTAGAGGTGAAAAGGTTGTGCCAATATTTTCAGGTGGGTTAGATTTTTCCACCCTTGCGGATTGTTTCTTGTATGATCCAATAACAAATAAATCCCTTTTAGATGTTTTGGTTTCCTTGATTTCATTTTCATTTGTGGGTGGAGTTGTTAGACAACATCATCCTCGTGCTTTACAAGGTTTGACTGAGCTTAATGTCCCCTACATTGTGGAATTGCCACTAGATTTCCATAATATAGAGGAATGGTTTATTAACACTTTGTGATTGCATCTAATTCAAGTTTCATGGCAGGTTGATCTTCCTAAGCTTTGTAGTGGTTTGGAGCTGATTTTTTTCTCAGGCTGTGATTTAAGAATGGGTAGGTTTTATTGTTTTTTCTAACAATATTTCAGCGAGTTCATTAATTATATAATTTGTTAACAATATAATCAGTTTAAAATTGTTAAACTTGTTGTGAAACTCATATTATCATTACATTGATGTAATAATTCCAAAACATGGGTCATGGTACCATACACGTATGTAGGATCAAATTTTCTCTTGAGCCATTGGAGGGTTCTTCTGAAGTGGCTGTAAAAATTTGTCTCTAACTTCTTTATATTTATGTTTAGGAAAGTCCCATGCACTTCATAATTGTTTTGACAAACTTTGTATAAGGGCTATCAAGTGGGCTCAAGTAAAGTAAATAACAAAGGTGATCATGTCAAAATGTCATTTCAATTTTTTTTGCATGTTACAACCTGATTGAGATAATTGAAGTTAGGTATAACGACAGTCTTCATTGATGCAATATATTATTACTTGCATGTGTGTAGGAGGAAAATAAATTAACCATATTTTTATTTAGCTTCCAACCTAAAAAAGGCAATGTTGGCACTGCAGCCTACCTCAATGTATTCTCTTCAATTTTCAATGTATTATAGGAACTAAAGAAAGATGGATATAATGTAGAATTTTTTCTATATACTTATGAAGCATTGATTGAAGACACAATTCATGAAAAATAAGTTAAGTTAATCGACCCAAATCTTAATATTTCTTACAAAATGAATTTAAGTGAGTACCAACGGCTCACACCTTATGCTAAGGCTTTACAAGAAAACTGGGGCACACCTCTATGGAACCTTAATTTTGATGGGGAGAACATGATTGTATATGGAAAATAGTTTGGAAATGTTTTCATTGGAGTGCAACCAACATTCAGATATGAAGGCAATCCAATGAGGCCTATTTTTGAAAAAATAGCAATCCCACACCATGGCTTTCTACTTATTACTCATTTTTGGATAAAATATTTAAGGTTGATGATGTCTTACATTCTCAAACTCATGGATCCCTGGAATTTATGCCTGGAAAGAAAGTGGGTATGAGTGATGTTTGTTACCCAAACACTTTTTTAACCTATATGGATATAAAGAGAGTTCTTTGTCATTTTTCGTGTGCACTATATTCAGAAGATCAAAGGACTTTGGTGGTGGGGTCTTTTCACTTGCAGCTATAGTCATGAGTGATCTTATTCACAAATATCCAACTTGGTATTATGTTCTAGATGTTGTTGGTCTACTTAATGTTTTTTTGGATGCCATCATGATTGGTGTTGTCCCTTCTGTAGATGCAGTAGCTTGTATACCACAATGCTTGGATACTTTGTGCCTTAATAACCTTGGTCTTTAAGCTATTAATGATTGTGGTTCTCTAATATGTTTTGTGAAATTTTTTACATCAAATAACTACTTACTAGCTTTGGAAGATGACACTCCTGGGTCTTATCATCTGCCTTGGATGAGTTGATGTGACATTATTCTTCTTTGAGGAGTCCTAGGGTGGATGTATTGATTGAAATATTAAATACTATTTCAAAACTTAGATCTAGTGAGGAAGTGTCTTCCCTACTGCAAGAATTTTCTAGCTCTTTTGTGCTTGTTCCCATGGAGACTAATTTAAAACATAAAACAGTTAGTTCAATTGATGGAGAGGAATCATCGAGGGAAACATATGATTTTAGGGGTTTATAATTCCAGTAAAACTTTATCTTCAAACATAGAATCCTTTTTCTATATTTTATAAGCAATGTCACACCTCTCTTAGAGAATATTCTGCATAACATAGATACATATGGGGGGTTTTCTGAGAAAAATGGTATAGAGGTCGTGTTGCAACTGTTTGGTTTACTCCTCTTACCACTATCATTTGCAAGTGGCCAGAATATTATTGTTGCACTTAAGAATTTTTCACTGCAACACTCATCTCCTTTCACAAGGGTTGTTTGTACTACTCTTAGAGAACACATGAAACCTGAAATTAAATTCATGGATTTTTCGGCTGGAACGAAGATGACAAATATTGAGGTAGCACTACGTATGAGAATTTTTATATGCCTTTTAAAGTCTAGATGGTGTTTTTTCCTTTTAAAAGCATCTTCTAAAAAACACAACAACAATGATGCCTGAAATTGGTTTTGGGGGTGCATATACTAAAGGATGTAAGGAAGGTGTACAAAGAAATATTTGGAAGATATCTCTTGTTAGTGATTCAAAAAGTAGATGCAAAGAAATAGGTTGAACAAGGACTTGCAACTAGAAATTTGGCACCAAATGCAATAGGTACATAAGCCGGTAGTGAAACTAACACAATTTTAGTTGTTCGTTAAATGAACCCTTTGTGAGGAATGGGATTGTTTCCCATTGGTCCATTGAACCTGGATATCTTTATGTTATAAAAATAATACTTCATCACCATAGAATAAGTGACCATGGTATCGAAGGGATTCCATGAATGCGTATTGGTAAGCTTGGGTTAAATGTAGATGCATCAGAGGATGACATCTCAAGCCTAGGAAATTAAAAGGAATTCGCTTGATCTCCTATATTTTGAGACTATGAATAAGGTTGTGTATGCAATGAAATCATTCTATGTGAGTCTTGTGAATGGTTTGGTATTTCCCAATAGATATCGTGATGATAGATGATTGATTAGTGCATAATCCAAGAGTGTGGTGGTTTCTCTTGCCAAAACGCTTTATGGCAGTCTTGATGTGGATGAGAACTATAGATTTTCTAAGTTTTAGTCATCATTTTCTTCAAATTTTCACTACTCGGGGAAAGTTTTGGATGACATGACCGCATTTATATATGACAACTGAAATGAAATGTGCAATACAACAACAGTGAATTGTTTCTATGCTCATTGTATAATTAAAAGTATTTTTACTACTTTTGAAGCAACGGGTCATTTACCATGGACAGTACCATTATGTCACAAGGAGGAATGGAAACAGGAAATGACTAAGGTATTGAAAAGTACAAGCTAGAGCTTGCACCTTTTTTGTTAGATATATTATGAATCTATTACAGGATTTTGGGGTATCTTGTGAATTGTTATTTGCTATTAAATGTACCCTCTACATCATAGTTGTTAGTGAAACCAGTTGTTAGAGGCTCTATCACTGTTCCAGGGGATCCATAGGTTTTTTTCCGCACCCTACAGGCTCAAGTTCTCAATGTTGTTCTATCTATTTAAAGTAATCTAATGTTTTTTCACTACAATCCATCTTTAATTACCTCTATTGTTTCCATTATTACCCATGAATACACTACCATAGTTGATTTTATAAGCATAAATGGTATTCCTATAATCACATGTCAACACTTTGGAGGTCATCCACCCAATGAGGCTGTTATTTCTATGATGGTTGGCATGGGATTTTCAAGGTCTAGGGTAGAGGAAGCATTGAGGCATGTTGAAACAAATAGTGTTGAACTAGCTATGGAGTGGCTCTTCAGTCATTGTGAGGAGCCAGTGCATGAATATGATGAACTTTCCCAAGTCCTTGTCTTGTCATTGGGTAATTTTGAGGTTCCCAAAGATTCCAAAGAAAAAGGAAGAGAGGTTCTCTAGAAAATTCTCTTGTTGAGGATAACTTAAATACATGTATGAATATGTTGCAAAGTACTGATGCAAATGATTTTTCCATGACTAATTTGATTGCGACTTTGAGCAACTAAAACAAAGGCAAATATTATCTGAGAGTTTTTTCCTTTCTTATTCAAAGACTAAATAATTGTAAAGTGGATATATATGAAACTTAGTTGGCATGATTGTGTCTAAGATTTTCCTAAAGGTTGAATACTTATTTCTTAAGGTGTTCTTTTATATGGTGATGTTTTATTTTCTTTGTTTATACATGCCCTCTAGCCACATAATGGACACTATTTCCCGACTAAAGAAAACTTGTTCGATTTTCTTGCTTTTCTGGGGGGAAATGGCATTTAAATTATTGATTTGAGTTATATGTCGTATATATCCTTTATAGTCTACTTTACTTTATATTCTAGTGTTCATAATTTTACATTTCTTATACTCTGCATTGTATCTTCTTTCATTTTCAAAAGAGGAACTTAGTATTGATGGTAAGAAGCATGAATTGAAGAAAGAGGAGAACAATAACACTGGAGCGACAAATGCAAAAAGAGAGAGAAGAGAACTAGTCTAGCGATACCCTTAAATCCAATATCCAGCATGAGACACACACACATACAGACTGAACATAAAGTATTTAGAGTTGGTAAATTCACCTGCAATGCCTTGGAAACACAATGATAATGTTTTGAAGTGATGAAGAAGTATTTCATGTGTAAATTGTAGTCTAAACAATATTAAGTTGAAAACCCATATTGTAATACTTGACATTTCATATAATATAATTTATGTGGTTGAAATTATTTGTAGTTGTACTTGATATTATTTAACATTGTAATTAACATATGTAACTTTGTGTTTGCACATTAGATGAGCATGCACATTGTATGACATATTTATAATTTGGTCAGAAAATCATGGTAATTAATTTATGTTGATTAATAATGAACATATAAAATCAATCTAAAACTACTAAATTAGTAGTTTATATTGATTAATGATGACTACAAATAAAATGAATATACAACGATTAATTATTCGCTTATAATGATTACTAATGAAAGTAAATGAAATTAATATAAACTAATAAACTAATCATTTATATAATGAATATGAAACTACCAAAAAAAAAATATTGTAAATGATAATTTGTGATCACAAATTACAACTAAATTTTTCATATATATGACTATTACTAGCTAATTTACAATATCTTATAACACGACAAAAATTTAGTCATATTTTTGTGGTCATTAATTAGTTTCAAATGACAATTAAAATTTGCTTATATATGACTATTAGTAGCTAATTTATAATATCTTATAATGTCACCAACATTTTGGTCATATTTCTTTGGTTGTTAATTGGTCTTCTCGAGTGGTCATGTAGTAGTATATTTTGTTATGTATTTGGTCATTAATTGAGACAATTAATGAATAAATAACTAACCAAATTTATAACTACATATACTACTAGTTAATAAAATTGAGACAACCAATTAATGACTAAGCTAAATACAACTAAAAGTTGGTCGCATTATAAGATACTGTAAATTGGCCATTATTGGTCACCGACTGAAAAATTGTCGTTTATATGCAAATTTTAGTCATTTTTTTAGTAACTAATTAGCCATTTTGTAATAGTGCATATGATACAATCTTCGAATTGATTCTGAACTCGCTGCTTGTCCTCTTCTTGTGCATGATTTTTTTAATCACACACCTAGAGTCTTGTGCTATAAGCCCTTCCCTCCATTTTCTACATTGGTTTATCATTGTGCATACCTTATCTACGACCAATCTATATTTTATTAAGTCTAAACAACTGTCCAAGAAATTTTTGATTGGACTTATCTCTCCTTGTTCTCCTTTTGGTGCATACCTATCATAGGTTGCTGCTAAGTCGTATACAGGCCATGCTTTCTATGTAGTTGAACTTGGAAGACCCCACTCTATCGCAACGAACTCCTTTCCAACCTCCATGTATGGTATCTTTTTCCTTTGTTGGATCAAAATTGGGAGGTGTCTCTACTACCTTCCTTGCCCATTGAAACTATTGATTCCTTATCCCATTAGCATCTACTCCCATATTTTCTTCTCCATGTGTAATTTCTCCCACTCGTGGTAAATTTGTGCACTCTTCCATAGTTATCATCTACACATTGTGTCCCATTTTCTCCTGCCATTTTGCAACGAGTTGGGGATAGTCCTCAATACCATGGTTTAGCTTCTTGCAATAAGTACATGTCATGCACAGGTTATGTAAATCTTGCACCAAATGTCCTTGTTTCCCACAATTATAAAAAATGATTGGTCCTTAGCCTCTTCCAAATCCTCCTCTACCTCTAGCTATAAATTCTTGACATTTTCCCTGTATCCCTTTACCTCTTTCTGTATTATATCCTTTGGGTGTGTTATAAATTGGCATTGCAGCTTCAAAACTCTTTGCCTCCTACACTTTGAAAGTATCAATAGTGTGCTCTCTCAACAAGTATAATATGCAAAAAATGTGTATGTAATTCCTAATTAATTTGCAAAATTCATAGAATAGCGTTTTCACCGAACTTTAATATTTCTGCATCATCGGACACTAAGTGGCTATATGTCCCCAAATTATGCAAACATCACACCATAATCCCATACCTTGCACCAATATATTCGCAAATCCCATGAACATGTATGATGTGATAGTTGGAAATTTGTTTCTATGGTTTCCTTCCTTTCTGGATATGGTGCATCGGAATCCTTCACATAATTATTTATTTTTTGCTAAATCCTACAACTCTATTATCAATGATGCTAGTTGTGACTATAATTGTGCCATCTCTACGTTATTTCAATACCTACAAGTGATGCTTCTAACTTCATGGTAGTATTTAGTGCTTCAGAATGCATGGTAAAATTCTATCAAATTTAACAAACTACATATATGTGGCAATAGTCTGCCAATGAACCATTCCCTATGTTGTACGTAAAGAATCGAAAGTGATAACTATTCTAGAAATAATTTGAACCTTAGTCATAATACCATACCATCTGACCAACATATTTCTTATTCTCCTTAACCTTCGTGATACTCTAAGAACTAGATTTTAGTTTCTGGAACTCCAACAATGCTTATTTAATTTCTACTAATGCTCTACCTTAGCTTAGTAGCAAGGTGTTATTGAATTTCATGTACCAAGACAACGCACAATCCTTAAAATTGGTCTCCAATTGTTCCACTTTTGTATGTTCATCTTGTACCTACTTAACATTCCAAACTTCCTCACACACAAAATATGTTGCTCATGATCCTCTGATTCAGTTTCGTGAAAGGCCAACATTCACATCGAAGGCTCAATACCTATCGTTTTTCTCATTTTAGTTATTCTCTACGATGCTTTTGGATGATTTTAGTTATGCTCTATGGTCCTATCTAACCACTTCCACTATTCTGACTAATTTGGCTATTCTCTTTACTAACTAAATTTAACTACAATAACTTACTAGGTGATCTTACTTCCTCAATTGGCAATGCATGTGGGGTTGTGGATTCAACGTAGGGTATGGCCTAAGTAGGGTCATTGAGATACACTAGTTCTTATCATTCTAAATTTAGTTGAGCATCTCCTTCCTTGTCCTTTCCTTTCTCCTTATTCAATTCCTCATTATCCTCTAGGTGCGAAACTCCATCAAACAAGTGATTGACATAGATATCTCCCCAAATTTTGCTATGATGTTTCCTTCTCATTCCTTCTCTATTCTTTCATGTTACTCTTCTCTTTATCATAGATTACAATGAAAATATCTCTCTCACTTTACTGCTGCACCGAAAAATTTTCCCACTGTGCAACACTCTACTAACTTCTTTTGTAGTGTTCTCTTCTTGCCTTGATGTTCATGCTTTAACATGTCTAATATATTTTGTGCTTCTACCTATTTGATGTCTTGACATCCTTAATGCACCTCATTCTATGTCTTATATCCCTTTCCTTTCTATCCTCAGGCCATCTGTTGGTTATCCCTTAGTCTCCCCATCACGTGTGAAGAGATTTAGTTGCTCATGTTATTAGATTTCATCGCCATTACTCAATTTCGTCACATAACAACATCTATATCCATGTGAATAGTGATTTCACAATTATTCTTTGTGGTCCTATGAAAAAATTCATCTTGGCTTCACTATATGACTAAGTATTTTCTATCACAAATTCAATAATGTGGCATCCAATATTATTCATCCAGAAATCGACTACACATGAAACTTTGTTCTTCACCGAATTCACCCTTTGGATTAGTTCTAGATTCTAATTATGTGGTACTATAGTGCACCAATTTTTGGCATTATCTGATATACTTGGTAACCACTCAGCTAAAATCATAGGAAACACGACAAAGAAAATCTCATGTAAGACTATAAATACATACTTTTGCAAACACTTCTCAGGATCTATCTACCAGTTTCTATTTTGTTCTACGACAATTTCTCATTCCTTCATCTATATCCACTATTGTATCTCCTCCTTGTTAGGCCTCCACATTCCCTTTTATCACAGATTCTGGTCCTGGCAATAGAGCCACTTTGTTTTAAATTGAAACAGCCAACAAAACCCCTTAGGAACTGGCATCACCCACAAGCAATTTAAGTCTCACTCATGGCATATTATGAGGGAGTACAAGAATTTGGATAGTTCTACAATGGAGAAGGGGTTTTAGATTCAAGGTTAGCACAATCATTCTCAACCAAAAAAAATAAAGTATACCCCAAATTTGCATAGTAAATAAATCATTACGAGAACATAACAACACATAATAGATAAAAAAAATCATTTACACCATAATGCACATAGAAAATAATGATCCTAGATAGATTATTGGCTTGATGGGGTCTAGATCCAAGTTCAGAGTAGTTGCGCTACCAACAAAACCCTCTATTACCATCCCTTTTGACAATGATTTTTTGTGCAAGCCATAGTCTCACCCGAGGCAATATTGGGGGATGCTAGAACCAGGTTTCTTCATCTAGAGGGATATTAGGACATGGATTTACTATTATGCTTCTTCAATATACTTTCTTGAACTGCATAGATGCAAATATCTTATTTTACAGATTATTCCCTATTCATCAATTAGTATTATTATGCATTGTGCCTTTATCAGTACTATGCATTAATAAACCCAATACAACACATATAAACAACCTAAAATATCTTGCTATGCGTAAAAAATCATACACAAGACTTCACATTATATAACACAACTTTAAAGATAAATCATAAACAAATTGCGCAAGTACACAGAAATGCTTCAAAATCTTCCTTATCTTTATTCATAATGTATATTTCGATTACGATCCTTCTTCAACCTACGCACTCAGCTACGGGTGGTATGCGCACACAGCTGTGGACCAAGGCCTCTGTGTACACAACTGTGGAGCCTTCTTCGAAGACCCAAAATAGACTAAAAAAAAAATAATGTAGTTTGCTCCTACAATCATTCTAATTCATTTTCGGTCCCCCTATGACTTACTAAGTCATATCTTTATATATATTTTACATATTACAATACCATGGTCTGCAAACCATTGGAAGAGCTCAAAAAATCCAAAGTAACTCGATCCCTTTACAAAAATAGGAGATTTGACCCACCCCAAAGCCCCTAATACTCCTAAAACTTCATGCGAATCTTTTAACTCCACACGATTGACTTCTTTCCTTTGGACCGCACACTCCACTTCCTCAGAATGTGGAGTCTTTTACTCAAAATTAGACCAATTTGGTCCCTGCCCAACAGGCCCCTGACACCCACATGTGGCTCATCCCAAGTCACTTAGTTGGTGCGCCCGAAGTCTTTTCTTTAACGTTGGTGTAGGTAGTCTTTATCGATTTAATCATTGTTGAAAACTGTGTATGCTCCTGGCACACTTCTTCCAATAAACTTTTTGTAGTCGACCCTACAGTTCATTGAAGCACATATTTCTTCTTATGCAACATCTCCTTAAGCTTTCGGTCTACAATTTGTGATAACTACATAGCCTCATCCTGCCAAGGCTAGGTTCGTGCTATGATGATTTGTTATTTTCGTCTCATCTGCTTAATTTGACTCTGCAGAAACTTTCCTTGCTGTAAATGGGCAAATCGTTGTGCAAGTGCGAGGGTCCTCGTCGTTACTTTAATGTCATCAAACTGTTTCTTGTTTTCCAGAAACTCTTCTTCAATTTGTTGCACATTGGTATCCTCCTACAACGAGGTCCATATCTCCATAGTGTCCTCGAATATCTTGTCACATTCCTTGACTCTCGTTATAATACCTTATAATGTATCCTTCATATCTAACTCTCGTTGTTTTCGTAATTTTGGTGGTGTAGTTGGTTGTAGCTTCAGTTGTGCTCATTAAATTCATTTTCTTCGCTCCTTTTAACGAAACTTTCCTGTAAAATCAGTTGTTTCACTTCCAACGTTCATATTTTTGGTGGAAATCAACGTACCTTTCTTCATGTTGCAGTCATTCTTCCCTATCGCAATTTCTTCGAACTTCGTCATCTTCCTGAAAACCCCGCAATACTTCCTCTTCATCGAATCCCTTTTATCGCAGAGTATTTTATAGTCTCGTGCTCTCTTACAATTGCTTGTAGCACTAAGGTTTCCCATTCATATAGTCAGCGTGAAGTTCCAGGGATAGAATAATCCTCGTATATCTTTAATCTAGTTTCATTCACTCATCCTCGCATCATATGACAATACAACCTCACAATTTGAACTGTGCCTCCCTCCGAGACGTGTCTGACAATGTAGGGTCCCAACCAATGCGTTTGGAAATTTTTAGGGAAATTCTTGAACTTGTTATCATACATCATCACCAGGTCTCCTTCCTTGAATATTTTCTGCTTGATATGCATGTCATTCCAGGATTTTTCCCTTGCTTTTTGTACTTGTTGATGGTATCCTGCAATTGAATCTATCTTCCTCAAAAGAAATAAAGTGTTCCATTCTTTCGTCTATGATATAAATGTCTGCGATATATGTTACTGTTGCAATTCTTAGACTAGGCACAATATATTTCATAGGCATAACTACTTCCTATCCATAAAACATCCTAAAAGGTGTTTGTCCTGTCAAATTATTGAAGGTTGTTCTATATGCCCATAATACTGTTGGAATTATCAAATCCCAATCATTCCTTTTGAAATTGAAAACTTTGGTTAGATAATTCTTCAAATTCTTGTTAAAGGCTTAAATTGTTTCATTAACCTAAGGGTAATAAGGTGTGCTCTTCTGATGATACACTTGGAATTCTTCAGTCAATGCCTCAATGGTGCTATTCAAGAAATGTGACCCTCTGTCACTCATCAAAATATTTGGCCACCCAAATTTGGACAGAATGTATTCAAATATGAACTTCAAATATGGAATCCCTGGTTAAGAGGCACAGAAGGTTTTAAGTTAACGTTGAATACTGTTTGAATCATTGAATTGTAGAGACAAGAAGCGGAAAATTGAAATCGATGACATAGCCCTTGGAATAATAAGAGGCCGGCTCTGAAATTGTTGGTGTGAAAATTGATTTAAAAGCCCAAATAAGCAGAAACATAGCATGGAGAATTGGGAAAAGTTTGTAAGTATTTGTGTTCTGATATAAATATTATTGAATTCTGTGGAAATTGCAGTCCGGCATCCATCAATTGGATGATCGAAGAATTGAATTTGCGTTTTCTGGTAAAAGTCTCCTGTGACAGCATTGAAATGGAGTAAGAAGGATTGTATTGCAAATTAAATAAAAGTCGCAGATCATACATGGGCGTTGAAAAGTAATGGAGATGCGTTTTTATATGTTGGCAACGGCGACTCTGGAATTTCGAAAGGAGAACAAATTTTGCAAAGACCAAAGTTTTCAGGAAGGAGTTTTGATTTAATGCGCAGTTTCAAATTGAAGGGGATCTAAGTTACAGTAAGAGGAGAAATCGATTTGCATAAAACGATGTTGATTTTGAGTTAAAATCTCCACACATGAAATTGAGGGTGGAATTGTGCAACTAGAATGTAGCATTGAGATTAGGACAATCTATTGTTGTATTGTTGAATGTCATGAAGGCGCAGCCCATAGCTGAGGCAAACCACATGGCAGTCGATCGATTGGGAAGGTACGTAGTTGTATGGTTAATTGCATTATGTGGTTAATTGCATTGTGATTATGGGCGTTGGAAGTTATATTGCCTATTGACCATATGTGCATCAATAAGAAATGAACTCATACGGTTTTGCAAAAGAGCTATTGTATTGAAGCTTGGTTGAAATTAAAACTTTGCACAATTGAGTATTAAATGAAAATCCATAAGGATAATGGCCAAGAGTGATTGAAATCTGGGTGTGTATGTTTGAAAGAGGAACTTCCACATAAAGGTTTGGTTGATATGCATTAATAAGTTCAAATTTTGAATTGAGAGGTTTTGCATAATTCAAAGACTTTAATGAAAGGAAGAAACTTCACATATGAGAAGAATACAGAAAGTTTGGGGTTGATTGCATGATCCAAATGATTTGAAATATGGTTTCCATAAACCATTAAAAGGTGTGAATATATGATAAAGCTTCCGTGAATGAATAAGTGTATGTAATTGTCAGACATTGAAGTTTTATTAGGAAGTTGTTTGAGATGCACAGTGTTGGCAAGATTCTGGGGTTTGCAGGGTTTTCCTGCATCATTTTGGTATTAGAGCTGGAATGGCTCTGTGTGAGGATTCAATTTTTTTTTTTAATTGATTTAATTGCATGAATTAATGTCGGATTGTGAAACTAATGAAGATTGCAGCACAGGGATGCAAGTGCAGTTGAAGAAGTGAAGCAAGATCAGCAGAATATTTAAGGTGAATTTGCAGATGATATTTAACTCTGGTTTGAAGAAATGTTTGCAGGATTTGGTTGCAGGCATAGTGAAGAATTCTCAGCAGAAAAAGCAGATCACAGCTGGAGTGCGTTGATGAAGGAGTCCAGCAAGGGATTCTAAGTGAGTGGCAGAACCTGAAGATTCAACGGAGGTTGAATGAAAAGGACAAGTGTGTTCTTGAGAGTTGCAAATGAGAGAAGCCTGAAGGAGAAGTGGAGAAATGCTCGAAGGGTTCCAGCAGAGGACCGGTGATTACCAAAAGACCAAATCTGGAGGAAGGGATTGGTGAGATAAGTGGCAGCAGAAGATTTTACTGTTGCAGAGGCTTGATGCAACTCATGAGTGAGAAACTCATGGCGAAGGAAATGACTACTGAAAGTCATAAAGGAGAGAGCAGAGGTTCAGAGAGAAGCCACAGTAGAATGAGGGAGAAAGATGCCAAGACAAATGGCATATTGAAGCAGTGGACTGATGAGGAGTATGAGAAAGATAAAGCTGAGATCGCGGTTCATCTGGAGTTATTGATGGAATTTTTACAGGAAAATATGAAAGACCAGAGATATGGTTGGCTGATGAGGAAGAGAGTGAAGTGGCAGAGGCTACAACAGAAAAGAGATCGACAGATAAACATGCAGTTAGCGGAAGATCTGAAGAAGCTAGAGCAGATGATGAGTATACAGTTGAGATGTGAAGAACTCAGAGCAGCTGAGTTGGAAGTGGAGGTTTCCATTGATGAAACAGAAAAAGATATTATTGATGATTTCTTAAGTTACTGGGTAGATCTAGATCAGCTGGATAATGTGAACTCTTGTATTTTTGTAGCTGACAATTATGATGTGATTACAGGTTTTGTTGAGGATGATGTGCAATCTTGTGAAGCGGTCACAAGTATAAAAAAGTACTCTGAAGAAGAAAGTAGTGATGTGTTTGTACTTGAAGCTGTTACAATACAGGAGGAAGTTCATGTGAATGAAAAGGAGATTCAGCTTGAAAAGCTGGTATATGAACCAACAGTTGAGACTGTTAAACTTTGTGTTTTTCAAACTGAAATTTTGTGTGTGAATGCAGGGATGATGCATGATGATAATATGCTTCAGCAATGCCACAGAGAAATTGCATTGTTGGAATATTTGTTGAAGAATTCGGAGTATGACAGGGAGATTGTAGATGGAAGAGTTCAGTACAGTGAACGAGAGCAGAAAGATATCATGGAAACAGATGGTATGAAGGAAGGACTGGTTGACAGTCTTGAGAATTCTTTGGGCAGAGAGAATCAGCATACTAATGCTCTGGTTGAGATGGAAAATTCAGGACAGCATACTGAAGTATTGGCAAGGGAGGACAAGGCACTGAGGCCTTATGATTTTTGTTTTAACAAGTGTTTTGTGAATGCAGGTGCTATTGCAGGTGTTGAAGAACATTTGACTCAGTTGAACAGTCAAATGAAGAAAGAAGACGAGAATTCTGTGGAAATTTCAAATCCATGGAATGAAGAAGTTATGTTGTTGGAAATGATGTTGAATGATCAGAATTCAGTACAGAAAGAATCTCAATTTCAGAATTGGGAATTGCAGATGCAGAGAGGTGAAGACAGCAGAAAGGAGTGTACAATGTACCAGCCCAGTAAGTTGCTGATAGGAGAAGGCAGAGAAGAATTTTTCCGTTGTAGAAGACAAGAGGGCGTGGATGATTGGGTGGCAGTACAGACGAAGCAAGCAAAAATTCAGCAAGTGACAGTACAAATAGAGTGAGTAAGAACTGAGCAAGCCATCTTAGCTCAGCAGACAAAAGATTTACTGGACCGAGAAATTGAACTAATCAGAAAAATCATGTTGAAAGTGTCTCAGAGGAATACATCAGCAGGAACGAGGAGAAGCAGCAGCAGCAACAAAATGAAGATGGAGACAGATTGTGAAGGTGCAGCAAGTGGAGCAACACAGCACAAGATATGGAGACCTGGAGAAAAGCAACAGACAGCAGATATTGATGATAAGATACAGAACAAGGTGTGGGATCCAGGCGGACAAAGACTTAAACGCATGATCAGGAGATCATGGTCATTTTCTACCTTGGGAGTCTGATGCAGGAGCATAGACTCGGGAAAATACTTTGTATTTTTAAAAACCTAGGGGTCTCATGTTTTTGAGAATTTAATAAATTTATGTGAATATTAATATTAGTTTTGAGTGATTAATTGTATTTTAATTAATAATTTGTGAGAATTTGTAAATGTTTCCAAACAACTGGAAAACATGAGAGAAATTAGATGAGAGATATTTAGGAGATAATTAGGAAGCCTAAGATAGATTTAGTTGCAAGGTTTTAGGGATAAAGATCTAGACTTTAGGGGTGTTGAGAGATTTGGGGATTTGTTGAGATATTGAAGGGATTGAACTCAAATTAGTGCATTTTTAATTTGTATAAATTGATAGGCCTCAAAGGAAAATGGAGAGGTAGAATAGAATAGAGAGGAGAAGGTGAGGCTTGGACAACCAAAGCTTGTAAGCCTCCGGGCAATTGGAAGGGCCATGAATGTTGAATATCTGGCAAAGATAAAGTTTGTAAGTATTTTTTTATTGTTAATATGAACACTGTGTTTTTAGAACTGCATTGATTGATTCAGAAATTGTGTTTTGAATTGAAAATGCATCCTAACACAGAACTGGAAGTAATAATGCAATCACGGTTAGCGCAGTCACGAATAGAATAAACTGTGAATCGATTTAATGTGGAACTGCAATCTCATTGGCACAGCGTTGTAATAAGAGAAGTCGATTTATGGTGGAATTGTAATTTATATAACGTTGAAACTGGGTCGATATATAAGTTAAACCTCCGTTGCTGAATAATGAAATTGAATGCCATCGATTTGTGATTGATTTACAATCCTCGGCGCATAACTGAATTTACATTCTCTGTATAGAGTGTTTTAAAATTCTGTTTGATATAGTCCTGAATCCCTGGTTAAGAGGCGCGGAAGGTTTTAAGTTAACGTTGAAGACTGTTTGAATCATTGAATTGTAGAGACAGGAAGCGGCAAATTGAAATCGATGACATAGCCCTTGGAATAATAAGAGGCAAATTGTTGGTGTGAAAATCGATTTAAAAGCCCAAATAATCAGAAACATAGCGTGGAGAATTGGGAAAAGTCTATAAGTATTTGTGTTCTGATATAAATATTATTGAATTATGTGGAAATTGCAGTCCGGCATCCATCAATTGGATGATCGAAGAACTGAATTTGCGTTTTCTGGTAAAAGTCTCCTGTGACAGCGTTGAAATGGAGTAAGAAGGATTGTATTGCAAATTAAATAAAAGCCACAGATCATACATGGGCGTTGAAAAGTAATGGAGATGCGTTTTTATATGTTGGCAACAGCGACTCTGGAATTTCGAAAGGAGAACAAAGTTTGCAGAGACCAAAGTTTTCAGGAAGGAGTTTTGATTTAATGCGCAGTTTCAAATTGAAGGGGATCTAAGTTACAGTAAGAGGAGAAATTGATTTGCATAAAACGATGTTGATTTTGAGTTAAAATCTCCACACATGAAATTGAGGGCGGAATTGTGCAACCATAACGTAGCATTGAGATTAGGACAATCTATTGTTGTATTGTTGAATGTCATGAAGGCACAGCCCATAGCTGAGGCAAACCACATGGCAGTTGATCGATTGGGAAGGTACATAGTTGTATGGTTAATTGCATTATGTGGTTAATTGCATTGTGATTATGGGTGTTGGAAGTTATATTGCCTATTGACCATATGTGCATCAATAAGAAATGAACTCATACGGTTTTGCAAAAGAGCTATTGTATTGAAGCTTGGTTGAAATTAAAACTTTGCACAATTGAGTATTAAATGAAAATCCATAAGGATAATGGCCAAGAGTGATTGAAATCTGGGTGTGTATGTTTGAAAGAGGAACTTCCACGTAAAGGTTTGGTTGATATGAATTAATAAGTTCAGATTTTGAATTGAGAGGTTTTGCATAATTCAAAGACTTTAATGAAAGGAAGAAACTTCACATATGAGAAGAATACAGAAAGTTTGGGGTTGATTGCATGAACCAAATGATTTGAAATATGGTTTCCATAAACCATTAAAAGGTGTGAATATATGATAAAGCTTCGGTGAATGAATAAGTGCATGTAATTTTCGGACATTGAAGTTTTATTAGGCAGTTGTTTGAGATGCACAGTGTTGGCAAGATTCTGGGGTTTGCAGGGTTTTCCTACATCACAAGGTCACTTGTGGATTCAAGGGAATTTCATCTCTCCTAGATGGTCTTCCTGTTCTTTGACAAGTATCGCAGGATCTACAATATTATTTTGCATTTGTGTACAATGTAGGCCACCAAAATCCAGCTCTCAAAATATTCTATGAGAGTATTTTACTACATAATGTCCTCCTGCAACTCTGCCATGAGCTTCTTCCAAAATGATCTATCTTTCATGATCAAAGACATATTTGCCCAGTATTTCATCTGGCCCCATTTTATACAAATGTCCTACAATCAAAGGAAAATAAGTTGCCTTGACTACCAGCCCCTTTTTTTGCTACGCGATATACTCTGCAGGTACCATCCCCGTATTCAAAAATTGAATAATTTATATGAATTGATCATATGCAACCTTTATTGCAAATAATTGTGCATATGGAAGGTTCTCTTCAATGCTCGTGGGTTGTTTTATAGTCTTTATCATTGACAGATGATCAGGTACTGCATTCAATATTCCTGGCTTAACTATAAATTCAAATTCCTACTCTTGAGACAACAACATCCATCTACAAATATTCCCTCCCAAAAGAGGCTTTTTCACCAAATACTTTAGCGCAGAGTGACCTGTGAACATCTTAAAGTGCACTCCTAACAAGTAATGTTGAATTTCTGTAGTGCATACACCATAGCCAATCCTTCACGTTCTGCTGTAGAATAGTTATTTTCTACCTTGGAAAAATTATTTCTTGTAAAAGATACATGGTGATTAATATCGCCATATCCTATTTGTGCCAGTACCGAGCCCAAAGCTATGAAATATGCATCAACATGAACGTGAAACTCCTTGTTCTAGTCTGGAAAAACTAGAATCAGTGCAGTTACGACCATCTTCTCCTTTAGTATGTCGAGGCTTCTCTGTCATTATTATTCTTTAATATGTTTTTCATCAGTGTGGTTATCTGTGCATATGCCTTGAAAAACTTCATGTAGTAGCTAGTATGTCCCAGTGTTGTGCACATTTTATTTGTTGTCTTAGGTGGTTGCAAGTTCACAATAACAACAATCTTCATGGGGTCTACCATCAATCCTTGTTTGCATACCACATGCCCCAACAGTATAAAAAATGGTACACAAATTATGTATTTCCTCAAGTTCAATGATATTTGATACATCCTACAAGTATCCAACATCAATCTTAAGTTCGCAACATGGTTCTTCAGCAGTCCAAATACTGTCCAATCATCAAAATAAACTGCCAAAATTTTTTGTATGTAATATTTAAAATCTGCGACTACTACTCTAGAGAATATTGCAGCAACATTATTCAATTCAAAATGCATGAATGTATACTGAAAAGATCCCCATTCAGTAGCAAAATTTGTCTTACTCCTTTCTTTTGGTGTAACTATAATCTAATGGTAACCTGAAAACCCATCTGTAAAAGAGTATGCCTCCTTCCCTCCAACATTATCTAGTACTTCATCTATAAAATGTGTGGGGAATGGGTCATTCACAGATGCATCATTTTTCTTCCTCAAATAAACACAAATTCTAATTTCACCATTTTTCTTCTTCTCTTGAACAACCACACTGACTTACCCATTCAGATTCCTCCACAGTTTCAATTATGACATATTTAAGCATCTTTTCCAATTCGTCCTTTACCTTTTCCTTGTACTTTGGGTTCAATTTATAGGTTTGCTTCTTTACAGGCTTTGCATATGGTTTCAGAGTGATCCTCATAACTCCAAGGTCTCCTACTATTCCCTTCAGTTCAGAAAACATTGTGGGAAAGAGAACTTAATATTCATGCAACAGCTTTGCAACCTTGCTGACTGTATTTGCATCCCAATAATCCCCAATCAACGTGTATTTTGGCTCCTCTTCTGTTCCTATATCACCTTCTACGTCTTCACCAGTTGTGTTATGTCAAGGATCTCAGGTTTTGGTATAGCAACCTCGTGTTGTCCTTCTAACTCTGGAATATTAATATTGCATGGATCTTCCTCAATATCTTCCATTAATATCACATTATAACATTCTACTACCTGCTCCAACTGTGTGTCCTGGTTGTTTTATGTCAAGGATCTCAGGTTTTGGTCTAGCAACCTCATGTTGTCCTTCTGACTCTGGAATAGTAATATTGCGTGAATCTTCCTCAGCCTCTTCCATTATCACATTATAACATTCTATTACCTGCTCCAACTATGTGTCCCAATCAGGCGGTGTCTAGGTTATCGCAGTTGTAGTGTTGAAAACCTTTGCTCTAACTACTTGAAGGTATGCATCTATGTACTAACAGTCATCTTCAAAACTAAAATTAATTAAAATTTCTTCCACTATATCTTCCCAATTCACTATTCCATGTCACAGTTTGGTCTCAAGATACCAATTCATAGGTTCCACATGTAATTTGTGAAAGAACGCATGTACCCATTCTGGCATTGGATCTTCGCTCCACATCGTAGTCCAGCGAAAAATATGCCCTTGAGGGTCATCCTTGCCATTATATTTCACTTCAAGTCTGGTATTAACCTGACCAAATATTATTGTCATCAATCTGTGATATTCTCTCTAACTGCCAATATTTCCCTTATGATTACCCCACCATCTAGCAGGTATAGATCTCAGCGCTACGTCCAAAGCTTGAAACCTTTGTTCTTCAGGTACTTTTATTTCAAATTAATCAAGAAATATATTACCATCTCTTATCCCATCATAGTAAGGCAAATTACATACCTCGGCAATGATGCGACAAAGTGATCTTGTAAAGATATTAGATCGCTTAGTAGAAACTTCGTGCAACATATTCTGTCGGTTCTCCATTTCTTCATCGGAATCTGAAATACATGAGTTGTCCACTTCCCATATTATCCTTCCATCTGCAGTGGGATTGATCCAGTCTTCCTCCTTAGATGTGGGGTTGTATATATTATCAATATCCTCATCACAATATTCATCGCGGACATGATTTGTATATCGCACTCCTTCTGAGGGGTCTAGGGGAAGAATGACCCTCAAATCGCCCTGTTCAAACACCATATTTCTCTTCTTCAAATTAATTGTTACATTAGTATCAAAATCCCAATCCAATAAAAGCAACACTGGATATGGATTGACGTCATATATGATCTCAATTACTTCAAAATATACCATAGCGCGCACTCCTTCAATGTCTACTACTATACCAGGAAATATTCCCATAGGAATAATCTTCTACTGATTAGCCATTCTTAACTGGATCGGTGACCATTGCAGCTTTGGTTTTCCCATGTGCTCCCATGTCTACTTAGACAATAAATTAGCATCTGATCCCATATCGATAATTATCTGATTCATATTGTATTCATCGATCTGCGTGGTTAACCTCATTTCTCTGCCAGTTCTCTTTTTATGATGGTGCAACTTATTTATGGCGTGCGGTTCACTACACGACTCTTCTCTTCTAGCACAGGAGTTTATCAACTCTTAAAGATTATCTACATCTCTCTGATCTCGAAACAACTTCATGCATGTCTGCAAAAGTGACTTCAATATAGCTGGAGAAAACTCCTTTATCGCAGTAATTACCTGGGTGTTGTCTTTTTGAGGCATCAACTTCTATTGAGTCTGTGGCTGCGTCCTAGATGTTGAATTTCGGGATCAATGAAACTCTTCTTTGCCTCCAAAAATGTCTCCTTTTCTCTTTGCATATTAAACTCGATATTCTTATTTCCAACCTTCCTGACCCACGTTTCTGCCATCAAATTTTGTCCTGCTACACTATCTTCTCCCATAGTTGCACCACTTCGGGTTACTATGTTAACACTAGGCTCTTCTTCTCGTGGCTCCGCAGTCATCATCTATCAGTTCTGTGTAGGTTGTTGATTTCTCTTCTCCTGCATATTTCCTATTAGAACATTAAAATATTCTATTACATGTTCAAAGGATCTACAATACCTACAAGAAGGGGTTGTAGGATTCTGACGATCCCTCGCGAAGTTCCCTTCTTCACCACAATTGTAAAATATGATTTGACCACATCCTCGACCAACGCCTCCTCCTTGTCCTCGTACTCGGCTTTGGAATCCTCCACACTCTATTGGTGGACCATGATCTTCATGTGCACACCCTTCAACTTGCATTTGGTATGTATCCACAGTCTGCATTAACTCATAATTGTGGCAATTCTTCTCAGCATGCCCTACGGAGCTACAAAAGTTACAAAACAACAGCTTATGGGTATTTACATAATTGTGCATCAAATAGCATTCTTCTGTGTGATTTCGACCTAAAACTTTACACGTGTCACACCATATACTTGGTCCTGGGTGCAACGGATTACACCTGCCACCATTGATGTAATTTCAAAACATAGGGCACTAATATTTATAATGGCCCTCTACCTTAAATTTGATACATCATACCTCTAATCAAATTTATGATCAAATTTCCTTTCCCTTCTTCAAATCTTGCAACTCCAAATGCATTGCTAACAATTGGCTCTGAATCTGATGTACCCCTACTTCGGTATCTACAATGGGTGAAGCTTCCAACTTCGTAGAAATTTCCAGAGCTTCAACATGTGTTGCTATCTTTTGCTGCATCAAAGGTAGCCTGATATGTGGCAGTAGCGCAGCTATAAACCACTCCTTATGCTTCTCGTCAGGAATTTGGAAGTTCCCTTATCCTAGTAACATCTTGAACCTTTGATCTAGTTCCCAAACAGATTCAGCTACCACTTGTTTGATCTCTTTTATCTCAATAATACACTACGACTGTGATTTTGGTTTCTTAAATTCGGCATTCAGCATTGTCTTTCTCACCTCTAATGTGGTAGTCAAATGCATCACGGATTACTTCATATACCATGCCAATGCCATTTCTTACAGTTTTGTGACAATTTGTGCCTTATTTATGTCATTATTTGTGACCTATCATGCTTTCCATACTGCTTCAGCGACAAACCAAAATTGATCAGGATCCTCCGATCCCTGGCCTTTGAAAATTGGAATTATGACCTCATTAGCCATGTTGCATGGGGGAGGTGGAGGTGGAGGTGGAGGAAATGTGTGAGGATGGGGGTGTGGAGTGAGGGGAGTGGTGGGATGGGGAATCACAAAGGCACCCTGATGATCTCAAAATTCTAACTATGGCGCACCTCTAGGGGTTGTGGGGTTACTTTCTCCTTCTTCTCTTTCATATCCACTCAACAACAGACAATAATCAGTCTCAATGAATTTTTCACGATCTACCCTAAATATTTTACCACTTCACGTAGACCGAGACTTACTTCTTCCAAACATCAATCTGATTGCATGTGCAATACACACTTTTCACATAAAATCATATTAATCCAAAACTTTAAAGAATTCAAGTACTTACCTCGTGGACCCTTGAAAAGTCTTCGCTCAACTTCGCTATAGAATATGTATGTGCCTATGGTGATATAAATTACAAATCCTCCCAAAGTATTGTTGATATATAAATCAACAGCTCTGGAGATCTTGTTAACAGTCTTATTGAGTCGCTACAACAATTTAGGGCTCCACGTAGTAAGCTCGTCCTTCTTAAATCAGGTCGTATTCTCAGCCAACCTTGACAACCATTCATGCAGCTCATTTGCAAACGATGAGAATAAAATCTCGTGTTGATCTGTAAATAGATATCTCTGTAACCAAGATTTAGTTGACAGTCGTAGATTTCTGTTTTCTTGAACTTTGAACTCTCATTCTTTCAGTTCTACCTAATCTTGGATCTCTTTTCTTTTCAGATTCCACGTCCACATATCCCTCAATCAGATCCCGTTCCTAGCAACGGAACCATTTTTTGGCTTGAGGGGGTCTAGACCCAGGTTCAGAGTAGCTGCACTACCAACAAAACCCTCTATTACCAGCCCTTTTGGCAACGATCTGTTGCGCAAACAGTAGTCTCACCCAAGGAAATATTGGGGGATGCTAGAACTAGTTTCATACATTTAGAGGGATATTAGGACATGGATTTACTGCTATGATTTTTCCTTATACTTTCCCGAATTGCGCCGATGAAAATATCTTCTCTTACAATTTATTCCCTATTCATCAATTAGTACTACTGGGCAATGCACCTTTGACAATCTTATGCATTAATCAACCCAATACAACACATATAAACAACCTAAAAGACCTTTCTATATGTAACACAACTTTAAAGATAAATCATAAACAAATTGCGCAAGTACACATAAATACTTCAGAATCTTCCTTCTCTTTATTGATAATGTGTCTTTTCAGTACAATCATTCTTCGACCCGCACACTCAGCTGCGGGTGGTCTACGCACACAACTACAGACCAAGGCCTTTACGCACATAGATACGGAGCCTTCTCCGAAGACCCAAAATTGAATAAAACACAGATAATTCAATTTTCACTCCTACAATCATTCTAATTCATCTTTTGTCCCTCTATGACTTACTAAGTCATCTATTTATATAGATTTTACATCTTACAATACCATGGTCCCCAAAACATGGGTGGAGCTCAAAACATCCAAACTAACATGATACCTTTACAAAATAGGGGCTTTGACCCACCCCAAAGCCCCTAATAATCCTAAAACTCTGTGCAAATCTTTTAACTCCATACGATTGACCTAATTCCTCTAGGTCGTACACTCTACTTCCTCAAAATGTGGAGTCTTTTACTCAAAATAAGACCAATTTGGGCCCTTCCCAACATAGATAATTATATTACTTTCATAAATCCTTCATTATATCGTAGTTGTAGCATCTCATTAGCTTAATCTATCAAATTACAGTGTGAAATGTTAAAAATACACTTTCTCTAACAATAACCATAACACAACACAACACACATAACATAACATTGTGGCTTTATTTATAATTTTACGTTGGGAACAGGGCCAACAAACCACAAACTTTTACCATGGGAAATTCCTAATATTATGGGTAAAACCCCAAAAGAGTATCATAAAGTATTTCTTTCATTTTCACATTTTTTTCATTGCTCTTTGGTCAAAATTACTGCACAATATCCATCTGTTTGGTGCTCCTCTATGCAGAAACCTCAAAATCATACCTCAAAACTATTGTTATAAAAATATTGAAGGAATTTAGATGCCCTGGCATTGAGTCTCCATCCTTCATCCTTAAATTATACAAATTCTTCTACAGGAACAATTTATTCACCAAGTACTTATACTACTACAAATCCCCTAAATTTTCCCACAAAGCCTGTGTTTTATCCCCCCCTGAAACACCCAATAATATTAAATTGGAGAGATACAATTGTATTTGTATCTTTTAGTTTCAATCCAACTTGTTCCAGTCTTTTGTTGGCATCCCTATGATGTGGTACATGAATCCATTATGATCCATTAATCTTTGTCAAGCAACAAATCTTTCATTTTCAGCATCCATATCTTAAAAATATGCGCATTGAATTTCTATATCTCTATATTTAGATTTATTTCCATTTCCTTTTACCATAAAAATTGCTTCCATAAGTTTCCCACTGTAACAAGTTCTACCATAGGCCCAAGAAAAATTTCTTAGCCACAAAGGTGTCCCCTTGAATCCAACACTGATCTAGTACCAAATGTAGGCTTTACCCCTATACAATTAATTTTCTACAAACATATTCTTAATCAAAACAAAAAATATGAAATGGCAAACACACACACTAACACAAAGATTTTATCCTCAAAACCCAAAACCAAGAAAACCAACAAGAATTTTTCAATATATATTTATGTACAATATCACAATACAATATTTATAGCATAACATCCATGAACTTCTAATCCATTTACCCTAGATTAGAAAACAACTATAGTTCCTTAATTGAAATTACAAAACCATGGGAAAAACCACCACCCCCTGTTACACTAAAATTTGTCGCCATGACATTTAGTTGTCAATATAGATTCATCATTACCTATTTATTGCTCCCTTGGAGGTCCAAAATCATAAAGTTCCTAAATCAAGTCTTGGAATTGGGAAAAAGCTTATTAAAACCCTAAAAAGCCTAACTCCGCACTTTTCCTGGTTATTTCCTGCGGTACCGCAGTTTATTTCTATAAAACCTGCGGCACATCCCACACGTTCTGCTCATTAAAACTGCAGACCCCCGTAAAAGGTAAAATAACAAGAAAATTAAGTTCTAGAAGCCCAAATGGTCGAATATTCTCCCAGCTGGGGCCTTCTAGAAGCATTATCTGGTCGAGCTTTGCCCCTTCCATTCATGAACCTCTATCCCTTCATAAATGGAGCTATCCCTTGGTTTTTGGAGCTAAAATCCCATGATTAGAGGGATTTATCCCTTCCTTATTGGAGTTGAAACTACCTCCCTTCTGCTATAAATTGAGACCATGTTTTAGTCTCAAGGGTACTTACTTCTTAGCTGATAGAAGAGAATTGCTGAAGAAATTATACTCTCCACATTTGGCATCATTGGCATGAAAGAGATTACATACTCATAGCCATAGTATTATGCTGATTCAGAGAGTTGGAGTCTTGTCAAACTAAGGAAAACGACTGTTTGGGACCCTGGAAGAACCTGTACAAACATCAAGGCATCAAGGTTGTAAGGTTTCTTCTTTTTATTCAAAGTTAATACAAATGGATTCTATTTTCTCATTGAGTTGTTCATCTACCTTTCGAATAATTAAATTCTTAGGTTCCTTGATCACTAAGATAGATTATTGATTTTGAATTACCATATCTTGCAGATGCTTTTGATCCCTTTCGCTTGTCTTTGATTGCAGATCTTATACGTTGGATCGATATCTTCTGGAGCGATTGGATTAAAGATAAAATAAGCGTTGGACTTCAAGTAGGAGTATCTCTCCATAGTTAATTAATAATTCTTAAGCATAATGGTCTAGAGAAAATGGTCTACATTTGTCTGTTTGTTTCTAGATATCCTTAGGATACTAGGGAGATCACTCTTGTCCACAAGAGGGATTAATCTGCCTAACAAATTAGCGACTCCGCTGGGGAATAGAACTTAGTTTTCCTTTTTATTTTTCAGTTTGAATTTTAAGAGTCTTCTGATTTTGATTAGTCTTAAAATTGGGTTGGGTAGATAACTTATCAAAATCCCTGAAAAGAAAATCTGAATTTTTATTTTTTCTGTATTTTTCCTGGCCTCCGCAGTTTTTATTTAAAGACAGTGCAGAAGGCTCCGCAATTTTTAGTTCAGAATAGTGCGGTACCGCATTGTTCTCCATTGAAACCTGTGAACTTGTGGAAATTTTTTGAAAAATTAATAATTCTCTTTTTACGAGCCAGCTTACCAGATTTTTTGTGTTTGCCCCAACTTGTCTTGACAATCAAAGTCTTATGTGTTAGTTTCCTTCAGCAACTTTTGTGTTAGTATCTTTTAAGATAATTGGGTGTTTTGAATATTCTTTTTTGAGAAATTCTTAATTTGATTTTCCTTTGGTCATTACTTTGAGGTTTGTCTCAGTCTCTTAACAATTTTTCATCTTTTTGTTTTTGCTAAATTGTGTCTAAGTGTTAATCGCCTTTCAGTGTTTTTATTTTTTGACCTTTGGAATTCTTACCCAATTTTCTTTACTTACACTTGATTGGTTCTTTAGATTACATAGGAATCATCTTGTGCCTGAGAATTCTCTTGCATATATCACATTTGCATAATTATAATTCTCATTTTCAGAATATGAATGAAAAATTTGCATAGATTACATTTGCATAGTTTTCAAGTAAATTGTGCATAGATTACAACTGCATAGTTTACATTCTGGAAAAATCAATTGTAGATTTGGATCAGTTTCTTTGATTTGAATTTACATGTTTTTATGCTTGTTTAAAAACATAAAAATAAAAATTGTTTTGAATTGATTAGCATTAGTTTTTCTTGATGAAATTAATGCATTAGATAATTTGTTATATTTTCTCTTATTTATCAATTCTTGCATTGTTGGAAGTGAATGGAACCTCTTTCCTTACTTTAATTAGGATTCATCGAATTCAAAATATTACATTATCATATTCGATTGCATTTAGTTTTGGGTCAGGTCATAACACCATTGGTTTAATATCCATTTACCCTTCGAGTAATAACTGCCAAATAACACAGTGCTTAATTAAAATTCATCTAGAAATTTTTACATTTTCTAGGGCTCTTTTCACCAATCTAGCTTAGGCTAGTGCTTTGGAATAGGTTGTAGTTAACTTTCCAAAGAAACTAAACAAACAATAGCAATCTTGCGGTAGGAAAAATTCCAATTGTTTCAATTGTGCTCTGGGAAACTCTTCTTAAAAGAGTCAAGCACGAGATCATATCGGAACCAGTAAGGTAATTGTACCTATCTCATTGGGAAAGATAGAAGATGTGTACATACTAAAAACCAGTAAAACTCGAATAGACCATTGTCAAGGAGCTTGGGGTCACTTGTTGGTAAACCTTGGATTGTATCAAGGAGCCTTCAAGGGGATTGAGCTTGTTACTCTGCCCTTGCATGTATATCGGATCGTAGACTGTTCCCGCAGGTGAAATTGTCTCAGTTGGTGACCTTAGTGGCCATAATCTTTAGGATTTTTCCCAAGGTGACGGTGGAGGGAAGGTCCCACTATACCTGGAGCAGACGTTGACTAGACTCACTTGGACTTTCCGAAGGGTACACTTCACTTTGATATGGCATAGTGGAGGTACTTGCACTGTTTTGTTTCATTAAGCAGGTTGTCAGGGTAACTATTTCGACTGCTAGTTTTTCACATTGATCTCTGCGACATTGGATTTCATCACCAACTAGTGATTTTTTTGTGAAAACAAACTGTTTGTGTGTGGTTTGACTCCTAGATTTGTTAGCACGTGTTCATTTGTTTGTTTTTACTTTTTAAAGACCTTAGGTGTGAATTGTGAATTTTAATTGTTAGGTGTGAATTGTGAATTGTGAATATTTTTACATTGTTCATAAAATTCACTGGAGTTGAATCTAATGGCAAGTGTTCCAAAATTTACCAACCAAGGAATCTCTCTTAATGAGAATCCTAGTACTTTTCCTTGCTTTGGAAATGTTGGTCCTCCTTATATGGCTACATTGTCATCACCTAGATTTACCATAGGTTTACCGGTATGGTTATTTTCAACTTCATTCGCCTCGAATACTCTAATTGTTCCACCTCAACCGGATGCTTCACCTCAACAGAGTTCACCATCTCAACATCACCAACCATGTTGACCCTTTACCTTCTTCTCCCAACATATCTTCCTCCCTTTCTTCCTCTTCGCTTGGTAAAAAGCCTTGACGCTAGTAACCAGGTGGCTAAGAAGAAGAAGAAGAAGAAGCAAAATAAGAAAGAAGTCAACCAGCCAACCATGGTTTTAAGTGTTAGTAGTGTTGAGAAAACCTCCAACGTGCATCGTAAACCCAAATACCCTTGCAAGATTTTTAAGGGTGACCACTTCCTTATCAATTTTCCTGGTATTCCAAAGGTCTTGGAATTATGGTCCGAAAATTCTCATCAACTTACCATTGATCCATCAACCAATGATAGTTAGGTTCCTGGGAAAAAGGGTAAAGTTAGGTTTCCTTGTAGTTTATGCAAAGGGAGTCATCAAACTCACATTTTCCCTCACATGGATGAAGCCTCAAAATTGTTGGAAAGCCTTACTGTTCCACAGCAACAACTTCCAACTGGTTATCGTAAACTTTCTCCCAACCTACCATCAGCTGACAGAGTGACTGATCTAATTCCAAGTACAGTCGATCCCACTCTTCCATTGAAGAGTGAAACTCATATCACTCAGGTTGATGATCCTTTAGTCGAAAAAGTGGTCGACTTGATTTCACATCCAGTCGATCCCACTCTCCTTGAAGAGAGTGAAATTCATACCACTCAGGTTATTCTTGTTACATCAGATTCTTCTACGCCAGGGGGCATTTCACTTGTTTCTACAGAACCCCCTCCAAGTATCGAGGTCTTTTCCTTTGATTGGAATAGACTGACAGAACCTTGTATTCCTTCCTCCATCCCTTTCCAAATCATTGTGAAGGTTTGTGGTAAGAATGTGCGTCGCACAAATATAGATGAATGTGCTTCTGTTAGTATTTTATCCTCAACTGCTTGGCAAGCCTTGGGTTCCCCTCAGCTTATGCTTGTTATGCGGAATCTGTCAACTTTTAACAGAACCATTAGTGAACCTTTATGGATCCTTCCTAAGTTTCCTATTACCTTGGAAGGTAAAACTATCTGTATTTATCTTATGTTAATTCGAGGCCCCTTGGATTTCAATTTACTCCTTGGGAGAGACTATGTCTATGCAATGAAAGTTGTCGTATCGGCACTCTTTTGCGTGATGTCTTTCCCTCACAATGGAAACATTGTGATTGTTGACTAGCTTTAATTCATTAGTCTTGATTCACCTGCCAATAATCCAATGTCCCTGAATTTTCCTTCTACGAAAGTGGTATCTACCCCGCCACGGGTTAATTATGTGGCAACCAGACCCATGTTTTCAGTTATCAATGCAAGGGAGCCTCTCACTATTTTCTCAACTTCCTTTGACATAGATCTGGAAATTGACATGGAAAACCCTATGAGATTATTTGAACGTGATGTTATTATCCCTATTTAGTCCTTTGACATGTGTTCCTTCCAGAGAATTTTTCTTCCATCTGATGAAGACCTATTGGAAGCCATGATCGAGGTGTGTCCCTTAACATGTGTTTCTTCCAGTTGGAAGCCATGATAAGGCCCTTGTGAGGATAGTTCCTTTTACTATGTCAACCTCGTTAAAAAATGAAACAGGCCCTTGTGAGGATAGTTCCTTTTACTGTGTCAACCTCATTAAAAAATGAAACAGGCCCTTATGAGGATAGTTCCTTTTACTGTGTCAACCTCATTAAAAAATGAAACAGGCCCTTGTGAGGATAGTTCCTTTTACTGTGTCAAACTTGTTAAAAAATGAAACAAGCCCTTGTGAGGATAGTTTCTTTTACTGTGTCAACCTCATTAAAAAATGAAATAGATACCATGAGCATAGTTCTTTTACTGTGTCAAGCTTGGAAAAAAATGAAACAAATCCTCTCCTAATTGAGTCGAGTCTTTTATTGGATCTCGTAAATGTCAAGTCGAGTCTTTCATCTGATCTCGTAAATGAACCTTCATTCCATCCACCTATGAGTAATCTACTTAGGTGAATGAAATGAAGCTTGGGGGGCATATGCTCTTGCAAGTTATGCTTGGGGGGCACACAAACCATTCTTAAGCATAGTTTATTTTGTTTCAAGCTTGTATAAAAATGAAACTACTTTCAAGCGTGATTTTTACTTTGTTTCAAGCTTGTGTAAAAATTAAACAAACCAATCTCAAGCACATTTTCCTTTGTTTCAAGCTTGTGTTAAAATAAAACAAACCACTCTCAAGCATAGTTTTCCTACGTTTGAAGCTTGTGTAAAAATGAAACCACTTTCAAGCATGATTTCACCTTTGTTTCAAGCTTGTGTAAAAATGAAACAATCCTATCTCAAGCATAATTTTTCTCTATTTCAAGCTTGTGTAAAAATGAAACCTATCTTGAGTCCATTTAGGTTATTATTTTCAAGACTCATTAAACTCATGAAAATCCTGAGCATATTTTGCTATTATTTTCATGCTCGTAAAACATACATGAAAATGTCGAGTTCTTTCCATCTTTTCTTGCTCATTAATAAATTGAAAGTACGCCATTGAGTATAATTTTTATGACTTTTTCGAACTCGTTAAAACTTACGAAAAATCGAAACCATAAATTATACTTTTATCACTTTTTCGGGCTCTGTAAAATTACGAAAAAGAGAAACCCTAGAGTTCTCTTTTAAGCCCTTTTCAAACTCTCTAAACATGAAAATATTTCCGAGTACTTGACTATTTGAACTCGTTAAAGGAAATGAACAGTCATCCTTTTAGTATAAGTTTACTCCTTTTCCGGACTGAAATAGACTATTTACGAAAAAGGTATACTTTTATTAATCATGGTCAATAGAGTTCTCTCCTGCATTATTTTATCCTTTTTCGAGTTTGAGAGACTAAATTTACGAAAAAGTACACCCATGGAGTTTTATTAAGTTTTTATTCTGACTCCCTAAAACTGAAAACATCGGGTTTCACCTATACTGGACTCGTTAAAACTTAACAGTAAAGGACCTGTCAATTTAAACAGGAACGAACCACTCCTTCTTAGGGTTCGATTTTAATACTAAGTTGGACTCATCCGAAGGATGAGCTTATATAAGAAGCAAATGTTATCCTCCTCAAGCTTGTCAAAAATAAAGAGGTACTTGCTAGAAATGGTGAGGGAAAAAGAGAAGATGAATCCAATTGTCACACTTCATTTCAAAAATTTGTATACCACTCTTGAACATGACACTTTTGTCACATTCACATTTGGGGTGGGAAAATCCTTTGGCCAAACAGTTAATCAAACCACATTAAAAGGCTTCAACCAATTTCTGGGTATTAGCTTTAGGTCAATCATCACCATCTACAGTGTCATTATGTGTTTAGGAGATCATTTTAATAAACCATTCATTGCAAACATTTGTCTCCATTCTCATTGACCATCCCTGAGTTAGTCCTTGCAAATATTTCTTCAAAACTTGATCTAATGGTTTTGTGTCATGGGCTTTCCTACAATGGATCACTTTCTATCGACGATAACTCATCATCTAGAAAGTTGATCTAGAATCTTATCAGTACCTTGAGATCTGCATGCCCTAATGGCAGGTTTCTCACCTTCGACGATAGGTTGCATCATTGACCTTCGATCGAATGATTCTGTGAAGTGTTCGACTGCAAATCATTTATTCACACTTCGTGGATTGTACTGAGTACTTTGAGAGCCATTTTCATTATTGGTGGTTTCTCTCACGCTTGTTAACAGTCCACATCATTGACTGGTAATCAAGTGGTTTCAACCATGTTTGACTTCGACACAATCAATCGCATGGATAGAATCGTAATAGTTCAGGAAGCAGAAAGCAAGACCCTGGATCTGGTTTCTACCATCCAGGCTGCGAGGAGTTTTATTATTCATGATACACTAGACTACTTACGACAGATGGCTGCGTCCATGCTGTGTCTACTATTGATGTAATTCTAAAATCATTTATGTATCAGAACATGTAGTTAGTTTTGATCTGATTATGGGAATGCCTACCTCAACGATGATATACATGTTTTCATTGAATTTTTTTACAGGTTTCAACCAGTATGTCCACAACCCAATCCTCGAAATGATAAAGCACTTCAGTCTTCAGAACTCTTCAGACTTCGCACTTTAGGGGGCAATCTGTTACACTAAAATTTGTCACCATGACATTTATCTGTCTATATGGGTTCATCATTACCTATTTATTGCTCCCTTAGAGGTCCAAAATCATAAAGTTCCTTAATCAAGTCTTGGAATTTGAAAAAAGCTTATTAAAACCCTAAAAAGCCTAACTCCACACTTTTCCTGGTCATTTCCTACGATACCACGGTTTATTGCTATAAAACTTGTGGCACATCTCGCACGTTCTGCTCATTAAAATTGAGGACCCCCGTAAAAGGTAAAATAAAAAGAAAATTAAGTTCTAGAAGCTTAGTTGGTCAAATATTCTGCCAGCTGGGGCCTTTTAGAAATGCTATCTGGTCGAGATTTGCCCCTTCCATTCATGAACCTTTATCCCTTCATAAATGGAAATATCCCTTGGTTTTTGGAGCTAAAATCCCATGATGAGAGGGCTTTATCCCTTACTTATTGGAGCTGAAACTACCTCCCTTTTGTTATAAATTGAGACCATGTTTCAGTCTCAAGGGTAATTACTTCTTAGCTAATAGAAGAGAATTGCTGAAGAAATTATACTCTCTGTTGGAGTTCCCATGTTTTGGAAAGTTTGGCAATACCAAAAGATGAGACAACATCAAAACCACTTTTATACCTCAGGATCTAGTACTCCTGGGTCCAGAGAGGGATCTCTCTATATAGGCAAAGGTATATGTCTCTGAAGTTCAGTTTTGAAGATATTAGGCTAGTTATAGGCACGAGGTTTGTTTTTTTAGTTTGTTTGTTTGGTTGTTGGGAAACCGGAAGGAAGGGTTCAATACAAGACAAAGGGTGAGCAAAGAGGATTTTAGGAAAAGGAGAGATAAATCCAAAGAACACTTGAGACCATTGGGAAATGGAGTCAGGAAAGGGTTTACTTTCTATTCAGTATCCAAGGCTTTTAATTGGGCTAGTCACCTAAAGCATAGGATCTTAAAGATGATAGTGTGATATGAAATGATGGTGAAAGAAGGTGAACGACAACGAAACCTCCAAGGTGACCACTTAGGAATCATATCTATGGATAGGACATGCCATTAGACACCTATGATCTACCTCCTAAAAGGTTAACTCTTCAGACAAAGGAACATTAAAGATTTAAACATAAAGGTGAAGGCCTGAGATCAGAGAAAGGCGAACTTTCAATGCTTCAACATCCAACTTAAGGGAACTTAGAAAGGTTCAAATAATCTAAAAGGACCCTAGTGAGACAAAATCAGCATCCTAAACTCCCAGTATCCCAGTTCTTTCAATTAAAACCCAACAAGAACATCTAAGAACAGATTCATAAATTCATACATCAGCTAGCAGTGAAAAATAGCTACTACATTGGTTAAATTACCCTGAATTAGTCCTTAGATAACACAATCAGTAGAAAACATCAAAGGTAGGGAGAGCAGAAGCGTAGGGTACCATGCAAGGGTATATCCGAAGCCATATTTCTGATGTGTACCAGAGAAGTTAAATGAAATGAATTACAGAAGGAAAACAGAGACAAAGTAAGAAAACATCATCGCTGCTTTAAATAAGGATCCAAAGAAATGCGCTTGTCATATTAAAGAGCAACACCAGTCATGTACAACATCATCCAACAGCTCGATATTCAATCTGAAAACATCTTCCTCAACCTATCTTACAACTTTACACAGAGAACTATATCTCAAGAGAGACAGCTTACAATTCACAGATATCCGATCAACAACCCTTATAATGTGTTTTTCTTAAGTTCTTATAGCTGAAAGAAGGGCAGAGGAGGTAGATGAAACACTAAATGAAACATTAAAACAGAGTAGAAGAAGAGGGTCGAGGCCCATTTTGTCTTAATATCTATGCATTGATTTTTGGTACTCTTTGGATGAAAGAGTGGTCTTCGACAGGCTGAAATTTACTCCAAGTATGTTCTTTGATGTACTTTGGCTGTAGTACTCTGCAGTACTCTGGAGAATAAAAAAAAATGCAGATAAATGACTTCAGGTCTGCCATACCTCGTAACAAATGCTCTGGTAGCATTAGGACCATTCTGTCAGGGTGGAAATCCTCTCAGGGACACAATGTAGAATAAAAAAAGTATGGGTACTTTGTCCTTTCTCGGGAGGAAACTTCTGCTGATGTGAAACACTGTCAATATATTTTTATGTGCTTTAGGCCTCATTAGGCCTTCTGTGTTAATCATAAGGGCTTCAATCTAGTACAGTTTCCCTTTAAACATTGAATCAAAGCTTAAAATCTTCAATTACAGGCATTAAACTCTCTGATTATCCACTAATACTCTTTGCCACTTCATTGACTATCTCTATCTGTGAAATTTGAGCTTTAATGGTGCTAGAGGGGTTTAACAGGGTTGAACACTATTCCTTTAATGAAAAATTCCACTCTAAACATCTTCCCAGGCATTTCCCTGTAATCTCAGGCTCTGAAAATGGACTCTTCTACGCTCTGTGTCACTGTAACAGTGACTGTGAGAAATGGCGGTTTCCACCGCCTGTAACCCTGAAAAATACATAAACCATGTTAAGAAATCCATGCGGTGGGAGGATAGATGCAGTGGAGGATCGTGGAACTGGCAGCACAGCAATGATGTATGCGGTGGATGCAGTAAAAAACTGTGGAAAAATGCAGTGTAATGGTGAAAAATGCAGCTGATGGAGGTTTGGTGGAGAAATGCATGTGGACCATTAGATCAGATGGGCTAACGATGATTGATGGTGGAGATTAACCAATGAAATGACTTTAGCAGGTGGGACGATATGAAATTAACTTTAACGTAAAACATTAGAGTTTTAATGTAGGCGGAAGGAATGATCTTTCAATGCAAATTGTGAAAATTTGGCCTTTGAATGAAATACAAAGGTAATGGGTGAAAATGTAACGAAAAACATATGGAATGAGTTTGAATGGTGGGACCCGGTCATGGGTGGAGGGTGATTTAATATGGACTGTCAGATCTCAGGAGGAGATCGACGTTTGCGATGATCCGATGCAATGCTAAGGTCGCGCGATGAACAAAATGCGAATGGAGTGCGAGATGCAACGAGGGCCATTGATCTATACAGATAAACGGTCAAGATCTGTTAATGAACTTTCGGAGGCGGGCAGTGGGGAAGTGGTTTTTTGGGAAAAACCATTGTTTTCGCACGGTAAAAGGTGGGTGAGGTAGTTTTCGCTTTTTTAATGCGATATAGGTCTCTGGCTGACACGTGGCTCTAGAAAACCGCCCATATCGCGTAAATTTGAGCTGCTAAACCTCAGACACAAAACCTGTATGATATTTCTGTGGGCCGTTGGATCCGAGATCATGAGATCCAACGATGATGGAGGAGCGCGATATGAGGAAAGTGCATGGTCAGTAAGGTGGGGTCAAGCGGACGATGGTTTCATTGTGGGTCGTCCGATCTATGCGATGGATGGTTGAGATCTGCAGAGGAGAAACGCAAGCAAAGGATTTGGTTAGTGGGTGAGAGTGATCCTTGCCGTTGGACCAAAAGGAATGAGCGGTCAGGATCTAATCGGAACCGGAGGAGGCAGGGGCCAAATCTCTAGTGGGATGAAGGAGTGATTGGCTCTGGACCGTTGGATTATCTGCAGATCAATGGCTGTGATTGGGTCAGAGGGTGACCAATCGAGGAAGCGGGGTAGAACAAGAAGAAATCTGGGCTGTAGGATCAGAATGGACAGACAGCTCAGATTCAATCAAGGATCGGCCAATCGGGGCATCGGGAAGGTAGCATAATAAAAAGTTCCGATTGGCGATGAAGGCAGTGTTGCGATGGCCGTCGGATGCTTTAAGATCAACGGTGGAGATTTCCCTTCGGGGGTTACACAGGAATGTTACTGGGCGCGTCGAAATGTGCGTGGAACCGTTAGATCTTTTCTGATCAACGGCGTAGATCATTTCAAAGGCCGACAGACCAAATACACTATCGCATCGAAACTTTTTTGTTTACAAAGGAAACTAGCGCTCCGACCAATCCTTCCGATGCGATAAGCACTTTTTTTCTTAACGCTTGGTCTCAGTGCTTGGGTGCATGGAGGGGAAGTGGTTAGGGGCTGGCCGAAAGGGGCTTAGCCTGTATATGTTAAAAAATAGTTTTTTTAGCCTAAAAACAGAGTTTTTAAGGCTGAATAGAGGCTTTCGGTAGAGGGGAAAATGGATTTTTAGGCCAAACAGAGGATATTTGTGAGGTTAAAAGGGGAGATGGGATGATTTAGAAGACTTGGGAGGGGATTTTGGGGGTTAAAGGGGAAAAAAGGGTTAAAATGGGAAATTTTGCAGGGATACAAGGGGCGAATGGAGGCCTTTTCTGAGCATAATTTTTCCACAGACAGTGAGGCTCTTTGGATGGAAACAGCAGTGGAGATATTTTCAAAGGCAAAGGACACATAGAGGCTTCAAGGATGAGAGATTTTCATAGGAAATGTATCTCTTGAAGGCTCAGAAAAATACTTAGCCACCTTTTTTCTTGCCAAAAAATTCATAGGTGGCTAACAGTGGCTCCACATGGGGATGGCTTCTTCTTGAAGGAGTCAAGAATTCAGAAAATAATCTTTGGAGTAGGCCAGATGCCTGATCCTTGAACCATATTTCTTCTTTGATTCAGCTGTTACAAACATGATGGATATTAATCAGCAGAAAACACTCCCCAAACAATCTACCTACCCACCCTACAATCCTAACATTTTTTCTTCAAGGTGCATTTGAATTGCAGACCTTCTTCATCATTTTTTTATTGAAAAGCATAAAAAAACTAATCTAATTCTATCCTTATTACTCCATGAGACCAGATTAGACTGTTGGCCTCATATTTTCTCTACCTAATCTAATATCTGTTAGGATTAAACTGTCTACCAGATTTCTTCTCTACATTCTACAACAAAAATTTAAAAACAATCAAACTAGGATTAGACAGTCTAGTTTGTTGTGGATCCAAGGCATAAAACCAGTTGCTCATGGACTGAAATTGCAGAAATTTGAAAACAAATTTTTGAAGGCTTGAAATCTGAAACTTTGAAGCATCCTTCTTTTCTTTGTGACTCAAGTTTTGAGCTTGTTAGAGTCACTTTCTTCTTCACTTCAGCTCTAGTTTTTGGCTTGTTAGAGCTGATCTTTCTTTCTTCTCTACTAGTTCAGATTTTGGGCATATTAGAACCAGCTTATTTTACTTCCTTTGGCTCAGTTTTTTATCATATTAGAGCCAATATTTTGCATTTCAGAGATTCAAGTTTTGAGCATGTCTGAACCTCTCTTTCTCTCTTTTTTGCAACATTTTCTCTTTTTCTTGAGAACAAAACACAGCAATGGTATTTACAATGGAAATGAAAAATATAAATAAGAAATCAGCAGTAGTAATGCTTGAGCATCCTGCCATTGACAAGACCCCCAAACAGATCTGTACCATCTAGCTCTTACAGAAAAAAAGGCATTTGGACTAATGGTGGATTGTATGATGTATGGACCCTGCCACAAACTGTCAAATTTGCCATGCTTTCCTTTGTCCTCTCTCCTAGAGTTCCACTTTAAAACTTTATCTCCAATTTTGAAGTCACAAGCTTTTGTTCTTTTTTCAAACAACTTTTTTGTATTTTCTTGTACCTTCAGAGCTCTGTTATAGACCTCTTCTCTTGTTTGTTAGAGATTAATCATTTGATTTATCCTCCTTACCATATTGTCCTCTTCTGTCTGAATCTCTTGGACAAGTTTGATCACTGGTACCCCAAGGCTGGTTGGAAACACTGCCTCTATTCCATAAACAAGCTGATATGGTGACATGCCAATGGACTACTTTGTTGTTAGCCTGTCAGCCCACAAAGCATGCACTATTTTTTTATGCCATGACTTTTTTTTCTCCTCAAGCAGTTTTTTGATGATGGTCACCAAGCTCTTGTTTGATGATTCATCTAACCCATTACCTTGTGGGTAATAAGTAGTTGAATGACCGAATGCTATCTAATACCTGTGACAAAAATCAATCATTTTCTTGGATCCAAAAGCAGCAGCGTTATCAGTGATTATTTTTCTTGGGCAGCCAAATCTAGAGAGGATGTGGTCTTCTAAGAACTTAATGATAACATAATCTGTGGCATTCCTAGAAGGTATGGCCTCTATCCATTTTTTGAAGTAGTCTGTGGTTGTAAGGATCCACTTGTGTTGTGCAGAAGAAGCAGGGTGTATTTCTTCTATGAAATCTAGGCCCCATTGTTGGAAGGGAGCCTCAACAGTAATGGGTTGTAATGGTAAAGGGAGGAGCTTTCTTTTTCCCTTGAAAATTGGGCACTTATGGCAGGCAATTATCATTTTATGGATGTCATTGAAAAATGTAGGCCAGTAATAGCCAGCTCTTAGTATTTTGTTAGCAGTGGCTTTCCAGTTTAAATGGCCCCCACACTCTCCTGCATGGAACTCCTGTTTGATCCTTTCTACTTCAGTTTCAGGAAAACATTTAGGCAATAGACCATTTGCATTTTTCCAGTATAAACATTCATTCAGTATGCAATAGTTTCTGGCTTTTAACTCTAGGAATATGGCCTTATTCTTTGATAAATCGGGAGGGGCATTGAGGTTTGTGAGTACATACAGGATATCAAAATACCAAGGAGAGTTTTGAAATTGTTCTTCAATAGTAGGATCAGGCAATCCTTCCTGCTCATCCAAGGCATCTACCATGTTTATGTCAAGGGCTTGTAAATTTGATTCATCCATTAGTTGAGCTAAGCCCTGACCTTTGATCAGTTTTGTGGATTTTATTTCCGAGTCATACTCTAATATTACAGCAATCCATTTGCCCCTCTTTCCATCCGGATCTTGGGACAAAATTTGTTTAACCACTATGTTCGACACGTAGGCTATGATGTGAGAATGCAGTATATACACCCTAAAGTCTTTCAAGGCCTTTACCAAGGCATAGGCCTGTTTTTCCATTATGTTGTATTTTAAGGGTGCATCCCTTAGATCCTTGCTAAAGAAAGCAATAGGCTGTTCCATTCCCTCTGGATTTTTCTGCAGTAGAACTGCAGCCACTGTATGCTTGGAGGCAAAGGAAAATATCAGGAAATATTTTGAGAAATCTGGGCTAATTAGGATAGGTGCCCGGGTGAGTGAAAGTTTAACTGATTCAAAATATTTTTTATCCTCTACAGTCCACTTAACCCCTACACCTTTTTTCATCATGTTTGTCATATTTTTGAGGTGCTGAGCTAAGTTGGGAATAAACCTCTTTAGGAAGTTAATCTTCCCAATAAAGGACTGTAACTCTTTTATGTTTCTCGGGTGTGTAATCTGCAGTATTCCCTCAACTCTCTGCGGGTCTATCTTAATTCCCTTCTCTGATATAATATGGCCAAGAAGCTTACCTTCTTGCAGCCCAAACACAGTCTTCTTGGGGTTTAAAGACAGACCGAACCTTCTACATTTTTCAAACACTCTTCTCAGATGTTTTAGGTGCTCCTCATCAGTCTTGGAGTAGACTGTTATGTCATCCAGATAGATGACAATTAAGTGCCCTATTTCCTCTGAAAAAGCTATGTCTATTGCTCATTGGAAGGTCGCACCAGCGTTCATTAGCCCAAAAGGAATTTTTACGTACATAAACGTGCCCCATGGAGTGGTGAACGTTGTCTTGAGCTGGTCTTCTGGGAGTACTAAAACTTGGTTATAGCCTGAAAAACCATCTAACAGGGAGATCATTTTAGAGCCCACTACCCTCTGTAGGATGTGTTCCATCTTTGGTAAAGGGTAATTTTCTTTAAGTGAGGCTCTGTTAAGGTTCCTGAAATCTATGCACAGTCTGATCTCACCTATCTTCTTTCTCACAGCTACAAGGTTGGAAACCCAATCAGAGAACCTCACAGGCATTATTATTCCTGCCTCGTACATATTCTTGATTTCCTTTTCAACTAGAGGCAGTTGTTTTGGGTTAATCCTACGAAGTTTCTGTCTGAAGGGTTTTTGGTTCTCTTTCAAGGGGATCTTGTGTTGTATAATGTTTGTATCATAGGCTTTTAAGTCCTCGTAGCTCCAGGCAAACACATCAATGAATTATTTAAATAAGTCGATATATTTATTTTTCATGTCTGCTTTTTCATGTCTGCGGGCAAGGACTTAGCCAACTTAATCATCTTAGGCTTATCTTCAGTGCCTATGTTGCATTCCTCGACATCATAGTCTAAGTGTTCTATGGTGGGATTTTTCGCTACGTCGTCAAAATCAAACAGGTCCTCTAAAGGTGCCAGTCCTCTGGGTATATTCTTATATTTTGACTGTAGCACCTCTATTTCCTCTTTATCTGTGTTCTTATATTCTTCAGTTGGATTTCCAATTCCCTCAGTTAACACGTTTATTTCTACGCTATGGGGTGATTTTCCTTCATATGAGGGCTCTTCACTCAAGCATCTTTCATCAGATTTAGAGTCTGAATCAGAGTATTCAAACTCGTTCCTGCCAAGCAGAAAATCTTCTATCTACTTGTCGCCCTCAAAGACCTGCCAATATTTCTCATTATCAGGCACTGCAGGTATGTATTTTGTCTAAATGATGATTTTTTTGTCACTAGGAACTTTATGATATGAGCTAGCTATGCAGGCTAATCCATTTGCAATTATGTTCTTACTCCTAGGAACAAACACAAGTTCATACTCTACAAAGGTTTTCAATAAATCCATATCATCATTCCTGTACGCTCTCAATCTAGGGTGTTTCACTGTGTATTCTCCGTTCACTTGTTTTATGATTAACTCAGAGTCTCCGTGTACAGCTATCCTACAAGCTCCAATTTTTTTCAATAGGTTCAAACCTAGGATGAGAGCCTCATACTCTGCGATATTGTTTGTACATTTGAAGTTCAGATTGAAAGCATGACTCTCAGCATAGTCACTCTCTATGTTATGTAACCACACTCCCGCCCCTGTAGTCTTTCTAGTGCAAGACCCATCGAAATTCATTCTCCATAAGGGACTATTTTCATGTTTATCATCACTTTCCTCCCTAACGTGGGTTTCACTGTTATGCTGTAATATGGGGTCTACACTATGGTGTGGAGGGTTTTGATCTTCATGATGTGTGTGGGGTTTAGAGAGATGACTAATCGGTTGTTTGCATTATGTTTCTTGTTCACTCTAGGTTTTCGTTTCAGTGCATTGTCCAAAGGTTTCTTCTTCATTTTCTTCTAAGTCTAGAGCGGCCATTATGTTGAAATCTATGGGCTTGACACTATCGTCGGCATCTCTGTCTTCTAGCTCTGGCTCATCCATGGATTCATCATTTCAAAGGATAAAGGAGTCCAGATCTGTATGTACAGATTACAGAGGTGAATTTTCAGGTTTTTCAGGGCTGCTGACCATGAATTTCATTTGTGCCTCTCTATACAGTCTCCTAAGCTGGCTAAAGATGGGGATTGTGGCATATGACCCATCCATCTTCATTATACCTTGCAGCTTGGCTCCCCATGACCTTGATAGCAACATGCCATACTTAGGTGGCACATCTGCCACTACAACATCCATAACCATACATTTGGCTGGAATCTGGGTCAGGTTCACACACAGATCTTTGATTAGGCCAAGGCATTTTACTTTGCTAGAGTCAAATGAATATAAATATTTATAAGGACGGGTTATCTCTAGGCCTAACCTCTCCATCACTACCTTAGGCATTAGGTTGTGTGATGCTCCTGAGTCATGCATTGCGTTGTGGAGAATCTTGTCATGGATATTGAGGCTGATATAAAAAGGAGGTACTACCCCTTCCTGAAACTTCCCTTCTATATTTGGACCAAACAGAAGGGCTGGTTGATCATCACTCAGATTGACAGTGTCACTGTTTTCACCTAGATTTAAAGCTTTCAAAATTTGGCCTTTATATAGATCCTGAGTGGCCAGCTCAGAGAATGGGACAGAGATTTTAATTTTAGCAATCTCACTCTCCAAATTGAAGAGAGATTGACTCTTTGTAACACTCAAATCTGTTTTGTTAGCCACTACCTTAGTGGCAAAATCAGTGTGCTAATTTTCACTATGTACAGTGTTAGGAACTGTTTTATCAGGAGCACTAACTGCAATGCTAGTGTTGCTGGTTGGTTGACTTTGTTTATCATTATTTTGGCTGTATTTTTCTTTGTTCTTCCCATAACTCTCAGTTGTTGATTTACTACTTTCAGCAGTCACTTTAGAAGTTTTATCAGGCATTTTCTTAATGGTAACCTCAGAAGCCTTTGGTTTGGAATTGTCTAAGTTCTTTTTGCTTATAATTTCATACTGTTCTCTGACCTGCATGATGGAATTTTCAAATCCTAGCCTGTAATCCTCAGATTCTAACCTTTCCGCATCCCAATATGAGTGTGAGGTATGATCTTCCTCTGTGGAACAGTTGTGGATTGAGTTTTCTATTTCAAACATATTTATTGTGTTTCCCTCGGACTCTTCTATTATTCCATCATCTTCATCAAGGATATTCTCTTGAAATGGGGGTATGACTTGCTGGTCAGAGTCTCTTTGTCTGTTTGGAGGGGTGTTTCTTCTAAAGTTCTAGTTCTGGTTATGATTTTGGTTTCTGTTCTGATTACTAACTGTGACAACCATTTTTTCCATCATTTTTTGTAACCTTTCCACGTTTTTGGCTAGACTGTCATACTTGGGATCAGATGTGGAAGCTGTAGTGTCATCCCTATATGTTACCCTTTTCTTAGCCCTCATTCTGGCTTTCTTCTCAATCAGGTTAGCCTCTACACTCACTGCTCCTTTTTTCATATCTTCCAATGTGTTGTAATCTCTCTCCCTAAGCTGGTAGGCCATGTCAGCATCAAATCCTTCAGGATATTTCACTAAAGCCATACCTTGGGGAGGTTTCATATGTGGAGGAAGAGCGTTGTAAAAATTGTTAAACCTTGTAGAATAGTCATGGACACTCTCTCCCACGTTTCTCTTAAGGTTCTTGTATTCTGCTAGGATTTGGAGAGGGTTGGTCTTGACTTCCCATTTGTTTATGAAGGACTGATATAGAGAGGGAAGATCGTGGATGTTGTTAGGAGGTAGGCCTTTAAACCACTTCTTCACATCACCTCCTAAACTCTGGGAAAAGATTCTCATCTTGACTGTCTCATCATCTATCTCCATATAGTCAAAGGAATATTCCATCCTATCTACATGGTGTTGGGCTGTGGTAGACTCTTTTGTGGTGAAATGTGGGATTTTTGACTGATAATCATTAGGTAAAGGCACTAAGGGCTGTGGTAACACAAGAGGCGCATACCAAGCTGCCATAATGGTCTTCTAAGGAGGTAAAGGATTGGCTTGAGTAGCAGGTATGTGGATGACAGGGATACTAGGACCAGCAACACTCTGTTGAGCTGATTTAGGATGACAGAGCCCCAAGTTTTGAATGAAATGAATATATGGAGGAGTAGATGGGGGGGTCTCTCTATCCCTAATGTGTTGACCACTATGAGATGGTGAACCAGGAAGCTCAAGGTCTGGCTGGTCTAGAACATTGAATGACCTAGTTCTAAGTAAACTGCTTGGTAATTCTAGGTCAAAAAGAGGGTCTGATAGAGCTGTAAAGTCTTCTGGTGCAGAGTTAGCTCTATGGATGTGTTTGGAAATAGTTGGTCTCCTAGGGGGGGATATTTCCTAAGAATTCTCTCAGGGTTGTCAACTATTTCAGGTGGGTTTGGGTTAGGATAAGCTCTTGTATGAATGGTTCTTGAAGCCAGAATGTTGTCTTCAAACAAAGAAGCTTAATCCTACTTGTGACTTCTATTATGGCTGATGTTGTTTTGGAGGCTGGTCTCCCAGTGGAGTCTTGTGAAACCAAGATAATCAGTAGGCCTACTGATCACCAGTGGAGTCTTTTAACCATTGAAGAACTATGGAGTCGCCAGGTGGAAGGTTTAGAATGTGTCGAGGAGGTATACTGTCCACCACAGTGATTAACCACCAAACTAAGGCTACTATGGTCTTCTTTGAGTCTTGGAAGTGTTTAAAGGTATGTTTTACTCAAAGAGTTCCCCAGTGGAGTCGCCATTATGTTGGAGTTCCCATGTTTTGGCAAGTTTGGCAATACCAAAAGATGAGACAACATCAAAACTACTTTTAGACCTCAGGATCTAGCCCTCTTGGGTCCAAACAGGGATCTCTCTATATAGGCAAAGGTATATGTCTTTGAAGTTCAGTTTTGAAGATATTAGGCTAGTTATAGGCACGAGGTTTGTTTGTTTAGTTTGTTTGTTTGGTTTTCGGGAAACCAGAAGGAAGGGTTCAATACAAGACAAAGGGTGAGCAAAGAGGATTTTAGGCAAAGGAGAGATAAATCCAGAGAACACTTGAGACCATTGGGCAATGGAGTCAGGAAAGGGTTTACTTGCTATTCAGTATCCAAGGCTTTTAATTGGGCTATTCATCTAAAGCATAGGATCTTAAAGATGATAGTGTGATATGAAATGATGGTGAAAGAAGGTGAACTACAAGGAAACCTCCAAGGTGACCACTGAGGAATCAGATCTAGGGACAGGACATGCCATTAGACACCTATGATCCACCTCCTAAAAGGTTAACTCTTCAGAAAAAGGAACATTAAGGATTTAAACACAAAGGTGAAGGCCTGAGATCAGAGAAAGGCTTTGAACTTTCAATGCTTCGACATCCAACTTAAGGGAACTTAGAAAGGTTCAATTAATCGAAAAGCACCCTAGTGAGATAGAATCAGCATCCTAAACTCCCAGTATCCCAATTCTTTCAATTAAAACCCAACAAGAACATATAAGAATAGATTCATCAATTCATACATCAACGAGCAGTGAAAAACAGCTACTACACTAGTTAAATTACCATGAATTAGTCCTTAGATAACACAATCAGTAGAAAACATCAAAGGTAGGGAGAGAAGAAGCGTAGGGTACCATGCAAGGGTATATCATAAGCCATATTTCTGATGCGTACCAGAGAAGTGAAATGAAATGAATTACAGAAGGAAAACAGAGACAAAGTAAGAAAACATCACCGCTACTTTAAATCAGGATCCAAAGAAATGTGCTTGTCATATTAAAGAGCAACACCAGTCATGTACAACATCATCCAATAGCTTGATATTCAGTCTGAAAACATCTTCCTTAGCCTATCTTACAACTTTACACAGAGAACTATATCTCAAGAGAGACAACTTACAATTCATAGATATCCGATCAACAACCCTTACAATGTGTTTTCCTTGAGTTCTTATAGCTGAAAGAAGGGTAGAGGAGGTAGATGAAACACTAAATGAAACATTAAAATAGAGTAGAAGAAGACGGTCGAGGCCCATTCTGTCTTAATATCTATGCATTGATTTTTGGTACTCTTTGGATGAAAGAGTGGTCTTTGACAGGCTGAAATTTACTCCAGGTATGTTCTTTGATGTACTTTGGCTGTAGTACTCTGCAGTACTCTAGTGAATAAACAAAAAGGCAGATAAATGACTTCATTTCTACCATACTGCGTAAAAAATTCTCTGGTAGCATTAGGACCGTTCTGTCAGGGTGGAAATCCTCTTAGGGACACAATGTAGAATAAAAACAGTATGGGTACTTTGTCCTTTCTCGGGAGGAAACTTCTGCTAATGTGAAACACTGTCAATATAGTTTTTTGTGCTTTAGGCCTCATTAGGCCTTCTGTGTTAATCATAAGGTCTTCAATCTGGTATAGTTTCCCTTTAAACATTAAATCAGAGCTTAAAATCTTCAATTACAGGCATTAAACTCTCTGATTATCCGTTGATACTCTTTGCTGCTTCATTGACTGTCTTTGTCTGTGAAATTTGAGCTTTAATGGTGTTGGAGGGGTTTAACAGGGTTGAAAATTGTTCCTTTAATGAAAAATTCCACTCTAAACACCTTCCCAAGCATTTCCCTGTAATCTCAGGCTCTGAAAATGGTCTCTTCTGCACTCTGTGTCACTGTAACAGTGACTGTGAGCAATGGCGGTTTCCACCGCCTGTAACCCTTCAAAAAGACATAAACCATGTTAATAAATCCATGCGGTGGGAGGATGGATGCAGTGGAGGATCGTGGAACTAGCAGTGCAGCAATGATGTATGTGGTGGATGCAGTAAAAAACTGTGGAAAAATGCAGTGTAATGGTGAAAAATGCAGCTGATGGAGGTTTGGTGGAGAAATGCATGTGGACCGTTAGATCAGATGGGCTAACAATGATTGAGAGTGGAGATTAACCAATGAAATTACTTTAGCAGGTGGGATGATATGAAATTAACTTTAACGTAAAACATTAAAGTTTTAATGTAGGCGGAAGGAATGATCTTTCAATGCAAATCGTGAAAATTCGGCCTTTGAATGAAATACAAAGGGAATGGGTGAAAATGTAACGAAAAACATATGGAATGAGTTTGAATGGTGGGACCCGGTCATGGGCGGAGGGCGATTTAATATGGACTGTCAGATCTCAGGAGGAGATCGACGGTTGCGATGATCCGATGCAATGCTGAGGTCGCGCGATGAACAAAATGTGAATGGAGTGCGAGATGCAACGAGGGTCGTTGATCTATACAGATCAACAGTTGAGATCTGTTAATGAACTTTCGAAGACAGGCAGTGGGGAAGTGGTTTTTTGGGCAAAACCATTGTTTTCGCACGGCAAAAGGCGGGTGAGGCGGTTTTCACTTTTTGAACGTGATATAGGTCTCCAGTTGACACGTGGCTCTAGAAAATCGCCCATATCGCATGAATTTGAGCTGCTAAACCTCGGACACAAAACCTGTGCAATATTGTTGTGGATCGTTGGATCTGGGATCATGAGATCCAACGGTGATGGAGGAGCGCGATATGAGGAAAGTGCATGGTCAGTAAGGTGGGGTCAAGAAGACGGTGGTTTCATTGTGGGCCATCCGATCTATGCGATGGACGGTTGAGATCTGCAGAGGAGAAACATAGGCGGAGGAGTTGGTTAGTGGGCGGGAGTGATCCTGGCCATCAGATCAAAAGGAATGAACGGTCAGGATCTAATCGGAACTTGAGGAGGCAGGGGCCAAATCTCCGATGGGATGAAGGAGCGATTGGCTCTGGACCGTTGGATTATCTGCAGATCAACGGTTGTGATTGGGTCAGAGGGTGACCAATCGGGGAAGCGGGGCGGAGCAAGAAGAAATCTAGGTCGTGGGATCAGAATGGATGGACGGCTCAGATTCAATCGGGGATTGGCCAATCGGGGCATCGGGAAGGTGGCATAATAAAAATTTTTGATTGGCGATGAAGGTGGTGTTGCGATGGCCGTCGGATGCTTTAAGATCAACGGTGCAGATTGCCCTTTGGGGGTTACACAGGAATGTTACTGGGCACGTCGAAATGTGCGTGGAACCGTTAGATCTTTTCAGATCAACGGTGGAGATCATTTCAAAGGCCAACAGACCAAATACACTATCGCATCAGAATTTTTTCGTTTACAAAGGAAACAAGCGCTCCGACCAATCCTTCGGATGCGATAAGTGCTTTTTGCCTTAGCACTTGGTCTCAGCACTCGGGTGCATGGAGGGGAAGTGGTTAGGGGCTGGCAGAAAGGGGCTTAGCCTGTATATGTTAAAAAATGGGTTTTTTAGCCTAAAAACAGAGTTTTTAAGGCTAAACAGAGGCTTTCAGTAGGGGGGAAAATGGATTTTTAGGCCAAACAAAGGGTATTTTTGAGGTTAAAAGGGGAGATGGGATGATTTAGAAGACTTGGGAGGGGATTTTGGGGGTTAAAGGGGAAAATAGGGTTAAATTGGGAAATTTTGCAGGGATACAAGGGGCGAATGGAGGCCTTTTCTGAGCATAATTTTTCCACAGACAGTGAGGCTCTTTGGATGGAAACAGCAGTGGAGATATTTTCAAAGGAAAAGGACACACAGAGGCTTCAAGGATGAGATATTTTCATAGGAAATGTATCTCTTGAAGGCTCAGAAAAATACTTAGCCACCTGTTTGCTTGCTAAAAAATTCATAGGTGGCTAACACTCTCCACATTTGGCATCATTGGCATGAGGGAGATTACATACTCATAGCCATAGTATTATGATGATTCAGAGAATTGGAGTCTTGTCAAACTAAGGAAAACGGTTGTTCGGGACCTTAGAAGAACCTGTACAAACATCAAGGCGTCAAGGTTGTAAGGTTTCTTCTTTTTATTCAAAGTTAATACAAATAGATTCTATTTTCTCATTGAGTTGTTCATCTACCTTTCAAATAATTTAATTCTTAGATTCCTTGATCACTAAGATAGATTATTGCTTTTGAATTATCATATCTTGCAAATACTTTTGATCCCTTTCGCTTGTCTTTGATTGCAGATCTTATACGCTAGATCGATATCTTCTGGAGCGATTGGATTGAAGATCGAATAAGCATTGGACTTCAGGTAGGAGTATCTCTCCATAGTTAATTAATAATTCTTAAGCATAATGGTCTACATTTGTCTGTTTGTTTCTAGATATCCTTAGGATACTAGGGAGATCAATCTTGTCCGCAAGAGGGATTAATCCACCTAACACCCCCCACAAAACCTCTTTTAGAAAAAAACCGTCCACTAAAAGTGTCAAAAATAGAATTTCCCTACCAAAAAAATGCAGTGGTGAATGTGTTATATTGATGTAAACTATGGATCAAGGTGGAAATCAAAGTTTTTATCTCGTGGATCTTATATAAAATCCCATGATATTAATTAAGGGGGTTAGGCATATGTATAATATGGCATGACCTTCTAAATGTGGCATGCCTAACATCCTATTGGTCTTAAACAAAACCATTACCTACCCTTTGGAATTCACAAATGTCATAGTGATTGACAAGAAAACCTAAAACAAATTTGGCTTGCAATTATTAGAAAAAATAATGTGGCACATCCCTACTATTGCATAGAGGTTTGTAAAAAACCATAAACCATATATCCATCTAGTTTTCTATAAATAATTGATATATTCGCTATTCCATGAAAATATTTCTCACTCAAAAGGGTGTTGGTTATTTCTACTATCAATAAATAAATCCATCATATTACATTTCAAAATTTGTGAATATTTCACATCATTGATTTCTAAAAATGTCCTAAAGTATTCACTTCCTACCCTTGTATTCACAAATATCAAATAACTTCCCTTGAGCATAGGCAATGGAAGATACAATTATACGAAGCAATATAGGGGAAAATGCTAAATTTTGTAACTATGTTCGGTTTTCATATGTATATTTGGCCACTTGGTGTATTTATATTGATTATTGTAAAACATATTTTAAATGCTAGAGTCAAAAGAAAATTATGTTTTGAGTTAAGTCTCATTTGGACTTTTGAAAGAAGAAAATTTGAAATTTTTGGCTCCAAGTTTTTCAGGTCAGCCTCCCTCCAAGTTAAGTCATCCCAGGGCAAGGACATGCCCATTTGACCCAAAAAATCACTATATAAAGGTAGCTCAACCTCATTCTCTTAGCAACAATTCACACCCTCTCAAGAAGATAGTTTTTGGGCATCCTAGCGAAGATCAAGAAGGAAAAGAAGGAATAATTTGATGCCTTTCTCCCTATATAGAGCTCGCATGTGTGGATAGTTTCTCTATCTTTTATTTCACAAATTTTCTAGGTAGTTCTATTGCAGGGGGTTGAAACTTTGGGAAATTGTAGGGGCCAAAATTTTGGGATTCTAATAGTTATAGGAGGGTCGAAATTATGGGTCAGATCAGGAAGATCAAAGTGTTGGATTAGGTTGGGAGGCTTGAATTGAAGGGTTTGACCAAGTGTGACCTAGTTAATGACTCGAAGATCTAGGTGTGTCTTTTGTTGAACAGAAGAATTTATCTATTGAAAAGGTTGTTGGGTTTCTCCCTTTAGTGGGTTTTCCCACGGTAAATATTGTCTTCTCTTTGTGAATTGTGATCTCTATTTTTATACTATTCTTATATGGTTGAAAATTCTGAAGTGTAATTTCAAAATTTTATATTGGAATAATTGAAATAAGATCAACATCAAGATTAATTATCATATTTTTAGAAATATTTTTCTAGTTTCAATTGCACTTTGAAAATCAACTTGCCAATTAGATTTTTGGTGAAGGAAGGAACACTTATATCACCTTTGAGGAAACCCTACATTTAGATCCATATTATTGAAATCCTTCTTTTGATTTTTCATCCATGGCTTCTTCTATAAATCTGAGAAAAAATTGGAAGGAGCCTCAAACTTCAGAGCTTGGAAACTTAGGATTGATTTTATTCTTGCAAAGAACAAAGTTTTGGATATTGTGACAAGGAAAGTGGTAGAACCAACAAATTTTGTAGGAAAGGAGATTTTTATGGAATATTACATCACTACCATGAGTCTTATTGTAGACTCCATCATAGATCGTCTAATTCCCTACATTGCAAAGCTTGATACTTCCAAGAGGATGCATGGTACCCAAACTAATTTCTATTTACTGTCAAGAATATTGGTCAAGCCATGAGCCTGAAGAATGAACTCCGTGATGTAAAAATGATTAATTATGACACGGTAGCTTCATTTTTTGTCATTATTTCACAAATAAAATACCGAATTCAAGCAAATAGATAAATTTTTCTGATCAAGAGCTTGTGACTATAGAATTCAATGGTCTACCTAGATTAAGGGATGCATTTGTAGCAGGTATAAGTAGTAGGAAGGAAACTCCATCGTTTGGATAATTTTGGACCTCTTGTGCTCAAGAATAATCAAGCCTTATATCAAGAGATAGAAATGAATAAGCTTCTAAAGAACTTGTAGCTCGCTTCAAGAATAAAGAGAAGAAGAAGTTTGGTTCTCAGCACAAGAATTCGGGAAGAAGATCACCTCCTTCCCAAAGGAAGGACATGTCAAAGATTTGATGTTATGGTTGTCATAAATTTGTACATTTTAAAAGGGATTATCCTAATATGGCTAACAAAAAAAAGAGAAAAGAAAAACAAAATGCTTCCATAGCCGACATGGAAGATGAACATCCAAATAATCCCAAAGGTGACAAATATTTCTTTTATTTTTTCACTCTAACATGTTATATTGCAAATGATGGTGATATGTGGATGGTAAATAGGTGCATAGACATATGACCGGAGATCATGGAAATCTCACTAACATGATGGAAAAGAGACTATTGCAAACAGTAGATCTTGGAGACCACCACAACTATGCGGTCAAAGGAGTTGGAAAGGAATCCATTAAGTTGGATTCTGGTAACAATGTGCATCTCAAAAATTTTATATACATACTAGGTTTGAAAAATAATCTAGTATCTATTTCTTTTTTAGAAGATAAAGGAGATAGAGTAGGTTTTTTGGATGGTATTTAGGTACTTGTATGGTCCAAGGGCTCTAATATAAATGACGCTATGGACATTGGGATTCATGAAGGAAGATTGTATATGCTCGTGAGTCAACCAGCTCAAGCCCTAGTACATGATGAAATCAATCCAAGTGAGCCATTGCAAATAAGATATGGTCACATTCATTATAAAGAATCACCTTAATTGAATCAAATAGTTTCAGGTGTTCTTCAATTGAAAATAGATAATGGGAGTCACTTGCAAAGGTTGTGCACTTGGAAAGAACATCAAGAAACCATTTCCAAGAAATGCGAATAGATCTAAAGAAGTTTTATATTTGATTCACTGTGATGTATTTGGTTTGATGCAGGTGAGATCACTTGGAGGTTCATTTTACTATGTGACATTTATTGATGAATTCTCTTGTAAGACATGGATCTATCTCATGAATACCAAGGATGAAGTCTTCACAACGTTTCAGGATTTCAAAGTTGAAGTGGAGAACTTGACATGTAACAAGATCGATATTTTGAGATCTGAAAATGGAGGAGAGTACACCTCGAAATAAATTTTTTCTTTCTGTAATAAATTCAAGATTAAGAGGGAGTTTATTGTCCCCTATAATCCATAACAAAATGGTGTGGCAGAAAGAAAGGACAGTTCCATTAAATAATTTGTCATGGCTATGGTGCATGATGAAGATTTGGCAATGTTCTTATGGGGAGAAGCATCATTGAAAATTTTATATATTCAAAATAGAATTCATCATCAAATTATGGAATATATGACTCCTAAAGAAGCATTCTCTAGACGAAAAGCAAAGGTTGGAAATATCATAATCTTTGGTTGTCCCATTTACATCCATGTTCCTAAGGATAAAATTAGGAACAATCTATATCATTCAAGAAAGAAATGAATATTTTTTAGTTATAGTGAATCATCAAAGACCTATAGAGTCAACATTTCAGAGAAATGACGGATTGAGGTCAATCGAAATGTGAATTTCGATGAGAAAGTTTCATATCGGAAGTCCAAGGAAGTCTCCATGGATTATTGTTATGAAGCAAAGTAGGAGGAATTTAAGGAAGAGCGTTCAAGATCTACAGAATGTCTTGAATGGCTAGAAGGGCATTGTAAACCATAAAAGCCAATAGTTCTTACAAAAACAAATACTAGCATGTCTTAGATATATGTTGAAAGAAGCAGAAGGACATGTAGATCTTGATTGCACATCCAGAGAAATTAAGAAAACTAAAAGGTTTTCTAGCTATGAAACTCTCATGACTAACCTAATTGATGCAGAGCCTTCCACTTATGAATAATAAGCTATCCAACAAGTATGGAAGGAAGCTATAAATGAGCAATAAAAATCTATCATGAAGAATGATGTTTGGGAGATTGTGTCAAGGATGGAGGGGAAGTTAGTGGTGACTTCCAAATGGATATACAAGATCAAGCATGTTGTATATGGAAGTATTAACAAACAAAAGGGGTGATTTATGGCTATAGGATTCTCCCAGAAAGAGGGAGAATATTATGATGAGACCTTTGCTCCAGTTTTTAGGTACACCTTCATTAGATCCATTATTTCTCTTGTTTCTTCATTGGTATGGAACTTACATCATATTGATATAAAGATTGGTTTCATCAATGGTGTGATTAAGGAAGAGGTGTACATAGAGCAACCTCAAGGTTTTGAGATGCTTGGAAAGTAATCTCATGTTTTTAGGTTAAATAAGGCCTTATATGAACCTAATCAAGCTCCAAGAACTTGGTATGCTTGTATTGAAATCTATCTAACAAGACTAACATTTACCAAGATAAATGTTGATCCAAACCTCTATTTTGAAGTGGTGAATAATTCACTTGTGATACCATTTATATATGTTGATGATTTCCTTTTGATACGCGTTGAGCCTCTCATCATTCAATGTAAAAAGTAGTTGGATTTTGAATTTTATATGAAGGATCTTTGTTTGATGCATTATTACTTGGGACTAGAAGTATGGAAAAAATTTGGTGAAGTCTTCCTTGGTCAAGGAAAGTATGTTATTGAGATCCTTCAGAATTTTTGCATGATGGATTGTAAATCCATGACTACTCCCATGGTGACATACTTGAAGAAGTTAGGAGGCTTCGAATCCAGTTTGGTAGATCATTCTATGTATCAATAATTAATTATATCTTTAATGTATTTGGTTAACACCGGCTCAAACATTTGCTTTGTTGTGAACACATTAAGCTAGTTCTAAGTTGAACCAAGACATGAGCATTGGATTGTAGCAAAGCACATTACGAGATATCTATGTAGTACTATGAACTATGGCTTGAAATATGTTGCAAACAGGATGTATAGCTTCAGGAATATACAAATGTTTACTGGGTAGGAAGTTATAATGATAGGAAGAACACTTTGGGGTTATGCTTCAGCTTGGCCTTTTCTACGATATCTTGGATGAGTAGGAAGCATATATTTGTCACACTTAGCACTGCATAGGCATAATATATTGCAGCAAATGAAGCATGTATAGAAGAAATGTGTCTTTAAAATTTGTTTGTAGGATTTTTAAACCAAGATTTGGAACCAACTGTGATACATTGTCATGATAATCAAAGTTGTGTGAAGCTTTCAGAGAATCATGTGTTCCATGATAGGGCAAATCATATTGAGATAAAGTACTACCACAGCCATGACATGGTGCATAGGAGAGTGACAAGGCTCAAGTACATCTCCATCGATGAGTAGACAATTGATGTTCTCATGAAGTCGTTGCCTAGAGAGAAGTTTGTGTACTTTAGCGACAAGTTGGGGCTTGTGGAGATTACTCCTCTCATTGAGAGCGAGTGTTGATTTGATACAGGCATGGATGGAGATTATCCCGATGTGGAGAATGGTCTGAGAGGCCCATATTTCTCACTATATAGTTTTGATTGAGCGATTGTCAATGAGGAGACTCTATTACTCACCATGAAGAGTTGAGTAAGGTTTGGACCCAAGCAGACACCAGGGAAAGGGTGTAGTGAGGTATTTCAGTATTTGGACCCGATCATACACTAGGGAAGGGTGTTCTAATTTATTTCAACATCTGGACCTGATCACACACTAGGGAAGGGTGTAGTGAGGTCCTTCAACATCTAAACCCAGTAACCAACCAAGGAAGGGTTGAGTGAGGTCTTGGCCTAGAGTTCTCAGTAGGAAGGGTGAGTGAGTGCTTACTGTTTGATTTAATATCTCAGCATTTTGGCCTAGTGAGAGACCTTGAGATCTGAGAACCAATCACTCTAGAGGAGTGAGTCCTGATATGTTTATGAAAATCCATGGGTTTGGTACCACCCTAGATCTGGCCACTAGTGGATGTTGACATCATCATGATGTTGATGAAGATTTTATATAACTTTTTTTTAGAGAAGTTGGTCAAGTTGAGAACATCTATGACATTCATTATCAATACCGCTCTATTTAATATGGATTTTTGAATTTTGTAACTATGGCCAGTCTTCATAATATGTATTTGGCCACTTGATGTACTTATATTTATTATTGTAAAGCATATTTTAAATGACTCTAGCATTTAAAATATGATTTACAATAATCAACATAAATACATCAAGTGGAAAAATATGGGAATACTATGCTAATTAGAGTTAATAGTTCATAATTCGATGAAATTTTGTATAATATATTTTTTGGTTACTTCGTTCATGTCAAGACTTGTGATGGCTAGGTTTTTTGTATGCAAGGATTTGGCCACCATCACCAACATAAACTATGCCATTTTTATCTAGGAATCCAAAATGGTGTGGATATGCGCCTCCATTGAGCCTATGGTTTAGTTCTAGTTGACTCAGAGGTGTTTTCTGATACATTTTGTGCAGGTAAGAATTATCTCATCGATGCAGAGAAATTTCAACCAGGCCCTGACGGCCATAACTTTGACGATATGAAAGCAGTTATGCCACACATCTACACAAATCTGTAGAATGTTACTCACACAATGGAAACTTGGTGGTCAACTAGTGAAGTCACAAATCTTAAGAAGTATCTTTCTATTTGGATCAACGCAAAAGTTGCATATCCACGGCTTTAACAACCTCATATTTTCTTCGTCGGTCAAAATTTGGAGGAAAAACATGTAGAGAGGAGTTCTTAATTCCTATTTATGGATTTTATGATTATATATATGACCAAAAAAACCTCAAATTTGGCAGATCATTATAGAGTTTAATATTGAAAGAGGAGAGGAGTTTCCAAGTCTTCATAAAAACATTTGCTAGTAGATTAGTTTTAATTTGGGTAAACGATGAGGATTTATTGGAGAATATCAAATGCAAAATACAACAGTGGGAGGGAATCCCAACAACTTCTCAAAAGTTCATTTCAGGAAGCAAAATCCTTCAATATAGGAGGTCTCTCAAAGAAGACAACATAAGTAGTGTTCCTCCCTATTTATGGTGTCTATTTTACTTGGAGGATCATGATATGGGCCTTCATATTCCTATAAAGAAGTTTTCAAAAGGAGTGCAGAGCATGCAAAGGAAAAAATCCTTCACGAATATTTCTCAGGCCTTACATAGCGGAAAGGATGGAGAAAAACCCAAGGATAAATTTCCAAAATCCTTAAGTAAATGACATGTTCTCATATTTCCATACAGAGGCAGTCATTTTCTATTTTAATGGTTTCTAGCCTAAGGCCAAATATCTGTACCAATGGATCTACTCAAATTGGACTATTGAAAGTGATATTTACTTATGCTCGAAGGGGTTTTTTATTATTCACCCTGCCTCAAAGAAATATTATCAGAAAATATTTGAGGAGTTATTGTTGTTCTGGGGAAGAGCAAGGTTATTCATCACAACCTGGTTCCCAGAATTTGATGCACCAACAATGGAGGTAACAAAAATTCCCTTATGGGTTTGGCTGCCCAATATCCCACTTCCCTTTTGGCACCATCAAGTTCTTGAAGACATTGGGAATGCTATGGGATATTTTATAAAAATAGATAATGAGAGAATAAAAAAGGGGCCCTTCACATATACCCGTATTTTTGTGGATATCGACCTCAACAAGGGGCTTCCATATCATATCCATCTAATCAATGGACAATTCGAGTGGAAAGAGAACTTAGATTATGAAAACATGACTTTTAAATGTCATGTATGCAACCAAACAAGGAACCTACAAGATAGTTTCCCTTCTGCGAAAAAATCAGCAAACAAGAGGTAGGGGGAAAAGCCCAAATTAAAGCAATGGAAAACATATGAGCCCCCTCCTCCTGATGAGGAAGAAGAGGTGGATTTAAAGGATTCACTAGGTAAAGAAAAATAAGAAGTAGATGAAGCAACAAAATCAACAAAACAACCTCCAGAGTCAACACAACTCAACTAGAACATGGATATGGTAGTTTCACATATTTTTACAGAAAATGCAATAGCCACAACAAATAATGAAGGGATTCGGGGAACTAAAACATCCCACGTCTCTAAGTGCTAAAAATTAGAAAAGGAGAAATTTCTTAGAACTCCTAGGGAGACGACTTTAGCTATCATCCAACTAGCCTCTAGGGTATGGAAAGAAGTAAAAAAGAAGAAGAGGAAAAAGGAAAATTGGAAGATTTTTATAACTATTCCAATTAATAAATTATCATGATGTTTTGTGTTGGGAACTTAATGGGTATTTTCCTAAGTGCACCATAGTGCATTTGTAACATGTAATGAAATTATGATTTTTCCTTAAGGAAAAAAATGCTATCTAGTCAAAATAAAATTATGTTTTGAGTTAAGTCCCATTTGTACTTTTGAAAAAAGAAAATTTATATTTTTGAATATGAAATTTTTGGCTCCAAGTTTGTCAAGTCGGCCTAGGGAAAAGGACGCATCCATTTGACTCAACCAATCACTATATAAAGGAAGCTCGACCTCATTCTCTTGGCACCAATTCACACTCTCTTAAGAACATTAGAGAACTTTTGAGGTCTAAAATGGGCCTCCTAAGAAAAATGTACAACCAAAATAAGCTTTATAAGAACTAATAGGATTCAAGATGATGATGTCAACCATGGGGGATGATTCACCATTTTTGGGGTAAAAAGGTAAAAAGATTAAAAAATAATAAAATAATAAAACTACTTTATCAACTTGTATTTTCAACTTGTATCCCTAAATTTTTACTCAAATTTCAAGTGGGCGTACTCATTGGATGAAAAAATCAATTCCTAATCCAAGGAGTACCCATGTTGCATACTTTTGATGGACACTACTACACGAAAAATGAGAAATACATGACAAAAGATTATTGCAATCACATTTTTCATGTATTTCTAAATTTTCATACAGAAAGGTCCATAGAAATTATGCAACATGGGTACTCCTTAGATGAGGAATCAAATTTTGCATCCAACGAGTGTTCCCGCTCGAAATTTGAGTAAACCCATAGGGAGATAAGTTGAAAATACGAGTTGAAATTTTTTTTCTTTTTTTCCTCAAATTTTTGAAGATGTAATCTAATCTTATTTTATTATTTCCTTAGGAGGCCCATTTTAGACCTCAAAATTACCCTAATGAGATAGTTTTTGGGCATCGTGGAGAAGAACAAGAAGGACAAGGACAAAAAGAAGGATGGATTAGATCTCTTTCTCTCTCTCTAAAGCTTGCACATGTGGATAGTTTCTCTCTCTTCTAGTTCCCAAGAAGGATGAATTAGATCTCTTTCTCTCTCTCTAAATCTTGCACATGTGGATAGTTTCTCTCTCTTCTAGTTCCCATATTTTCTAGGCAGTTTTGTTGTAGGGGGGCAAAATTCTAGGCAATTGCAGGGGCCAAAATTTTGGGATTTTGGCAGTTGCAAGAGGGTTGAAATTAGATATTTCTCTTCTTGAACATAAAAAATTATCTATTGAAAAGGTTGCTAGGTTTTTCCCTTTCGTGGGTTTTCCTAAGGTAAATCTTGTCTTCTCTTTGTGCATTATGATCTCTATTGTTCTATTGTTCTTGTATGGTTGAATTTATGAAGTATAATTTTTTAATGATATATTGGAATAATTAAAGAATATCAACATCAAAAGTGATTATCAATTTTTTCAAAAATAGTGTGTTAGTTTCTATTGCACTTAAAAAATCAACAACAAAGGTGTGCTAGCCCTCTGGTATTTCTAAAATATTTAATCGTTTTTCTAATTGTTTCAATGTATTTGTTAATATGGGTGTTGGCATCTCAAATTAGTGATTGGATGTTGGGATTGAGAATCTATTTAGCCAATGGTGATGGATTTTTTAATGATATATTGGAATAATTAAAAGAATATCAACATCAAAAGTGATTATCAGTTTTTTCAGAAATATTGTGTTAGTTTCTATTGCACTTAAAAAATCAACAACAAAAGCGTGCTAGCCCTCTGGTATTTCTAAAATATTTAATCGTGTTTCTAATTGTTTCAATGTATTTGTTAATATGGGTGTTGGCATCTCAAATTAGTGATTGGATGTTGGGATTGAGAATCTATTTAGCCAATGGTGATGGATTCAAGTTTTTCTCATGTGCCTTCCCATGTTGACATCACAATTGAACAAAAGAAAACCTTTTATCTTCTTTTTTTAATTCATAAAATCTAAGAAATGTAAATAGTTTTAAAAAAAAAACTATCTCAAATTTGAAATAATGAGAGATAAAATATCACTATAATTGTAGTAAAAAAATAAAGGAAAATATGCCAATCTCTCTCATCCTTAGTGTAGTTATATCCATTGCTCCACTTCTCTAATATACAACTTTTGATCCATCCATAGAATGCATAGCATGTTGTTGAAACAACATAAAACCTATTACCTATTTCTCAATTCATACATAGATAAATTCATATGTGCTTAGAATGTTTGTACACATTATTCATGTGTATGCACTTAGAAACACATGCATCTATTAAGCATGCACATTCCTAGAACACATGTGTGTTTCTCTAAATCCTAGTTGGTGGATGACTTACCAAGTCTTCATTGTAGGATGGAAGGCACTGAGATTAGTTTAAAAAGGTTGTTAATACATTCCTAGGTTACGCATTTCCACTTTCACCATACTTGGTGCAAGAGCCCCAACATAAGCTTTATCTCTAAATGCATGTTTATTGGCAAACGAAGCTTGAAAGTATGCATATTAGGTATAAGTACATGATAATTAGAGTAAAAAATGAGAGACTTCTTATCATTTCTTTTAACATAGGTGAAAGTCATTCAAAGATTAAAAGAGGTTGGAATAAAAATGTAGTGTCTTGGTTAAAGCAATGGAGAATAATGTGGGATGATTCCTACAAGGTATCAATAATATTGTAAGTACCTAGCATAACCAAATATAAAAAGGAAATATGGAGAGAAAGGAAGAGTAAGAAAAATTGAATTTGAATAAATAAATCAGTAACCTCAATTTAGAAGCGAAAACTTTTAAGTAAACTTGAATAGGTGAAAGGGTTAATGTTGTGAGGTCAACAATAGTGATTTTGGGCACTTGGTATTGGTGACTTTGTGGTATCACATGTAGTTAATTCCTTTAAAGTGCTTCAAAATTCTCCATCTTAATGTGTCATTGTTGAGCATGTAGAAGGATCACTTTGTGGGGTCAGGGTGTTGGTCAATTCACTAGATTTAAGCCAAAAGATAATAGGTCTATTATTAGGTTGGGTTTTCCCTGTTGGGGTTTTCTAGATTAAATCATGGTGTGCATGGTTTATTTGTTTTGTTGTTATAAATGATGTGTAATCATTTATTTATCTCATATTTTTATCTTTAACTACTAGTCTCAAAGCATAGGTTGTGCTCATGGCTCACAGTGAAGATGGGGTGTGTAGATATATTGAAAACGCATAGATATGAGATTGGATTCGTGTGTCAAAGTCACTTATGTTGAAGCTAGGAGTATTGGATTAATTGCATCTATCAAGGTCAAAGAATGAAAGACAATTTGGGTTTGAGAAACCATTGGTGGAGAAAACTAGAGCAATTGTAGCAATGGAGATGGGCAGATCTATTCCAAGTTGATGAAATAAAAAGAGATTAACCCAATAGAAAAGGAAAAATAATGATGGCTTAAGTGCCAAAATAGTAACAACAACAACAAAAAATCGTTGGATATGGAAATTTGTAAACTATATGTAAATTGGCATATGACTATCAAACTTGGTTAGGCATTCCTACCACTATTGGTAAAGTATAAACATGTACCTTACTTGGGGAGGGAGGGAGGGAGGGAGCGGGTTTTCTTAATTAAATCAAAATAATTCCAACAATCAAGTTTAAAAGGGGGATTTCTAGGTAAACTTGACTAATGAAAGAGTAAAGTTTTTTAGGAGTGGTTTTGGGCACTTGGTATTGGTGACCCATGGTATTAAGATTGTAGTATTACATGTACTTAAAGACTTTAAAAGGCTTGGGGATTCTCCATTATAATGTTCCATAATTGAGCAAGTAGAAGGCTCATTTGGTTGAGGCCAAGGTGTTGATTAAATTTAAACCAAAAGATAATAGACCTATTTTAGCCTAGTTTTTTCCCAATTGGGAATTTAGTAAATCATGATGTGCATAGTTTGTGTGTTGCTATTATGAATGATGCATTATAATTTGGTTTTTTAATATTTTTATCTTTAATATAAACTATCTTTCTATTACTATTACTAAAACAATAAATATAATAAATATAAAGTAAATTTCCTCAAACTTCATATTAGTGAATATCTAAAACTCTTTCAAATTAATAGAATTATTATATATATATATATATATATAACTCTAATAAATTAAAAAATTCAATAAAACAACCAATTTTAATAATAATAAAAATGTTTTCAAATAAATGCAATAGGATTGATAGGTTCATATCACTCAATATGCAAAGAAGCATTAAAAAAAAACATATATAAAAGAAACATTAAAAAAAACATATATAAAAGAAACATTAGAAGAAAATATAAATATATATATATATATATATATATATATATATATATATATATATATGTGAAAAAAAGAAAATGACAACAATGTATTTATAAAGATTTTAGAATCATACAAAAAGCATTGCAACAACTTTATCGCATTTATTTATAATTAGGCTGGTAGTCCTTTCTTTTGAATCAATGTACCTCTGGTTTTCTTCTACATTTCTTGTCTTCATCTGACATTTGTGCACAAATTTTTAGGCGAACCTGCTCTCCACTTGACATCTTTGCGCACCATTTTTAGGCCGAAGTTCCAGGAGATTAGATTTGAATTCTTCATAGCGCACTAGTTTTAGGTCGAAGTTCCAGGAGATTCTGTTTGAATTCTTTATAGAGTTTATGGTAGTGAAGCTGAGTTTTATGGTGCATGACTGCACGACGAAGACTCTGTCTATGGAAACGAACATCCAATAAACTATATTAGTAAATTCAACCTTCTATCTGAAAAAGATGATTTTATTATCACAATTCCTACCTACTAATATCTTACTCAACTCTATATGCAGTTGATCAAACCTATCAATAGAACCAGAGCCACGTAATTATTCATGAAGTTATGAGGAGGAAGTTCCAAGGGAGTCAAAAAATTGTTCTCCATTGAAATATTCTAGTAAAATTTTCAGAAAGTCGTCAACGACACTCTCCTGAATTGCTCCCATAGAGAACTCAGCAGAAGCACCTACTCGGGCTTCCACTAGGGAAGCGTTGAGAGTTTTCATTAAATTGCAGTATTCATTATATCTTGGAAATTTAACATGTTGCAGCAAAGAGACGAAATCCTTATTTCTCATTTTGCAGAAGCTCAAATCGTCATCCTTCAACCATCTATCAATTTGAATTTGAAGTTGATGAGTTATTTTCAGAGTTTTCATCTCGGGCCTTGTAGAAACTCTTGAAGGCCTGTAATTTGTAGTCAAGAAAGCACGTTGTTTTTAACCATCATGAAGTACAACATTACTTGGTGCTGCAGGAGGCACCGAAGTTGATTTCTTGAATTTCCTATCAATGGAAAAATTAAATCCATCAGAAAGCCTGACATCATTCTCAGAGTTTTTCACATGGCTTATTTGAAGCTTTTTGGTGTGTCCCCCTTTAAAAGAAGTAGTTTTGTACAAAGAAGTTGAAGCTTCAAAAGTATAGTAGCCTTGAACACAAACATATAGATAGTCCGCGAGCTCTATGCAATATTGAATGAAGTTGCAAGAAACATCCTTCCTCCTACTTTCTTTCAAATTTTGACCTTCATGCCAGTAGAAAACAAAAATGGATGATTCTCTAATTATTGCATACAGTCCTGGATCCAACTGATCAAGTACCTCTTCTTCTCGTAATAAACCCTGCTTCCTGAAAGCCTCTGCCATCATGTTCTTGTCCCCGTAAAATGCAACCACGGGAAAGCATGGCTAATTTAGTGCATTGAAATTTATGTGCATTTGGATAATTTGAGCACTGGTGGTTACTGCAAAATTGGGAACAAGCTCATTGAAAAGAAGCAAAATCTAGTCTTGCAGAAGTTGGACCTTCTCAACAAAGCTAAGCCCTTGTTTGTTAAAAGAAAGACACATTATGTTGAAAAAATTTGGAATGTTAGCCCCAGATGTTGAAAGAACATAAAACATTCCTTGTTCCAATAATTCCTAACAAGACCTTGAGTTCATACAATCCTCAGCCTTCAGGATCAAGACTCAGAGGTGTGCGTGCCTTGTTCCTATCCAAATAGCCCTAAGCAAAAAATAATGGACTGATTGCTCTCAATGATGGGTTTCAAATGCTATAGGAACTGAGTTATACAGACAATTTATCTCTGAAAAATTTGATAACTTTTGGCATTTATGACACAGTTCTTAGTAATTGGAGGGCGATATGATGGTCATATCATCCATGGGAAAACAAAGCAGTGGGAAATCTTATTTTTTAAATCACTTATCAGGGTATCTTTTAGATGTTGCAAGTGGAAGATGTATTGATGGAGTATGGGAAAACAAAGTAGTAGGAAATATTTTTTGTTAAATGACTTGTCAGGGTCTCTTTTGGATGTTGCGGGTTGAAGGTGTAACAATGGAGTGTGGATGACTGTGAAAGCAGCAGAGAAACACATTTATGTCATGCTAGAATTTGAAGGACTAGGTAGTTTTGAGCGGACAGAACAAGAAGATATGTTACTCCTTGTTCTTAATGCAACCATAAGAAATTTAACAATATTCACCAATAAGGTATGTTCTTAAATTATTTTGAAGTGTTTTTTATAATATTTTTTTATTACAAATGAAAGCATATGTACAAAAGAAAAATATAATGTAATAGATTAGTTTTGTTTCATTGAGATAATTGTTGCAATAAATTCAGAAGAATGTATAGTTGAAATTGGTTTCCTTCTTTAATTAAAAATTTTTTTGGTCAGGTTACCGTATTTGATTATATTTTTTTAAGAAGATGACACTAAGACATTTACAAAGAAATTTACAGTGTACTTTTCACGTTAAAAGAATAGTAACAATTAAAATTTAATGTTATCATTCATAAGTCAAGAGATTAAAATTTAATGTTATAATCTATAAGTCAAGAGAACAATTTTCTTATTGAATATGGAATATGAAGTCACACTGTAATCGGGATTAACATCTGGTTGTATGTATGGGACCATTACTTATAAGTACTTGCATCAAAATATAAAGCCTTAGAGGTTATTATGGTGGGATAATGGTTTAATTGTAGAAGCTATTTGAGTTGTAATCTTCATTTTCCTTAAAGAGTATAGATTTTGAGTAGGAGACAACCTAAAAACATCTGGCAAGGGTGGAAACTTTCTCATTCAACCTGCATTGGATCGAATAGTATGCCAATAGGTTTTTCAAGGTAGACCATGATGAACTATTTCATTAGAGAAATATATAACCAAAATATGTTACAAATCTTGTCCAAATCCATTCAGTGTAAGTAACATCAAAAATTTTAGTACTTACTGATAGTAAAAAAATAAAAATCAAGAGAGTAAGTTGATGATCGTCATTAAGATGGGCTTTGGTGAATTCTAAATTCTATTCAAGTATGAATTTAAAATTCTAGAATTGTATCATAATATTGATTAGCAAACTGACATTTCAAAATAAATATTTGATAGTCTTCAATTTGGAATCGTAGGACATTCATCATTGGTGAATCCACTCTTTGTGAACTATGTTTTGGAAGGTGGTCTTTGATGCAAAATCAATCATATATGATTTTTATAAAATCTTGTAAGACCAAACCTTGTTTAGCTTGGGAACCCATTTAAACTTTGTATTTGACGAAGATCACTGAACATAGTGGGAGTAAACACTATGTGTAGAAGGAGATAGAGGTTCTTTCTAGGTGTATCATAAGGCCATCTTCAGTATTTCCATATTGAATCCTGAATCCTGATGTTAGTTTTTTAATTTGTGGTGATCTTCAATGGAGATAGGATTTTGCAATGCTTTAATGTTAATTATGTGTAAGGTCAAAAAATCTTTTTAAGTGTAAGAGTTTTCCATTTTAACTATGTTTTGTTTTCTATATTGTATTGATCGCTCCAATAAAATATTTTTTTGCTTAGTCTTCTTATTTGAAAGATAGGATTTCAATAGTACGTATTTGTAGCTATCCAATACTAAATTGGTTTTAAAAGGAAAGTCTCAACTTCTTCCAGATCTCCCAATTGCTTTGTATTATTGAAGAGTCTTTGATATAGAAGATAGGAAGTTGAAATAGTATCAGAAACATAAAATTTTATGAAGCTCACCCATATGTTTTCCTTCTAAGCTCATGTCTATGAATTGGGATAGATAAAAAGGGATTTCTGTGAATGCAAAGAATAAATCAATTGGTTTCTAATATCTAAAATAAGATATCTGAAATTTGAATTGTTGGGCTCAATGATCTCCACTTAATTCCTCTTGGTTGAAATTGAATTTTGTTAGCCTTTTTTTTCTAATGCTTCTCACATAATACTCCTGTCCATATATAACAGGACTTCCATTTGGACTCCCTGTCTCTGGCATGCTCTAGTGTACTGCAAATTTCAAAAATGTTATCGCATGTATGATGTGTAGAGAGTCCCTCAAGAATCCATCAATGATTGAGTGAGTCTGCATTCTTGGAAGTTGTTTCTGAGATCATTGACTTTGACATAGAAAAAGTGAAGTGTACCCAGTAGTAACATTTAGTTTCACATTGTTTTTATTTCCTCTTAATTAAAGAGGGTTTATTAAAGTGGAAACGATGATTATGTCCTCTTGTTCAAGTTTTCTTAAATTTATAGCATGTATTGTCTTGAAAATCTCTCTTTAGCGGGACTAAGTTACAAGGCAATAGAATAGATAATTGACGGGGTTGGAGCCATTATGCCCTACTTTGTTTTTTTTTGTGAGTTATGGAACCAATGACAGTATCCATACTTTAATAGTTTACTTTTGAGTTGTATATTTGTTTCATAAATTTGAAGGCAAGCTAAATTGTATGTATTATTGAGATACCTGAAGTATTTTGGAAGCTATATAACGTCTTTGTTGTTGTCTATGAGTTATGGAACCAGTAACAGTAGGCTTACCTTAATAGTATACTTTGAGTTACTATATTTTTTGCATAAATATAACGGCAAGCTAGGTTCCTTGTACTAATTGAAGTAGCACAAGTATTTTGGAAGCTATATAAATTGGATTTGTTTTCAAATATGTCTTTCTTTCACTAAGTTTCTTATGCAAAATTTTGGTTTGGTAAAATAATATTTTTCCATGAAAGATCGATTACCGAGTTAAATGCTTAGGGTAATAATGTCCAAAGACTTATTTCTATGTATGGAAATTCTACAAGTAAAATAATAATTTTCCATCACAAATATCAATTACAAAGCCCAATGCTTACAAGAATAATGTCCAAAGACTTGTTTCTATGTGTAGTAATTCAACATTTTAGTTTTTAATAATGACTCATGAGGTACAATAGGAATGGAAGTAGGCCACATAAGCATTGACGGATAAAAAAAAATTGAGTCAAAATTCAATAAGTATCGCAAATTCCTATTCCATTCCAGTATATTTAGATAGTTAACACTTATTTCAAAACAAATATTTGCTTATTAATTTTTATACATCTCAAGGATCTAAAACATCTATCATAAACCCCAAATGTATCATAACATGGAAAGCATTTTATCGCTGTATTTCTAAAATAAAAAGGGAATGGAAAACCATATATAAAAAATAAATTAGATATAAAAGAAAATTCAAACATCTATCCTTGAGAGAGTACTAGACAAACCCACAAGTATCTAAAAAATCATGCGGAAAATTTTACCTTATAAGATAAGATTGTTGAGGAAGTGGATATAGGAAATGAAATAATGGGGATTATGCACTGTGCTCCTTCAAGAGTATATATATATATATATATATATATATATATATATATATATATATATATATATATATATATATATATTATTTTTTACTATACTAAAAAATTATAATCTAATGTGGAGACTATTATTGCTTTATGTTGAAAATAACAATTTGGATGAATATGCAAAAATGTCAACATGAATTACATGAATTAACTCTCCATCATTTACAATTGAATGGAAAAACACTATTTACAATTGAATATAGAAAAACTACATGTGGTTCATTGGATTTTACTAGAATATCTCAATTCTTAGGAAGCTATACTTAAATATGAATGCAATGTCTTTGCCTAGTGATTTGATTCCTAGATGTATATGTTCTACCCTTTTGAATTTGAACTTCTAACCTTTTACAAGAAGGCTATTTGGTTCCTAGATGTATATTTTCTACACTTTTAAATTTGAACTTTTAACCTTTTACAAGAAGGCATGTGTTCTTAACGATTAGAACCACTGAATCTGTGTTTAAAATAGGTGTCGTCTAACTAATAGATAAAATAGCTAATTTTTGTTGTAATCTAGTAATACAATTTTTAACCACATTATAACTTCTTCTTTTTTTAATAGATGTCTTTGCATGCATAAATGGATCCTTAACACACATATGAAAAATCTGTACATAATTTTGAGAAAAATTAACGAAAAAAAATGCCCAAAAAATATCATCTCATCTATTAGTTAGATTACTTTAAAATATGACAATCAATTTATTCTAGTTGATTTTTAGAAAGCATTGGCATTTTAAGTGTCCAATATATTCAATAATTTTTTTGTTAACCAATTCTGATATACTTACATATTATAAACTTAAAAAAAAAAAAAAAAAAAACTTAAATACTTAAATTGAATGTCTCAATTCTTATTTGCTTACTTATGAAAATTAAAGTACAACTATTTCAATTTAAAAATCCTATCAAACTTTCTTTGCACCTTTTAAAACAATTGCAAAGGAAAAAAAAAATACTTTAAACCGAAGTGTTACATATTGATATCTTTGAACAAAATGATTGTTAAGTAAAGATACTTATGACGTTCCTCTACTTTGGTAGTTACGTGAATATATGGAACATAATAAAAGATTACAATGTGATTGACCCGCATGAACGATATTATATTTAGATATTTCTTTAAAAAAAATATCAAAACGAAAAACCTGCAATCTTGGCATAACGTTTTTGACCAATGATGAAATGTTTTATAGTTTGTACAAAAATGCCTACTTAGATTTTGCTGGTTAGTGGTGGATTTATATGACTCAGAATATGGAAAAATTAGAAGATGGTAGAACAAAATTTTGGCTTTGACAGATAGCTAGTCCTAGTACATAGTGGGTAGACTAGTATATTACTAACAGCTAGACAATTAGTAGTTATATATACATAGATATGATTTAAATATATAAAAAGAGATCAAAATCAAGAATAAGTTTTCTTTCAGATAAGCCAGTGTGTACTCTTTAGTCCAAAATGATGATTGATGATGAAACAGTTGAGTTGGCTTGAGGGGAGGCATGGGTCTTTCCTGGTTCTCATTTGACTCAATGCCTAAGTTTGAGACTATATAGCGCTCCATGCTAAACAACCGAGAAACTATGTCGTCCAACTTATATCTGATGTATCTGAGAATGTGTTTGATGTATTCCCTGACCTGAAAAATGTTTGTAGCTTTCTACCTGCTTAACTTTGATGACCATACTAAGAAGGGTCCCCATTTTGCGGTGATGAGTGATGGAGCGTAGGAAACAGATCCTTCTCTGACGAAATTTCCCTGGATCTAGAATCCATTTGAGGCTACTACCTTTAATGTCAGAGTTTGAGAAATAAGCTCTATCTCCAAATACTTTGCATACCTCCAAAGGTGTCGCGTAGAAAAAGTTGGCAATATATTCCCAACCGAATAACCTCCTATGTCACGAGGAAGAGGGCCCTTAGGAACCCCCTCTGTGACTTGATGCGTGCAACCTTGGAAACATAAATATAACAAACCAGCAAAACAAATATCGAGGATTCCCTACAGAGAGTCTATTGACTACACTGGACCAGAAGAAACACAGTTGGTATATGATGCACAGATACTGTAACAGGTATTTGTATTGGACGTTTAAACAATTAACTAAAATCTTGGAACCAAATGGAGAAGGTACTAGAGTACCAAACTCCACAAACCAAGACTGGACAAGAGTCCCCGCAGAATCCAAATTTTCAGGAGCCACCGAGGGAAGGACTATGACAAGCTCAAAGGAGGGTCGAGACCTAGAATTCTGTAAGAAAAAGACAAAAAACATTGACCCAATGACAAATTTACCATTGTAATTTGAGACAGGAAATGACCCAACGACAAAATAACTATCGTAGTTTGAGACAGGAGATGGCATAAAGAGCTACTGGATGGAAGTAACTTAGACCCAGCGAACCCCACTTTTAAAAAACAACCCACAACTTGATTGAGAAACCGTGATAGACCAGGTTGCAATGCTAGTAGAATTATCCTCAACAAGATGAACCCCAGACATACGATATAATAACTTTTGGACCTAAAGACAACGTTGACTGGACTACATGGACGCCATGAAGTAAAGAGGGACTTGCAAATTTCGCTATTGTTAAACGAGCTTCTGACAATAATTTTGTACAATAGAGACTCGAGTTTAAAGGAAAAACAAATAGAGCAATAAGTGATACCTCCTCTTCACCGCTCACGAAGCTGAAGAGGTATGTCCTTGAGACCAAACCGGTTGAGACTATCACTGCAAAGGAACTGAATGGAGGTTCCATAGGGCACGTTCAAAAACAAATTTCTTCGCCACCTTGAGGTCTTGGCCATGCAGATATAAGGAACCTGAAACGTGAGGGAGGTAGTATACGAGTCCTTTGTAGGCAAAATGTAAATTATGCAACCATAACAACTCGCTTGGATCCAGTGAGCCATAATTTGCTCATTAATGAGCAGACCTTCAATGTCAGAATGAGAGGCAAAGGTATCCAATCTGCCCAGAGCAAGGTTATTCATCTCCAAGTTGGCATAGAAAAAGGAATATACAAGAAGTATACCATACACAACGATTGATGCACCGTGTTGTGGACATTTAATATGCATCGAATAACTAAAGTGATTATAGGAAACAACTCCTTATGAGATAATGTTAAGTGAAACAGGAACAGCTCCAATCGAAGCAATTGTTATGGTGCAGCTTATAAGGTATCTAAAAAGAATTGAGCAAATGGGAGGAGGTAGATGACCTAAAGTTATCTTCAACGAAGGCATGAGTGAAAGAAAGAAATCATGGATGAGACAAAACAACAAATGGATGCAAAAATGGAATATTTACCTCAATGCATGTCCCACAAATAGCAAGGAGTTAAAGAATTTTGCTATGGAGAAGTTTCGTAAGCATATATGAGAAAAAGAGTTGGGTAGAAAGAAGAAGTGCTATGTTCAGGAATTCAACCCCACTTGTAATCTCAAACAAAAAGAGTACATTGGCGCTAGCATTCCGTGGAGAGCAAATATTCTTATTGCTCAATTAAGAACTAACTCACATCAACTTCGGTGTAAAACAGGATGGTGGAAGAGACCTAAAAAAGTTTGGGAAGAACGGGTGTGTACTTTTTGCACTTCTTGGGCAGTGGAATTGGAAAAGCATTTCATTTTGGAATGTGATGCTTTCAAAGACATCAGGGACAGTGATGGCAGTGTGTTAGCATCAATTTGGTGGCATTGTCTTTTCATTGAAGAGACTATTAGAAGGTTGGATCAGTTCATCATCAATTTGAATAAGGAAAAGATTGAATTGCAAAAGGCAAAAAAACAAGGAAACTGATAGTCCTATAAACTATATTTAGTATCGTGAACATTATAATATCATTCATTCATTTATTCAAACGACAAACACTTCTGTCGTACATGCGATCTGCTCCGCCGACTGTAATGGTCATCTCCTTTTTAAGGGCCACCCCGATTTTTTAAGGGCCGCCACCTTGTTGGCCTCCCAAATTTTAAGCATGTTCATGATTGCCATACTACCGAGAGAGACTTGGCCTCGGCGTTTGTGGACGGGACTGGGCCTCATAGAAAAAAAAAACTTTTCCGGGAGACCAATGATGAAAGGTTACTTGCTCTCATGTTTCTATGATACTTTGTTTTTCATTGCTTTATGCTTATAGTCGTAGGCAATATTTTCTGATTTATTTATAAATTCATAACAAAATTCAATATAACTAAATTTGTATTCGTCTCCTGAAGGCTGACCTGAAAAGGCTGGCTTCCACGCCTCTGAACAAACTCATGCTTATCTCTTTCATAGACCTAAAATTCACGTCCAGGTAAATTGACGATTGTCTCTTTATAAGATCTAGGAATGTTAGCTCACAGCCGGTTGACCTCCTGACATTCAATAAAATGCTTTTTTATCTGAAAGAGCTTAATGCAGGCTGCAGCTGTGATTTGTGCATGCAAATTTTAACTTACATTAAACTAACCTTATTCTTACCACAAACCATCGTTGTATACCCATATTTAAAAGGAAAAACTGGAGCAAAACAGACTGCACTGTAAGTTGGAGACGAAATTAAAGAGGAAATTACGTTTGCTGCAAGCACTTTTTGAAAGTGTGCAAGTGTTTCACTCATTATCGCCCCAGCCTGGTTGCTTTAAATGTCTATAGTAGTTTTTTATTCTGTGGATCCATATTGACAGATTATTTGAATGATAGGTTATACAGAAGGCAAATGGCTGGCATACAGATCAAAAGACAAAAAGACAAATGGCGCTGGAATACCGAAAAAATGCTGTGAGTCACTTTCAATTTCATTTTATTTGGATTTATTGCATTTCAGAGCTAAGACTTTCCTTCAACAACATATCTTCTGCAACATGACTTTCCTTCAACAACATGCCTTGTGCAACATGACTTTCCTTCAACAACATTCCTTGTGCAACATGACTTCTCTTCAACAACATTTGCTATGAGTCACATTCATTTTTATTTGATTTGATTTGAATTTACTGTATTTCAGGACTGAAACTTTCCTTCAACAACATGCCTTGTGCATGCCCTGTGCAGATAGGTGGTTCAACATGGAACTTTATATATGGTTACATGAAATTCAGCCAGATAAGAGGGAACAGTATGGAAATGGCATGGTTGCCCACTAGATAATTCCCATTCGAAGTAAAAGTATTCCATTAAGGCAAGCTAAATCTCCCAGTCATATTCACTCTGGAATATTAGTTATCAGAACATTTCGATTAAGCCATATAAGTAACAGCACAGACAAGATATGATACAAAAATGGTGGAAGGGATGTTGCTGCCATATCATCTCACAGTTGTATGGAGAACGGTCAATGCTGAAACTTTGCAGGCTGACTCTGTTTTTCTTTAAATATGGATACAAAATAATAAAGGGATATTGTTGCTACATCGTCCACGAGAGGTATGGAGAAGGTTGTTAATGCTGAAACTTTGTAGGGTGACTGTTATTTAGTCTGAATAGGAATACATAATAAAGGATACCGTTGCCACATAGTATTGTCATTAATGATGAAACTTAGGATGACTCTGTTTTTCTAAAATTGAGATTCAGAATAAACTATGGATTTGATGTAAAGAAGATTCAATGGTGGGTGATAACTGATAGCTTGTATGCAATTCTACATTATGTCTGGTTATCTTGTGTTGTTCGAGAGCACGTTTTGTAAACAATACAGACAAGATATAATACAAACAAACGTCGGGAATATCTTTGCCACATTGTCCACCAGCGGTTTGTCGAATAGTCATTCTGTGTCTTTTTATAAAGATATTATACAGAATAAACTATGGACTTGTATAGATATTCAATGGTGGGTGATAGCTCGTATGTAATTCCAATTTCCCCCTCGCTTTTCCTTTCCCCTGGTCCTGCATCATTAGAACCTTTTCCTCTTCCTTTCTTCACCGTTGGTTTTGAAGATGAATTTAGTTGAGGACTTCAAATGCGTTGACTCTTTTGAAAGATGAATATTGTGGCAAATTGTCTGAGAAATCTACACTCTAACAACCCTTCCCACAAAAATCTTAAATCTGTTTGCTCATATATAATTCAGCAGTATGTCTGCAATCCAAATTAATAGATAGTTATCTCTTGTCTTCCAAGTGCAGTACATTAAAGGAGGGCTGTGGCAGCTTAAATACCAAATCATTCACCAGCAACGCATTAAGCAGGGAGTTTTGCAGAATTTTTAATAACAAAGGAATCCGATGGAGATTATCAGATGTTTTTCGTTTGTAATTTTACTCTGTATTTGCGTATTTTCTACATTTCACTGTAAAGTGGATGCAACAGCAAGTGTTAGCTATGATGGGAGAGCTTTGCTGATCAATGGACAGCGTAGGTTATTAATTTCTGGGTCCATTCATTACCCCCGAAGCACCCCAGAGGTTTGTACTGCATTTGGTATTATTTTAGCTATGTTTTTGTTTATTGTTCACTGTAAACTTTGCTTAAATTTGTGGCATGTTATTGAACAGATGTGGCCCGATCTTATTGCCAAGTCTAAAGACGGAGGAATCGATGTTATTCAGACATATGTCTTTTGGAATGGGCATGAGCCAGAGCAACGCCAGGTAATAAGCATTTAAAATATTTTAGCAATCTTATAATGTATGTATAGTGTTTTGGAATTGAACTCTGAATTGTTGATGAATTTATGTGGCTTATAACTTAATTGCAGTATAATTTTGAGGGGAGATTTGACCTGGTGAGGTTTTTGAAGACAGTACAAGAAGCAGGCCTTTATGTTCATCTCCGAATAGGACCCTATGCTTGTGCGGAGTGGAACTATGGGTATGTATATAATTTTTGTACATATGATGTATGAAGAAAGATTCATATCAGAATCATCATGACATCGCATCCCGTATCTTTATTGAAGACAGTCAGGTTTCATTTCATTATTTTGTAAGACCTAACAAAGGGAGGGAAACTTATCAAAAATATTTGTGGAGTTTCACGGCCTGTAACCTGTCTTTATCTATTGTCACTACAGTACTTTACAGTAATTTAGTACAGCATGCACTGTATTATTTTGACTTTACATATATTCTCAATACTTCCTCTCTTTCTCTTTATATATTGTCAGTGGTGAACATTATGCATCTTTCACAAAATTTTATTGAACATTGAAGTGGTAGGTTTTTTGTTTAGAGCATTCTGATAAGTTAGAACCTTACACATTTTCAGAGATACATTTTTCCTAACATCGAATACTACTGTTTTCATGTTCTAAAATATCAAACAATTAGGGCCAAATTAACGAGCTATTCCATTATTCAAATTTAACAAGCTATTCAATTATTCAAATCTTCATGCTTTACAAGCTTCTCAAATTTTCAATTTTTCATTCTTAGCAAGCTATTCAATTATTCAAATTTTAACTCGATTGAGTTCAAGTAAAGCTTCAGTTATTTTCATTCAAATTTATAGTGGGAGTCTGGAGATTGTGGCAATCATTAAACACCTGCTTGGTCCAATAAATGCTGTTTATCTTGGATTATATCCTCTCCGATCTAAAGCATTTTAGCTACATTTCAAATCACAGTATATGTATTTATTGCTGCACCTGTCAGAAATTTATCTCTCATTGAAGTGTTGCGATCTTGCAGAGGTTTCCCTGTTTGGTTGCACGCCATACCAGGAATCAAGCTGAGAACAGACAACGAACCTTTCAAGGTTATTTCGGTTTGGATTTGGCTCGTTAATGGTTGTTGTAACCATAGACATTGTGCAAATAGTATGGTCGGATACTTTAATTGGCTGCATCCTTCCAATCAATAACCTGGATGGATAGAAATAAGGAAGAAAAAGAGGAAAAGTTTGACAGTAGACAAGATCCTTGTTCCCAGGAAATACCTGTGATGATCCATTTTCAAAAGTTAATGAGCATACAATTCTGTATATGGTCTTTCATATGCAAATTTTTTAATTTATCTATTAAGCAAGGTTTAAAAGTTGAATATGACCAGGGTTCTAAGTTCGGCTGAGTCAAAAGAGTATCAGAACCCTGAAACGGTGAATCAGATTTAGAATTACTTTTATTTATAAAAAAACTATGAAACTGTTAGAAAAATTGTTTTAAACAAATTTTAATGCCATTCTTAAGGTTTCCAGTGCAGAGCATCATAAAGTTTCAATTGCAATCTCAATGTTTATGTTTGTGTTTAATTTTCTAAACATCGCCACTAAGTACAAATTTGTTTTGTTTGCTTTAGTACCATATGCAAAACTTTACAGCAAAGATAGTAGAGATGATGAAAGAAGAAAACCTTTTTGCATGGCAAGGCGGACCCATTATCTTGACACAGGTATGTTATCTTCTTATAATAGTTTGTTACACTGTTCTGTGTATAACGAGGTATGACACTTTGATCTGATTCATACTAATTAGTATATATTGATTATTACACTATTCTGTGTATAATGATGTATGCCACTTTGATTTGATTCATACTAATAAGCTACGGCACCCTGATTTGATTCATAGTCCTGTGCAGATAGAGAATGAATATCAACAAGTAGAGCAATATTATGGTGAGAAGGGAAAGTCATATGCCAATTGGGCAGCAAATATGGCACTGTCATTAAATACAAGTACTCCCTGGGTGATGTGTAAACAAACCGATGCTCCAGACCCAATTGTGAGTATTTTTTTTAATAACTTTTGCCATTAATAGAAGTCTAGCTTTCCACATAAACTCTCTCTATAGCAATTCGCATCCCTGGGTGATGTGTTAACAAACCGATGCTCCAGACCCAATTGTGAGTATTTTTTTTAATAACTTTTGCCATTAATAGAAGTCTAGCTTTCCACATAAACTCTCTCTATAGCAATTCGCAATAGTCTAGGGCTTTTACTGATATATGAATCAATTTTTTTTTTTGTAGATCAATACCTGTAATGCTTTCTACTGTGACTATTTTAAACCTAATTCTCCTGGAAAGCCAAAGATGTGGACTGAAAACTGGACTGGATGGTAATGATTTCTGTATAATCTGCAATTTTTGCTTTCACACATATCAGGCACTCCCCGAATTTAATTTTCAATAGAGCAACAGCATCAAATTATACTAAGAACAGTAAAATATATAGAAACAATACTTCAATGATGACTCTTTGGTACAAAGAATTCTCTAAATTCTAGAAGAAGAGGGTATGCCTAGTGCCTCCGTTTCAGAAAAGATTGTGGATCAAGGTACTCATGGAGAACACTCAGCAAGACTATGGTAATTTGGAGGACTATCGATTGGCAGATGGCAATGTCATCAGTAATGTTCTGGATGACTGCTCTAAAGAGAAGAATGGGAATAATTATCAATATTTGTATTATGAAATTTTCTCAGTGAATAAGATTTATAAAGTGGAAACAGTAAACAATAGATAGAAGCCATGAGAGATACATGCCCTTAGATTAGAGTTTCCTGCCGATATATAGGACCTTGCAACAAGGTAAATGCCCAGTGCAAGATTTATTCGTGAATATGTAAGTCCTCTGTTTTTTATAGTAATATAAATTTCCTCCAATTATCACAAAACACAGAAACAACGGCTGAAACATTTTGCCAAGTAGAGCTTGAGTCTTCCTATCCATCCATCTTAAATATTGTTTTTATTTTACAGGTTTCAGACATTTGGAAGCAGGACCCCTCGTAGGCCTGCCGAGGATATTGCATTCGCAGTAGCCCGATTTTTCCAGAGAGGAGGAACATTTCAGAATTATTACATGGTAGGTTTTGGTCTTCTTCTATCTTTACCTCAAGCTCATGTGCACCAAATTTATGTTTTTAAAATTTGAACCATTACCTTAATGCTTTTTATGTTGCAGTACCATGGAGGCACAAATTTTGGCCGGACAACTGGAGGTCCATTCATCACGACTAGTTATGATTACGATGCGCCTATTGACGAATATGGTAGGAAAGACTTGTCATTCCGAATTTTGTTCTTTAATGAAGGAGTGTGGTGGTATAGGGCTTAGACTTTCAGGTTTTTGAAGGGTTACAAACACGAAAATGTGACCATTAATGTCACCATTTTTTGGTTCTGAATTTTCTGATATTATTTATTAATAGCTGAAATGATGGTGTGAGAAGAAAATAATTAAGAAGTAATTAAACATTTAACAATGGGAAAAATCAGCCAACAATAGATTTATTATTATTTAATAACTGAAAAGTAGTCATTCTTCCACTTAAATGCATCTAAATGGACCAACATTTTGGGCCCAACCAAAATGATTCTTTTGTTTAACTCTAGCACATTACAATAGAGAATCTGCAAACTTTGACTACATAAATACCACCGGCTTAATACCATGGGTCACCAATACTAGTGCAAAAAGCACCACTTTTGAGCTAACAACCTTGACCTCTTTCACAGAATCAAGTTTACTTAACAACCACCATTATCAATTTAACAACCTTTACCTCTTTCACCAAATCAAGTTTACCTAAGCACTGAAAATAACTTTGGTAAATTTATTTTTCCACAGTCAAAAAGCCAAGAGCTGCTGAAAAAAAAAGTCTGGCTCATTTATTTTTCCGCAATCAAAAAGCTAGGAGCCACTCTGAATCTATAGTTGGATTATCTCCTTTTATTTGAAATAATATAGTGCTCTGTGAAATAATATAGCAGTTTTTCATAGGGAATATAAGGCAGCCGAAGTGGGGCCATCTGAAGGAGTTGCACAAAGCCATAAAACTATGTGAACCTGCCTTACTCTATGGAGACGTGAATATAGTTTCACTGGGAAGCAACCTTGAGGTTTGTCTTTCAATTGAAGAAATTTTCTATAGAAGCTTTATAAGAATGATACATAATTCTCCATGAGATTGAAGTGTTTAATTCTGGCAAGGAAGTGCCATTCTAAAAGTTGTTGAGATAGAAAGAATGACTGACTGTCAAGCATCAAATTTTCATTGAGTATGCAGGCAACAGTATATTCTATAAATAGCTCTGCCAGATGTGCTGCCTTTATCAGCAACATAGATAGTAAGCAGGATGCAACTGTGCAATTCAATGGAACATCTTATAATCTACCTGCTTGGTCTGTCAGTGTCTTGCCTGACTGCAAAAATGTGGTCTATAACACTGCACAGGTTAGTGATATTTTGTATAGATTATCATCAGAATAGTTGAAGCAATGATAAAAGTTAGTAGAATGATAGAAGATGTGTAATCAGGTTTATGCATGTAATTTTACAGATTAGTATACAGACTTCCCTACCGGGAATGAAGCAGGTCAGCATGGAACTCCTCCATCCTGTCACAGCATCAAGTGGAGATACGGGGAAAATATCTGTAAACTGGTCATGGCATAAAGAAGATGTTGGAATCTGGGGACAAGACAATTTCTCTGCACAGGGCTTGTTAGAGCAGCTAAACACAGTTTTAGATAAAAGTGATTATCTATGGTATACAATCAGGTATTTCAATTTAGTCAATAATAATATGAACCATGGTTAACTTCTGCATTTTGAGATAAAGAGGGGTTTATGAAGTCTTACCCTCACCAAACGCTTTACTAATTAGGAAGCTCACTTTGATGTGCTAGACCACAAGCTTTGCTAACTAGGAAACTGGCTTTCGGGTGCAAATCCTATGGTTAATGTTATAACATCCTCTGTCACCCTGGGACTAGCATCCCGGTGATATCAGTATCATGCCATATGAACTCTTTCTAACTGGTGGTTGTTATCAGATGTATTACAAGTGGCAAATCCATATAATAGAATTTCATTACACCCTACTCTAAATACTCTGAAGATCTGTTGGAACATATTTTTATGTTACTTCTCAAATTTGTTAGGATTTAGGTATAACTAATGTTAAGATATGCTGAAAAGTATTTCACTATTACTTCTCAAGTACTTTAGGATTTTGATTCAGTACTTATCAATGTAGTGTCAATATCGATGAAGATGAACCCTTTTTACGGAACGGAAGCCAGTTAGTTTTGCATGTGAATACACGAGGACATATACTTCATGTGTTTGTCAATGGAAATTTTGCAGGCGAGTAATACGTTTAGTATTTATATATAATTTTCAGAGCATTTACTTCATTTCTGTTTTATTGATTGAGTAATTTTGGAAAGCTGAATTCTTAAATTTCTGTTATATGTTAAGTGGATATTTTGACATAGGATGGGATTAATGGATGCCTTGTTTAAAATCAGAAGAAGGTTATATAAATAATGTTTTGCAGGCACTCAGACTGGAGATTATTCGAAAAGGGGGTTTACGTTTGAAAAGCCAATTACACTCCAGGCTGGAGAGAATTTTATAGCTCTGCTAAGCATGACAGTTGGATTGCAGGTTCAATTCCATAACTGAGCCCATAGAAGATAGAAATGGACAGAGGTTAACTTTGGCTTTTAAATAAACATCAAGTTAAAAAGGAATATATTATTGAGGCCATAACTGTTCTCAGTATGAATTAATGGGGTTTTAGTATTTTCTTGGGAACAGAACGGTGGAGCTTTCTTTGATACATGGACTGCAGGAATAAATGGCCCTGTGAAGTTGTTGGGACTTAAAAATGGCTCAATGGATTTGACCTCGCAGACGTGGTATTACCAGGTATTCACTGCCAGCCTTAGGTCATGCTATCCATTTGTTTTCTGCCACTTTCTCATCTAGTATTCAAGAAGTGATAATCCCCCAGTGTTATAGCCAGGAATGATGATCTCTGGTCTGTATTTCGCTCAAGTTCTGCCATGTATTCATACTCAATCAAAATTCTCCTTCTAACATTGAAGACCGTCCATTTCCTTTTCATCACAGATCGGTCTGAAGGGAGAATACTTACAACTATATTCAGACACTGGAGCAAAGCAAGTCGAATGGATTTCAGGAGTAGACCCTCCCAAACAAGATGCCCTCATCTGGTACAAGGTAATCAGTGCATTTTATTCATCTGCAGACATAGTCTTCTTTCATTTGGTGCTCATTTGGTGCTCTATGCCCAAGTGGGTAGAGACCTGCAATTCTTAACGAGTTAAAGAACCTAAAAACAAAACAAAAGCAAAGAGATGTAAATTATTTCATTCAAGAGTAACCAGGTGCATCTATAGAGAAAATAGATATGTTTTAAAAGAAATTGAATTTTGTAAGGGTGATCCAGGGTACATCTGGAGTTTAAAATGGATCTGTGTTGATTTATACTGGCATAGATGGATATCTTTCCTAGTTTTAATGAGAATGAGAACTTTGCTGATTATGTAGACTGAGTTTAATGCACCCGAAGGTACCAATTCAGTGGCTTTGGACCTAAGCACTATGAGCAAAGGGCAAGCATGGGTAAATGGAAATCATATTGGGCGCTATTTTCTGACATTGAAGTCTCCCACTGATGGGTGCTCCGAAAATTGCGATTACAGAGGGACTTTTACCTCATCCAAGTGTGCCACTAACTGCGGACAGCCCACTCAAAAATGGTAACTATAAAGTACCAAATTCAGTAGAAACAAAGTTACCCCTATGTCAGGCTCATGTGATCTTCAGTTTCTCAGAAGCTTCCAAATTGATATTAAACTACTAACGACCTGAATCAGGTACCATGTTCCTCGCTCATGGCTGTACCCAACAAATAACGTATTAGTACTTCTCGAAGAAGTTGGGGGTGATCCTTCTGGAATTTCATTCACAACAAGTCATGTTGACAAAGTCTGCGCCCATGTGTCTCAGTATCAAAACATATTGGCATTGCCAGAGCTTCGGCTCCAATGCTCTTCAGGCCAACACATATCATCGATAACCTTTGCAAGCTTTGGAAATCCAAGTGGGTCTTGTGAAACTTTCATTAAGGGCTCTTGCCATGCAGTGAATTCAACTTCCATTGTAGAGAAGGTACATGTTTAAAGTTTTTATTTATGAGGTAATAATCAGTTACGAGATTTTGATTTGAGGGAGAAACCTTCAGGTCTGCTAACTCAGTTCTTTTTTGGTCAGGCATGCCTTGGGAAGGAAGCATGTTCCATCTCTGTTTCTGAAGATGCGTTTGGAAGATTATGTGGTGACAATCTCAAGTCTTTGGCAGTTGGGGCAGTCTGCAAATATTGATCAACACTGCTGCCAAGCAAAATAATACTTCTCCTGGGCAAATGTTGAATAAATATTAAAAAAAATAAAAATAGCATGGCCCTTTTGTATTGGATAATTTTATACATGTAAATGAACAAAAATGATTGATTATAAAGTTGTTTATTGTAAGTATTAACATTGTTAATGAGTTGTTTCATACTTCTTTTCTTTTAAGAAGTCACAGAGAGCAAAAATGATGGATTATAAAGTTGTTTATGGTAAGTTTCCACATTGTTAATTATTTATTATTTCATATGTGTTTTATTTTAAGAAGGTACAGAATTTGTTAATTATTTATTATTTCATATGTCTTTTCTTTTAAGAAGGTACAGAATTTGTTAATTATTTTTTATTTCATGTGTTTTTTTTAAGAAGGTATAGATTCAAATAGAAAATTATCTATATTCTTCTATATTGTGTTTTCTTTTAAGAAGGCATAGATTCAAATAGAAGATTATTTATATTTTTATAGATTTTTTTTTTTTTCACAGAGTAAAAGTGATTGATTATAAAGTTGTTTATTGTAAGTATAGTATTGTTAATTATTTATTATTTATTTTATATGTGTTTTTTAGAAGGTATAGATTCAAATGGAAAATTATGTATATTTTTATAAATATTGTTTTAATCAGTGTTTATTTTTCAAGTTTAATTATAATAAATTAAATAAGTGGAAACTGAATTCTTATTCTACAAAAAAATCTCTAATAATTGACAACATTAAAATTAAATTATTATTATTATAGAAATTAATATTAAAATATTAACAAATTTGTAAAAGAACAAAGCAAAAATATCATTAATATTTACAATGAGGAAAAATATTAAAAAAAATAATGGAAAAAAAGACGATTAAAAAGAAGGAAAATCCAAATTTTTGCATTCCCATTTATCATCCACATTGTTTACTCTCATTTTAAGCAAAAACCCTCAAATATGAAAATTTTCATTTTTATTTTTATTTTCACACATTAAAATTATGAGAGTTTCATATCCTTTCTTACATATGTCGTTGTTATTGGTTTTTTAATCTCTAATATTGATTATGAATATAGTTTAAATTGTGAGTATCAAAGTGTAAATCTAAATGTTACAAATCCTAGTGTTTATTTAGAGAAGTGTTGTTGGTGGAAGTGGTAACATCCGAGGCAATCCATCCACATTTACTAATGTAAATTTAATGGGTATTGGTCTTCAATTCTATGATCAAGGTAGTTATGAGAAAGTGTTTGAAAAGGATCTTTGTTTTTTTGGGAGGTGTGAGACTTTTTAACTCTTGGTTTCTTGAATTTGATCCTTCCACTATGTTAATCACTAGAATGCTAGTTTGGGTTTGTGTATCCAATATTTATTAGTTTTTAGGATATTGTGGATACTCTGGGCACCTAAATAAAAGCATCTTTATGCATATATGCAAACATTTGTGTTGAGATGAACCTTAGTAGAAGTCTTCTAAACATAATGATTCTCACATGGAAGAATTTTAAATACACACAAATATTGGATTATGAGAACACAAAATTTTGGTGTTGGATATGTCATTACTTGGGACATTTACAAGTAACTTATCATCATTCTTGAGCTCATCCTTCTAAGAAAAAAAGAACCAAAATGAAATCTAAAGACAAAGATTTTTTGGATAAATCAAGTTTGCATAGTAATCTTAATCAAAATGAGGTAAATCAAGACCCACAAGTGTCAATTAGGGATTCCACTTCTTGGGGGCAAAGTAAATAAAAATGGATACTATAATTTTCACCTCAAGGGAGGTTATGTGTCATACCCCTAGACCATTCCCATGGGTTAAGGCATGTCATGACCTTTGAGCATGCGGCACCAACGTGGTTCCTCAGCAATGGCACGACCAACATGTGAGTACTACACCTAGACTATGCCTCTACAGTTATACTTTTGTCTACGTGATTAGCTAAAAATATGTGTGGAATAAACAAGTGACCAGTGACAAGTACAATTGCACATTATTTCATCAACATATGCTTAATTCATTTATCATCAATTACACATATACATCCATTAATGTAAAAATACACATGAATAGGGTGGAGGGTCATAACGTCCAATAACTATTTATTACAACCAAACATTTAAATATACATGTTACATCAATGATTGAGAAATATTGGGAGTCCTCCTACCTATCCTCTCCAACATACAAGACAAAATTAAACTTACAATGGCACCCTCAGCTGGCATCGAGTCACTTCACGTCACTTGGGTCACTCAAGTCTCACCCAACCCTACTTGTCTCTTCCCATCGAGTTTCAGACTGGCACTCTCAGCTCCAACCTACAAAAATATAGTGACATCGACTAAACTTCGTAACATCCACTACCTTCCACACTTTAATAGCCCACAACGCTCATCCTCCCCAATGCTCGGTAGGGAGGACTATCCATACATCTCAATTATAATCATGTGAATCCCCTGCAACTTTGGCTCGTCCTTCACTCGTTTGATTATTCTTATCATCGAATGTCTCTTGTATTGATAATTTTATGATCCTCCATTTATTCTCCCCCACCAAGTCTTAGTTATATATACCTTACTAGCATGTGAGTTGATGAGGGGTTGTGACCCTTTGACTACTCGCACCAACCCCTCGAGCCGTCAAAACACCCCAACTTCATGAGTCATGTGATCTATAAATTAAATGTGATCATTCCATCTCGACTTGATCGATAAACCCCCAACATCCAAAAGCATTTATGTGCAACATCGTGCAGTCCCAATATGCCAACTTGTGTGGTTTGGATGCATCCCCTTGGGCATGTTAATTTGTTTCAACTACTTTCTAAATCCATCGCAACACTTTATCTTGTCAATGCCCATGTTTTTTTCTCCTCTCGTGTACGATGGGTGAGTCGCCCTCAACTTTGGGTGGAAACCCCAAACATCACATTGTTCATCACATTTCTTCTGATGGGTGTTCCATCGCAGTCACCTTATTAATGTTGTTTAAGGTGCACATGGGCACTCAACTCTGAGGGTCTTAAAATCCCCCCCCCCACTAATAAAATATTGTTGTTCTTGACAACAAACCTTCTCTCTGGAAATCTCACCATCACCAAATATATGACTACATCATGAGGAAGGGTTCTTATCTATGACACTACATCTCATCAATCTGTGAATACCCTTGTATGTTATCTTATGTTGGCGATATAATTAAGGTATGTTAGTATTGATGTGCTAATTCCTCTTTCATAATTTGAAAATAGTGTTTTACATGTGCTTAAGGGTTCAAGTTCTCTTGCAAGTTATTGTGTCTCATGAGTGTTTTCCATGTTAATTTTATGGACAATTTAACATAAAAGAAAGACTAAACAATAGCAAATAAAAGTACAGTACATCACCATAAAACACATCAACACAGGGATTTGATTAAGGAGCTCACCCCTCGTGGGATACATCTCCTTGGTCCAGCTTCCATGGCTTGGGCCTCTATATTATACTCAAATTTGAAAAATGATGTGTTTAAAATGATTTTATGCTCTTGAAACCTGCACCAATGAGTTCAGAGTACCCAAAAATGGTACCTTAGGCTCTTTCTACTCCTGATTTGGTCGAAAATTGACTGGGTTATGACCTCCAACAGTTTGTTCCTCAATTTCCTCCCTAAATTTAGCTAACTGCCACTATCCGGGCTAGTTGACACCAAAAATAGTCTTTCTGCCAAAATTATCGGACCGCCAAATTAATCTGAATTAATGTTAATAAACCTGCTTAGCGTTAATTAAGTTTGGTTAATGCTAAAGCCCGCACTTTGTGGTAAATACGGATTAAGGTTAATAAATAAGGTTTAGTGGATAATTTAGCACACATTAAGGCTAAGTGCCTGGTGCTCCACCATGGTCTTCAGGCTATGGTCGCATGTGTTGGGGGTTGGCCCCACGAGGCTGACCCCCTATCCCCCCGACGACATAAACATTTAAATTCAAATATGTGTGAAGAATGATATGGTTAAGAAACAAGTGGTAGCGGAGATGGTGGCACATGTTGTTGGTAGGGTATAGGTCTTGTGTTCGACCATCGTCGGTCCTTCCGGTCCTTTGCAAAAAAAATTACAACGCCATGAGGGCGACAGGTGCCGGCCCCTGGCTCAGCCACATGCCTCCTCCTCATTGGCCCAAACTTCTACCAATCATAATATGCCAAATCACCATAATATTCGAACCAATCAAACTCTGCCACTTGGCATCTCTTCATTCGCTGGAGGATAGTTGACAAAAAATTGACCTACCTAGTCAACATGCCACGTCAGCAGTACGAACTACTAACTGGGCTCCATGTGTACATTTTTTTTTTTTTAATTTCTTGTTTAGTAAAATGAACATAACTCATTTATGAAGCCATACAAATTCCATTTCATGTGGAACGAGTTGGGTCGAATTCAAAACGACGATCACTACGCGTTCGTTCAAGTTTCGAGTCAGTCTAATAACTTTTATTTTTAGCATAATTTTGAGCTCCTGATCATTCCTCCCCACTGGAAGATTTTGGACCCCAAAATATCATATTCAGTTGTTGAACAAGTGAGGTTACAGTTCCCTCACCTTTCCAATTTCCATCCATTTGGCTTTTGAAGGATTTGTTCCTTTAAGCCCCATTCGAAGATAGTCAACACTTCCTCTTGTCGATGTCCTTGTTCTTCTGTCAAGTATGGTATCTTGCTGAAGCCCAACAAAGAAATATGAAGAAAATTCTTCAATATATGGTAGCTTAACATTCTCTCCTTGATCTTCAATCAAAGGAGGCTCATACAATCTCAAATTTTCAACATTAACAATTGAGTAAATTTGCATGTATGAAGGCAAATCAAGCTTGAAGGCATTGTTACCAATATTTTCCAGAATTTTGAAAGGACCATAACAAATTGGTTTCAGCTTTTTACCTTCTCCTTGAAGCCTATCCTTGCTAATGTGAAGCCAAACTTCATCTCCAACTTGAAATTTATGATCCACGCGATGTTTGTCATGCCTCACTTTGTACTTTCCTTGAATTTTTTTTAGTTGATCTTGAACTGTTTGATGGATCAACTGAATTTTCTCTATGATTTTTTTTTCTTTATCTATTCACTATACCTATCGATAGCTACATCTTTCCCAAATATGAAATCCAATGGAGATTTTGGAAAGTATCCAAGACATGCCTCAAATGGAAATGTTTGTGTAGAGGAGTGTTTTTCACGGTTGTAAGCATGTTGAATATAATGCAGTTGTTCATCCCACAACTTAGGATGTTTGCTGCAATATCCTCGAAGAAGATGAATGAATGTTCGATTGAAAACCTCATTTGATCATTTGTTTGTGGATGAAAGGTTGTACCCTTCTTCAACTTAGTGTCCATCAAGTCCCACAAGCTTGACCAAAAATTCCCAACAAATCGAGAATATCGATCACTTACAATAGATGTAGGCAACCAAAAATGAACCCGAACATTTTGAAATAAAAGATGAGTTTTTTGTTCAGATGTAACTTGCTTTTTACATGGCATCAACATACATATTTTGCTAAACCTATCCACAACTACATCCAAATAATCATAACCTCTTTTTGACAAACGAAGACCTCCTACAAAATCCATATAAATACTCTCCCATGGACGTAAATGAACTGGAAGTGGTGTGTACAATCCTAACTTCCTATTACTAGGCTTACTAACTGCACATAATGAACAACCTTTAATAAAACGTGACACACTTTCAAGCATACGAGGCCAATAACAATACCTATGAAAATTTGCCAATGTTTTTCTTACAGCAAAATGTCCAGCAATAAGAGAAGTGTGTGCTTCCCTTATGACATTCACTCTCTCCCCCTGTGGAATACAAAGTTTGCCCAAATGATACAACAAGTTATTATGTACATGGTAATCCAATTCCTCAACTTGGCAACCTTGACTCAAGTTTACATAAACATCTTGAAAGTCATTATCAAATGCATATTTTTCAATGTAACTTTCATGTAAAACATAAGTATTCTTAATTAAAGTAGTTGCATTAATAGAAGCCTAAAAACATATCAACAACCTTGTTGGATATACCATTGTTATACTTGATGACCAAGTGGAATTTTTTCAAGTGTAGAAATTATACAAACAATATGTATTTCATGTATTCAATCTGATCAAGCAATGTACTAAAGCAAGATACTGAATACTTCTACAAATCAATTGTGGAAAATAAACACAATCGCTAATCACAACAAGTAAATAAAGAATCAAATCAAACCACAACACATAATTTCCCGGGGAAAGCTTGCTGCTCAAAACCCCACTATCTTCTATTGTATACCTAGCATGAAATCATGAAACAATACAATGCATTCTTGCTGACAATAATCTCCTACACTCTACCTATCATCTTGCACTATCCCAGAAAAAATCGGCCAACACTTAGCCAATTCTCAGCCTGTAAACAACCTGCCTTGCTTGCACAATTATTGATGAATGCAATCCCTATTCTTTAGGAATTTTGGCCTTCCAAAACTGCACAAGGATCCTTGGCAATCCATTGTATGTTTGGTTGCATGTGTGCAACCCACTAATGATACAACTGATAGTTAACATCCCTTTAACCTTTGCCTCAACTGGGTCTCCACTGGAACTGACATGCATGCAGCTATTAATAGTAAATCATCAGTTGCATGTTAGATTATTGATTATAAATTAAATAATATTTAATTCACTTGATCTCTCACTAGTGCAATAATAAATTACAACTAGCTCAACTGACTTTAACTCACCTAGATTGAGTTAACTAATTTCTCATACATTAACTAATGCACCAACTGCAATTCGAACTCTAATACAACTAGAATTACTCTACATGTCTCACCAACTACCCTCAACTCGAAATTCATGGGCTAACTGATTTTATCACATTCAGTTACCTTTTACAAGTGATTTTGAGATAATATTACAATTTATTATCCAACTCAATTAAGGGAAAATTAAATTAGACATTGTACCAATTTAATTAATTAAATTGGACTTCACACTAATCTATCGCTAGGACCTATTGGTCCCACACTAGTGTGTGTGCTATAATTTATTGTTGGACTTCAACACTCCCTCTCAACAAGAAAGGGATTATCTGCCACCTCTATCATGCCTCTATGGTATTCGAATTTTCTCCTGGTGAGTACCTTTGTTAGAATATATGCATCCTGATCCTCCGTGGGAACGTACTGAAGTAACATAATGCATCTCTAGACACAATCTCTAAGATGGTGGTACCGGATGTCAATCTGCTTGGACCTATCTTGGAATACTGAATTAACCAAGAGTTTAATGCAACTCTTGTTATCACAATGTATCACTGTTGGATCCATCTAAAAACCAAACAAATCAACCAGTATCTTTCTCATCCATATGGCCTCACATTTAGTTTGACTTGTTGCCATGTATTCTGCCTCGTCTGAACTAAGTGCCATGGATCGTTGCTTCCTTCTGTACTAATAAACTGTTGTCAATCCTATGCTGAAGATCCCTCCTGATGTGCTCTTTTTTTCTGATGGACTACCTGCCCAATCTACATCCATGAAGCCTTCAAGCTTCACTCCCTTTGTCCATCTGTACCATAATCCATACTCTGTAGTGCCCCTGATATATCTCAATACATGCTTCCTCACCTTCCATAATAGCCTGGTCGGCTTAACCATAGCTTGACTCAGCTGGTTAACTGCATAGCAAATGTCTGGTCTAGTGTTCACCAAGTACATCAGTGAACCCACTAGCTGCCTATAGACAGTAGCGTCCACTACTTCTCCTGAAGTAGCATCCTCTTTCCTCCAATTTCCTGGAAGAGGAGTATCCATGGGTTTACATCTCTCCATGTGAAACTTGACTAGAATCTCTTTGGCATACTTGCCTTGAGAAACAAATAGCTCACCATCCCGCTGCCATATTTCCAAACCAAGGAAATAGTGAAGTAGTCCCATGTCCTTCATTTTCAACTCTCTTACAAGATCCTCTTTGAAAGAATGTATCAGCTGTTCATCACCTATCAAAATTGTATCATCTACATAAAGTACGATAATCAAGATCTTACTACCAACCACAATCTTGTACAGGTTTGCATCCACTTCACTTTTAGTGAAGCCCAACCCAGTGAAATAGCTGTCAATCCGAGTGTACCAAGCATGAGGTGCTTGCTTCGGCCCATACAGTGATCTCTTGAGTCGGCACACATGCGACTCATTGTCAAATATCTTGAAACCTTCTGGCTACTCTATGTACACTTCTTCCTCAATGACTCCATTGAAAAATGAAGTTTTCACATCCATCTGATGAATGTGCCACCCCATCTGTGCTGAGAGTGAAAGGATAGCTCTAATGGAAGAGTACCTCGCGACTGGTGTGAAAGTATCTTTATAGTAAATCCCCTCAACTTGTGATAATCCCTGGGCCACAAATCTGGCCTTGTACTTCTCAACACTCCCATCCACTACTTGCTTCACCTTATAGATCCATCTAGATCCAACCACTGATTTTCCGACTGGTCTTGGAACAACTTCCCATGCATTGTTCCTGACGATGGAGTCATACTCCTCTACCATAGCGTCAACCCAAATTGGTTGCTGCATTGCTTCCTCAAAGGAAGATGATTCTATCACAATACACTTGCTCATAAGATCCATGTATCCATTAAACATGTTTGGAGACTCTCTCTGTCTACGTAGTGAAATAGGTGCTCCTACATTCTCTGCGGCATCAAGTCTCAATCTATTAGCTTCCATGGTGCGCCTTCTACCATTTTTGGTGGATGGCTCTGCATTAGTGTTTTCTGCCACTCCATGATCCTCCACATGTGGTTGCTCCACATCTTGAGGCTCATCCTTTAGAACCAAGAGTTCCTCCTCTGCATGCAAATCCAGCCCCCTCTCAAGGGACAATCGCATGGATTTCTCCTCATAAAATTTTATATCTTGTCTCACAACAGTCATACTTCTATTTGGAAAATACACCTGATAGTTGTGGGGAGTATCAATGTATCCCACAAATATCCCAATCTCAGTTTTTGGTTCAAGCTTCTTCCTGGCATCTTTGGTCACATGCACATAAACAGATGAGCCAAAAATCTGAAAATGTGAAACATCAAGTTTCTTACCAGTAAAAGCCTCCTTTGGTGTACTCATGCCAAGTATCCGATGAGGACAATGGTTTTGTACAAATGTCATTGTGTTGCATGACTCTGCCCACAGATGCAACAATAGGCCCTGATCATGCAACATCGCTCGAGTTACACCCACAAATGTTCTTTTATTTCTTTCTACGACCCCATTCTATCGTGGGTTATGAGGTGCAATTAGTTCTCTCTAAATTCATTCTTTGCTGTAAAAGTCCTTGAATTCATTTGAGATGTACTCACCACCATTGTTGCTCCTAAGAGCCTTGACATGCTTCCTCGTGTCTTTCTCCACCAGTGCTTTCAACTCAAGAAATTTTGAGAACGTCTTATCTTTCTTCTACATGAAGTAGATCCAACACTTTCTAGAAAAATCATCAACAAATATCACATAGTACTTATGCTTTTCTATCGAAGCAATAGAGAATGGTCCACACACATCTGGGTGAACTCTCTCAAGGATTTCCGAAGCTCGGTTCTCCTTCTCATGTAAAATGGCCTTTGCATACTTCCCCATAGTACATCCCTTGCATGTGTATAACTGCGCAAGAGTACCCTTGGGAAGACCCGTAGAAATCTGTTACATGATCTTCAAGGCTTCGTGGTGTAGATGGCCCAATCTCCTGTGTCATAACTCACCCTCATCCTGGCTTACCACTTTTTCCGCCTTACCCATCAATGTTGCGCAGCCATCTACATCAATTTTATAGAAATTTTCACACGAATCCAAATATTCTTGGCTTGTCCTATTGCTGTGTGTCAAAGGAAATATTTTCCCTCACTGAAAACAACATCATAGCCTCTATCCTCCAAAATTGCGACTGAGACCAAATTTTTATTTAAGCCTAGTGCATGCATTACATATTTTAATAGAAAGGGTTTACCTGGCTGTCTCTGGAAGGTAAATGTACCAATATCGGTAGCACTGTACTGTCCGTCATCACCCATTTCGATATGCATTTGTAGGTCCTTCTCCTCCAAGCTACTAAAAATTTATTTGTCTCACGTCATGTGAAAGGAAGCACCACTATCCAAGTACCACATTGATCCCATTGCACTTGAAACCATGCATGCAATGAGCAAGAAGTCAAGCTCAAATTGCAAGGCCAAAGCCTCACCAGCTTCAAATCCTAAAGCCTTCATGTTATTCTTCTTTTGTGGAAAATTAGTGGCATAATGTCCATGCTCATGATAGTGAAAACACTTCACTCTCGACCTGCCATGCTTCTTGCCATCTTTGTCGAACTCTGATTTGGAATGGAATTTATTTCCTTTCCCCTTCTTCACCTTGGCATACAAAGTGCAATCTTCTTCATCATCATTCTTAGATGAATTCTTCTTGCATCAAATCCGATCAAAGTCGTTCCCAATCTGGAAAATTTTCCCTTCCATTGATAGAGTCCTGATAACTATGCCAACTCTTGGGAAATCCTAAAAGAGAGAGACTCACCAAGTCATCATCTGCAACAGTAATTCCGACGATCCCATGCTCATCCCGAAATTGGACAAACTTTGTTAAATATTTCAGAATGGTGTCGCCTTTCTCCAGTTTTATTTTCTTGAGCTTGTCCTTCAATGCCAATTTTCTATGATCATTGTTGCTCTGAAACAGATATGTCAAAGCTTTCTGCATTGCATATGGTGTCGCTTTTCCATGGAGACTTGAGACATTGTGGTCTCGTACTCCCTCCAGTAAGATCCTCCTCGCTTTTGCAACCTTCTTTTTCCAAGCATCAAGATTTGCGGCATCTTTTGCAGCGGGTTTTGGAATGTCATTGTCGATGAATTCTTTCAACCCATTGTCCTCCAATACTATCTCCATCCTGTCTTTCCATTCAATATAATTAGAGATTCCCTCGAATGCATACTCCAATCTCAAGCCATTGAAATCCATTTCGTTCCTGATCCACCTATTGCACCAAGAATACTTTTACAAATTCGAATTATATTCATTCACAAACTCAACTTCTCCTCCACTATAGTGATTTCCTGTGCTTTGGTACCATGTAGAAATTATACAAACAATATGTATTTCATGTATTCAATTTGATCAAGTAATGAACTAAGGCAAGATACTGAATACTTCTACAAATAAATTGCAGAAAATAAACACAATCGCCAATCACAACAAGTTAAGAAAGAATCAAATCAAACCACAACGCAGATAATTACCTGGGAAAAGCTTGTTGTTCAAAACCCCACTAATTTCTATTGTATATTTAGCATGGAATCATGAAACAATACAATGCATTCTTGCTCACAATAATCTCCTGCACTTTGCCTATCGTCTCACACTATCTTGGACAAAATCGGCCAACACTTAGCCAATTCTCAGCCTCTAAATAGCCTGCCTTGCTTGCACAATTCTTGATGAATGCAATCCCTATTCTTTAGGAATTTTGGTCTTCCAAAACTGTGCAAGGATAATTGGCAATCCAATGTATGTTCGGTTGCATGTGTGCAACCCACTAATGCTACAACTGATAGTTAACATCCCTTTAACCTTTGTCTCAATTGGGTCTCCATTGGAACTGACATGCATGCAGCTATTAGATCAGTTGCATGTTAGATCATTGATTGTGAATTAAATAATATTTAATTCACTTGATCTCTCACTAGTGCAATAATCAGTTACAACTAGCTCAACTGACTTTAACTCACTTAGATTGAGTTAACTAGTTTCTCATGCATTAACTAATGCACCAACTACGATTTGAACTCTAATTCAACTATAATTACTCTTCATACCTCACCAACTACCCTCAACTCGAAATTCATGAGCTATCTGAGTTTATCACACTCAGTTAACTTTTACAAGTGATTTTGAGATAAGATTACAATTTATTGTCCAACTTAATTAAGGGAAAATTAAATTAGGCACTGCACCAATTTAATTTATTAAATTGGCCTTCACACTAATGTATCGCTAGGACCTGCTGGTCCCACACTAGTGTGTGTGCTGTAATTTCTTGTTGGACTTCAATAGGAAGAAACCCATCCATCAAAAATTCATTGACTGCTACAATTTAGTTTGTGATTGCAAGTATTGCAATGGTTGTTGATCGGTGTGAATGATGGTTTCATTTCCCATCAAATAGTGTTTCCACTTCTTCACACTTTGAACCAATGCATATAGCTCCTTTTCATAAGTAAGATAATTTATCACTGCACCATTGAACATTTCTGGATGGAATGAAATGAGTTTACCATTTTTTAAGAGGATTGTGCCCATACGCGCTACACAATATATTAGTTAGTATCAAGAAAAATATGAACCATTCAATCACTTTAAATCTAAAACATATAATAACCGTTAGATTACATACTGTTGTGGAGGTAAATCCCCTCTGCGGACAGAGGCGATCCCTACTAGCCCAAACTTTGTCTAGCAACAATCATTCACACTATAGCGCAGGTTCTTAATTGCAAATAAACCAAATAGCGATGAAGGCTTACCTGGAATCCAACGTTGTTGCTTGTAGGAGAGGTAGCGCTCCCGTTCCTTAGCCCTGGCAGATCACGATCCCCACGATCTTCGTGATGGACACCTGCACATGCGAGAAACAAAACAAATGCAAGCGTAAAATCCAGTAGATGAAACTATATGTCAGTCAGAAAGGACATAACTCATCATCATAAACAACAACAAGAGTGGAACCATAACCAATAGTCGTTTATTATTAACTAATCAAAGGAAGAATACAACCATAGTTCTGACGCTGAATTCTCCTTCGGAGGGTCGCCAGCAGAACACGTCTCAAAAGCCTGTCAAGGATGAGACAAACCTCTCTCTTCAGATCTTGACAATGGTCTCCTTGCTTGAATTTGGCCTTAAGGGAATTATGGAGGCTCTTGCAGCATAAGGCTCTTGAGAATTTGGGAACTTGAAGACTAGCTTGCCATGGAGATGGGTAAGCTTTTATAGATGGAGGAAGGGGAGTTGGGATCCCTATAATCATGGGATTGGCCCTATCATCAAGGAAGCTTCCATGAGAGGTGGCAAATCACTTCCTCTCTATGGAAATCTGTAGCCAAACCTCCCAACTCAAGATAGATAGCAGTCCAGGAATTTGTTAGGACAAAACTTCCGCCATTTATTTTTAAAAAACACCCCTTAAATTGGCTGGCGCGAGTGCGAATCTGGGATAGAGCGCCAATTGGCGTGACCTCTTTGAAGGATTTTCCCCATTGGCACGGGTACTGAACTGACTACCCGCGCCAATGCAAAAAGGGCCATTTTTAGGGTTTTTCACAAGGAGATGTCTTCAGGGCAATGAAAGCTCTTATTCAGAGGGATGTCATGGAAGTGGTTTCAAGCCATGTTACTGCTCACAGGTCACGAAATGAGCCCTCCAATGTGCGGGACGGGGATTGCAGGGACGGTGACAAATTACTGTGTAACACATACTTACAAATTTTTGGCTTTGCTTTCACTCTCTAGTGCCTATTTTTTTGGGGTTTTGTGCACTTATTCCTCTCTTTGAAGAAAACTAAACCAATTTAAAATGCAAACAAATTTTCCTACCATGCCTTGGGTTCCATTGATGACATCTCTTTCCCGTAGTATCACTTTCTTATTATATTCGTTCCTCTCTCACATTTTTCTTTACAATGCCACCAAAAATAATTAAAGAATATATATGGAAAAACATTAAACTACAATTTATGGTTTCTATTGCCTATATTTGGTTTATGGTATGGTATTGGTCTCTTCTACTCTAGTATGAATAAGAAATTCATTAAAAACATTAATTAATAAATAATATTAATAATAAATTAAATAATTAAATTAATTAATAACCCATTAATTATGAAAGGGTAAAATTCAAAAAGGTGTGACCACCCACCTTTGTGGCAATTCAGTTCCTATATATATACAAATGACCACGAAGGATTGTAATCACCATTTAGTTTGTATTCATTAATATAATTACTATTTACACTTATATACAAATTTTACACAACTACATTTGCATACTAGCATTCTTCTCTTACAGCGGTATCAAAGAAAACATTCCTCTCATTTGTGCATCATCATGTCACCATTTCAACTTCCACCGTGTCATTCATGTGTTCCCTGCCTCATCAGTGTCCCTCCATTGTAGCTCCATAGCACATTCCTAACACAAGTTCTACTAAACCACTTCCCACTTTCTCATCATCCTCTGACCATCTCTGTCTGCCCAATCCACTGATTCATTGTACGTACTTTCGAGTTCCACTGCTTTGTTCTTCCACTCCCACTCGTAAGCCTTGTGTTGAACACCACTATCAAACCGCTACTCCCCAGAAATTCATTCCACCTGTCATTCACTCCCACGCTATGTTCCAACCTCCACAAAATCCATATGAACCTCACGCTGACACACCCGTTGTAATTCATACCATCCATGATATAAAATACCATTTTCTCATTTCTTCCGACCAATTCATCATGTTCTGTTGACTATTATTTTCCCCTAACATTATCCGTCATTGCCTCCATTTCTTCGTACCTACCCGTCACAACCTTGTTATTTCATTTCCCCCACCATTTCACATTAATACAATTATAAAATTATATGTAATGTTAATTAAGTTATATATATATATATATATATCTACAAGCTTGAAGAGTGGCTAAATTCGCAAGGGGGTGACGGTATTCATTTGGGCAAGTTTGTTATAAGGCTTATTTTGTACGCAGATGACCTTATATTGATTGCTAAATCAGCTCTTGGTTTGCAAGAGCATTTACGTTCCCTTGAGAAATTTTGTAGAAGGGTTGGGATGCAAGTTAATATTAGCAAAACGAAAGTAGTGGTTTTCTCTAACAAAAGAAAGCATAACCAACATAAATTCTATTTTGAAGGTAGTGTTCTGGAAGAAGTTGCAGACTACAAATGCCTCGGAATTGACTTCAACAGAAATTTAAGTTGGGATGGTTGTAGAAATAAAATAACTTTAGGGGGTTGAAAATCATTTTATGCTCTTCAAAACAGGTGTAGAGAGGCAGAGTTGTGGGACTGGAAAACCACTATAACTCTTTTTGGGCTTCTAGTGATTCTGGTGATTGTCTACGGTTGTGAACTGTGGGCCAGCAGCACAACCGAGATGCAGTGGAAACAAGTTGAGAAAATTCAGAAGCGTTTGATTACAAACAAATTCAAAATTAAAAGTGCAGTTCCTTATGCTATCATGTTAAGTGAAACAGGGGCTGCTCCTATTGACGCAATTGCTATGGTGCGAGTCATAAAGTATCTGAAAAAAATTGAGCAAATGGAAGAGGGTAGATGGCCTAAGGTTTTGTTTAGTGACAGATTGTGCAAAAGAAAGAAGACTTGGATGCGGCAAAATAAAAAATGGTTTAGTAAATGGGGTATTTTCTTGAGCATGTGTCTTACAAATAGTAAAGAGATAAAAACTTTTGTTATGGATAAGTTCCACAAACATACTTGGGAGAAAAAGCTAGGGAGAAAGAATAAGTACTACATTGAAGAGTTTAACCCCACGCATAACCATCAACAAAAGGCGTACATAGGGGCTAATATTTCTTGGAGATCTAAAATTCTTACTGCTCAATTAAGGACTAATTCTCATCAACTCCGTTGTGAAACAGGGTGCTGTAAAAGGCCAAAAGAAATGTGGGAGGAAAGAGTATGTATTTTTTTCTCTTCTGGAAAAGTGGAAACGGAAAAAATTTTCATTTTAGAATGTGAGGCCTTCAAAGACAGCAGGGAAAACTATGCAAATATTATGGCAGCTAGTTCTTGGGATAATCTATTCAGCGAAGAGTTTGTTGATAAGCTGGGAGTAGTTATTGTAAAACTTCATAGGAAAAGGGCCGAATACAAGAGCCAGATAGAGAAGTAATCTGTCCCATAGGCAATTTTTAGCCTCGTGGACATTAAAAATTATTTCTTTATATATATATATATATATATATATATATATATATATTAGTTAAATAATTTAATTGAATATTTATATGTAAATAATATTTTATTTTATATATTAAAAAAAAAATGTGGGTTTTGCAAGGAAGAAAAATAAATCTGAAATGGGGAATAATAACAAGGATGAAGCTGACAAAAAAAAAATCAAGAATAACTTCATAAGATATGACATCGTCTCGACAATGTTGAAAATAAGCAGGCAAAATTAGGAGGACAAAATAAGATAATCAAAACTGAAGAGGAAGTATCCATTAGGGGAATTTTGAGGTCTAAAATAGGCCTCCTAATAAAAATGTACAACAAAAATAAACTTTATAAGAACCAATAGGATTCAATATGATGATGTCAACCATGGGGGATGATTCACCATTTTTTGAGTAAAAGGATAAAAAGATTAAAAAATAATATAATAATAAAACTACTTTTTCAACTCGTATTTTCAACTTATCTCCCAAATTTTTTACTCAAATTTCGAGTGGGAGTACTTGTTAGATGAAAAATTGAATTCATCATCCAAGGAGTACCCATGTTGCATACTTTTGATGGACTCGGCTACATGAAAAATGAGAAATACATGAAAAACGTGATTACAATCACGTTTTTCATGTATTTCTCATTTTTCGTGAGCAGGACCCATCGAAAGTATGCAACATGGGTACTCCTTGGATAAGGAATTAAATTTTGCATCCAATGAGTACTCACGCTCGAAATTTGAGTAAAAACTTTGGGAGATAAGTTGAAAAAGTAGTTTTTTTCTTTTTTCCTTCTAAAATTTGATGATGTAATCAAATATTGTTTTATTATTTCCACTAGTATTTTATAATTTCCTTAGGAGGCCCATTTTAGACCTCAAAATTCCCTTAATGAAACGATATAAAAAAGATAGATAACATTGAGAAAATGTTGCAAGGAATGAAAAACAGGAAAAAAGGGATTTTTATTATTGTTGGCAAGCCTTCTTAAAATTGAGGGATGAAGACAAGCGTGAATCAACCCATAAGGTTAAAGAACAAGAAGAAAGGATGGATGTTGGCTTGAGGGGTCCTAACCTAGGTTCAAAGTTAAGGTTAACCAACAAAACCCTCTTACTACTGGCCCTTTCAGCAGTGACCTACTTGTGTAGGTCAAAGTCTCACTCGAAGCAGTATGGGGGGGTGTTGGAACCAGGTTTCCACACCTTGAGAGAGAATTAAAATATGTGGGTGTCTTCAGATCTAAAACAGCTGTAATCCGACCTACGCTATAGAAGCCCTAAACAGAAATCCTAACCAGACAAATTTAGGTCAATTCACACAGGTTACCCTGCGCACATAGTTACAAATCTGCAATCCCTTTCAATAGTGCTTAATACATAACCATAACAGTTAATAGCAATATTAATCATTCAACTAAGGCAGAAGACAGTCACAAAACTGATCAAACATAGATAACACAGTAACCTTAAATAACATGCAAAAACATATTATAATGTGAAAGACAGATGCATTTGATACTCAAATATCATCCAAAACATTTTTCTATTCATTCAAAATTATGACCTTCCTTACAACACTTCAGTTCTACCCGCGCACACAGCCAGTGGGGTCTGCACACAGCAGGACTAAGGTCTCCGCGCACATAGCCAGCAGGAGCCTTCTAACCCAGACAAGTTCACTTCTTAGCTCAAAACATAGTTCAAAATACTTATCTCTACTTTTATTGACTCGATCTAGACTCATATTTATTCGTCTAGTCTGCGCTCATCTATGGTCCGCAAACTGTGGTTTTCGGCCCCTAGTTCTACCCTTTGGTCCATTACAAATCATGAGGGGCTTTGACCCGCCCCAAAGCCCCTTGACCTGTGCTGTTCATGACTTAACTTACAAAAAATACTATTTTTTTATCCAAAACTCAGTCCTACGAGACCCCGATCCAACAGGCCCCCAACACAATCTTGTGACTGGTTACGAGTCACAACAGTGCTGGCATCTTCATCCTTGTCTGCAAATCTACAATGGCATCAATAAAGGGCACCAGGACACCCGCGCTCTGATCTACTGCACTTTGCAATGTGTCCACTAACTTCTATGGTATAATCCCTTCTGTGGCCAGATTTATGCTTTGAAGGGAAGGGTCTGAGTCAAGTTCTTAACGGCTGCATCTAGGTCTTGTGATAGCTTCATCATCTCATCTTCCCATAGGTTCATGTTCTTTGTCACGATCTGCTTCTTCCTACATAGCTCCTCTACTTCATCGCGCAGAATTTGACTTGTCTACAGGCGAGCCATGCGTTGAGCAAGGACAAAAGTGGGCAAGGCCTCCTATAGGTCGTCAAATGCCTAATCCTTGGCATGCAAATCCTAAGAGATATTTTTGACTAGTAAGTCTGTTTGCACAGATGTTCAGAGTCTCATTGTCATTTTGAGCAGTGCAAAGCCCTTGTCGACATTAGCAAAGACGCTTTCTGATGCCTCCTTTACTAAGGATGCTCGTTGCATGCACACCTCCAGGGGAGTCTCCGGCTACAACTTAACCTATAATGCAGTGATCTACTACTCAAATTCTACCTTAACCGTCTGCACCTCTGACTGGGAAGCCTTCAACGTTGCAACAAAGCTTTCAATTTTTACTTGTGGCTCTGTTGACGCGGGAATGGCTACCCCTAGGAGATCCCCGCACAATCTGTCAATCAGGTGCTCTAGCTCTGCTTGTTGTGCTACAACCACTTGTTGCATTATTTGGGCTTGGATTTAATCTTCCGTCTTAGCTGAAACCATCTACTCTGCTTCACTTAACTTCTGCTACACACGTGCCTCCCTACACTGTAGCTTGTTGGAGATGATATTTTGGAGAGCATGTAGCTTTCCACTCGGCAACATGGAGAGATCGATCCCGACCTCTGGGCAGGTTTGCACCTTCGCACGAATTTTTGGCTGCTCCAATTTGACTGATGTTGATATTCAACAAGATGATGATCCCAGTGAAAATTAAGCGCCTACGCTAGGTGGGGCCCGCAAGCTATTTTTAGGTGTATGTCTATTTTTATAATGTTGAGAAAATTATATTTATATATGAGGCTCTATTTTTAGATGCATGGGCGAAGTTTATTTATAGATCGCATGTCTAAAAATAGAATGCATTTCGATTATTATTATATCTTAATAATAATTAGACAATAAATAATAATATATTCTCTTGAAGCACTTGATTTCAGTTAACTGAAGTGGAAAACTAGTTAGTTGAAGGAATTTCGAGTTCTAAGGTTGGTTGGTGGGACATGCAAGTGGACTTAGTTGTAATTGAGTGATTCAAAGTTGTAACAGAGTTGGATGTGTAGTTATGTGAGTTGTAGAGTAGTTTAACTCAGTTGCGTTAATTGTAACTAGTTGTAACTAATACACTAATACACTAGTTGTAACTAGTTGTAACTAATACACTAGTTATTAAAATTTCTACATGGTATCAAAGAAAAGAAGATTGCAATATTGAAGCAGTAGCTGAGTTTGTTGGTGGAAAAAATTTGAATTTGTTGCAATAATTTCTTGGTGCGACAGTTGAGTAAACATCGAAATGGATTTCAATGGTTTGCAGCTAGAGTATGCACTTGAGGGCAGCTCGAAGTACATTTCATTGAAGGACAGGATGGAGGGGGTGCTTGAAGATAATGGCTTGAAGGAATTCATCGACAGTGATTTTCCTAAGCCCACTTCGACGGATGATGCATTACTTGAGGCATGGCAAAAGAAACTAGCGAAGATGAGAAGGATTCTGTTGGAAGGTGTACGAGACCATATTGTCTCAAACCTTCATGGGAAAGCCACTCCATTTTCAATGTGGAAGGCTTTGAAAGATATTTTCCAAAGCAGTAGTGACCATAGGAAATTGGCGCTGAAGGATAAACTCAGAAAGATCAAGATGGAGAAGGGACAATGTTCTTAAGTATCTCACAAGACTTTGTCAACGGACGAGAAAAACTATCGGATTGGGAATGACTGTGGTCGAATCTAGTGTAGGAGGAGTTCATGCAGAACACTAGAGATGTCTCTTCATCAAAGCGTGATGATGAAGAGGATTTTGCTTTGGCTTCCAAGGCAAGGAAAGGGAAGGGGAAGAAATCCCACTCAAAATCTGAGTCTAAAGGCAAGAAGTTGGACTTGTCCAAGGTGAAGTGTTTTCACTGTCACGAACATGGGCATCTCGCCACTAACTGCCCACAGAAAAATAAGGTTGTTGGAGCTGCAGATGGTGAGGCCCTTGCCTCACAATTTGAACTTGATTTCTCTTTGATCGCATGTTTGGTTTTAAGCACAATGGGATCGGCGTGTTATCTTGATAGTGGTGCTTCCTTCCAGATGACGAGAGATAAGGAGATTTTCAATGACTTGGAGGAGAAATATCTCCAAATGCATATAGAGATGGGCGATGATGGACGATACAGTGTGACCAAAATTGGTACCATTACCTTTGAGAGGGAGTCAAGTAAACCATTTCAATTGAAAGATGTTATGCATGTTCCAGGTCTGAAGAAAAAATTGGTCTCAGTCGCGATGTTGGAGGATAGAGGCTACGATGTTGTTTTTAGCAATGGAAAAGCTTTCCTGTGACATAAAACAACAGTTCAAGCCAAGAGGATAGGGATTCAAGTTAAGAATATCTACAAGATGGAGGCAGAAGTTTGCGCTACAATTATGGACAAGGCAGAAAAAGTGGTGAGCCAGGATGAGGGTGAATTATGGCATAAGCGATTGGGTTGTCTTCATGATGGAGCTTTGAAATTCATGCAGCAAATATTTACTAGACTTCCAATGGGAACACTTGCTCAGTTAGATCAGTGAAAGGGTCGCACCATGGGGAAGTATGCATAGTCCATCTTTCATGAAAATGAGAATCATGCTTCGGTGATCCTGGAGAGAGTTCACATAGACGTTTGTGAACCATTCTCGATTGCTTCAACACCAAAACACAGATATTATGCTATTTTTGTTGACGAATTTTCTCGTAAATAATGGATCTTCTTCATGCAGAAGAAGGATCAAACATTCTCAAAGTTCTGTTAGTTTAAGGCATTGGTTGAGAAAGAGTCAGGGAAGCAAGTGAAGGCTCTAGGGAGCAATAATGGTGGAGAATATATCTCGAATGAATTCAAAGAATTTTGTAGCAAAGAAGGAATTCGAAGAGAAATCATAGTGCCTCATAACCCACAGCAAAATGGGGTCGCAGAGAGGAAGAACAGAACGATCGTGGGTGTTGCATGAGCTATGTTGCATGATCAGGGCCTACCAATGCATTTGTGGGTGGAAGCATGCAACACTACGGTTTATGTGCAAAATCGTTTTCCTCACAGAGTACTTGGCATGAGTACACCTAAAGAATATTTTACTAGTAAGAAACTGGATGTTTCTCACTTTAATATTTTTGGCTCGTCTGTTTATGTGCATGTAACCAAGAATGCTAGGAAGAAGCTAGAGACGAATGCTGAAGTTGGGATATTTGTGGGGTACACAGAAACACCCCATAATTATCGTGTGTATTTTCCAAACATTCGAATGATTGTGGTGCAACGAGATATAAAATTCAATGAGGAGAAAGCCATGAAGTTGTCGCTTGAGAGGGAGCTAGACTTACATGCAGAGGAGGAACTTTTGGTTCTCAAAGATGAGTCTCTAGATGTGGATCAGCCACAGGAGGAGGTTCATGCAGTGGATGAGTCCACTCACGCATAGCCAAACATCAGAACTGGCAGAAGGCGTACCATAGAAGCTAAGAGGCTAAAGCTTGATGCAGCATAGAATGTAGGAGTCCCTACTTCACAGCACAGACAGAGACAGTCTCCTGCCCGATTCACTGGATACCTGGCTCTCATGAGAAAATGTATTGTGACTGAGCCATCTTCCTTTTAGGAAGCAGTGTAGAAGCCCACATGGGTAGATGCAATGGTGGAGGAGTATGACTCCATTGTCAAAAACAGTTCTTGAGAAATTGTTCCAAGGCCGGTTGATAAATCAATGGTAGGTTCAGGATGGATCTACAAGGTAAAGAAAGTTGCTAATGGGAGTGTTGAGAAATAAAAGGCTAGATTTGTGGCTCGAGGCTTCTCACAGATCGAGGGGATTGATTATGAATAAACCTTTGCACCTTTCGCACGTATTCTTCCATAAGGACCATCCTTGCTCTCTCAGCGGAGATGGGTTGGCACATTCATCAGATGGATGTGAAGATTGTGTTCCTTAATGGGATCATTAAGGAAGAAGTGTACATTGAGCAGCCTAAAGGATTTAAGATCTTCAACAGTGATTCGCATGTGTGCAGATTAAAAAGAGTGTTGTATGGGATGAAACAAGCACCCTGTGCTTGGTACACTCGGATAGAAAGCTATTTCACTGGACTTGCCTTCACCAAGAGTGAGGCAGATGCAAACCTATACCAAATTGTGCTGGAGGTTAAGCTTTTAATCACTATTATTTATGTTGATGATTTAATACTGACTGTGATGAGCAGCTGATACACTCATGCAAGGAGGACCTTGCAAAGGAGTCTGAGATGAAGGATATGGGCCTCCTTCATTATTTCCTTGGATTGTAAATATTGCAGCAAGAAGGTGAAAATTTTGTGTCTCAAGGCAAGTATGCAAGGGAGATATTGGGTAAGTTTCACATGGAGGGCTGCAAACCCATGGATACTCCTCTTCCAAGAAACTAGATGAAAGAGGACGCTACATCTGGAGAGGTAGTGGATGCTATTGTCTATCGACAGTTAATGGGTTCGCTAATGTATTTAGTAAATACAAGACCATACATATGCTATGCGGTGAACCAGCTTAGTCAAACAATGGTTAAGCCTACCAAGCTCTTTTGGAAGGTGGGAAAGCATGTATTGAGATATCTCAGGGGCACATTTGAGTATGGCTTATGGTACAGATAGATAGATGAGGTGAAGTTGCATGGCTTCACGGATGCAGATTGGTCAGGCAGCCCAACAGACAGAAAGGGCACATCAGGAGGGGTCTTCAATATCGAATCTGCAGTTGTTTCTTGGTACATCAAGAAACAAAGATATGTGGCACTCAGTTTAGTGGAAGCGGAATACATGGCAGCAAGTCAAGCTGCATGTGAGGCTATCTGGATGAGGAAGATCCTAGTTGGTTTGTTTGGTTCTCATTTAGATCCTACAGTGATTCATTGTGATAATCAGAGTTGCATTAAACTCTTGATTAATCCTGTGTTTCATGATAGATCTAAGAATATAGATATCCAGTATCATCATATCAAAGATTTTTTGCAGCGGAAGATCATGTTGCTTCAGTACATTCCTACAGAAGATCAGGATGCAAATATTCTGACGAAGGTGCTCACCAGGAGCAAATTCGAATAACATAGAGATAGGATCAGGGTGAAGGATAATCCCTTTCTTGTTGAGAGGGAGTGTTGAGATTCAACAAGATGATGATCCTAGTGAAAATTAAGCACCTACACTAGTTGGGGCCTGCATGCTATTTTTAGGTGTATGTCTAGTTTTAGAATGTTGAGAAAATTCTATTTATAGCAGAAGTCTATTTATATATGGTTGAGGAAATTCTATTTATAGATGAGGTTCTATTTTTAGATTCATGGGTGAAGTCTATTTATAGATTGCATGTCTAAAAATAGAATGCATGTTGATTATTATTATCTCTTAATAATAATTAGACAATAAATAATAATTTATTCTCTTGAAGCACTTGGTTTCATTAACTGAAGTGGCAAACCAGTTAGCTGAAGGAATTTCGAGTTCTAAGGTTGGTTGGTGTGACATGTAAGTGGACTTAGTTGTAACTGAGTGATTCGAAGTTGTAACAGTGTTGGATGTGTATTTATGTGAGTTGTAAAGTAGTTTAACTCAGTTGTGCTAGTTGTAACTAGTTGTAGCTAAAGATACACTAGTGAGAGATCAGTGAATTAAATATTAAATTAATTCACATGGAGTGATCTCACATGCAACTGAAGATTTACTATTTTTAATTACATGCATGCCAGATCCAGTGGAGACCCGGTTGAGAGATAGGTGAAAGGGATAGTTTGACTATCAATTATGACATTAAAGGGTGCACTCTTGCAATGACACACACATTGGAGATGCTAATGAGGATTACGCAGTCAAGGCAAGGCAGGATCTCATTCATTCAGGGATTGTGATTAGTAGGGATTGCACAATGGAGGAAGGTTGTCATGAGGCAATAAATTGGTGCATGTATTTGCCAAATTTTTGTATGACAGTGTGAGACGATTGTATATTATATTGAGAGCTCTTGGATTAGAGTTTTGTATGAGATTGTTTCATGATCCATGATATATACATAATATATGATAGTGGAGTTTTTAGCTTTATATTGCTTTCCCGGTAAAAACATGTGTGTTATGTGTGATTGATCTTTCTTCATGTGTTTGCAATTAGCGATTAAATTTCCACAAAGATTTAAGTAGAAGGATTCTACATTTAATAGTGGCATATAATTGTTAAATTAGGAGAATCCACGAAATACATAATTGTAATAATATTTATACAACTACTACGCCTGGGAAGGGGTAGATCCTACTGTTTGTGGTGGTGATTGTCACGGATGTCAGCAGGCTTGCTTGATTCATGCTTGCTTGCAAATTGTCTGTCTTTAGTTGGAGTACCTTCAAACCAAATTGCAATGCCTCGACCACAGCCTTGTATTTTTCTTCTGTGGTGGTCCATCTATCTTCAAAGGAAGATGTGACTACATCTACGATATTTTCCAAGTCATATTCAGTCAAAGTGACCTCTTCTTTGCCTCCAACTTTTGATCCTTTCTGCTTCTTTCGCGGACCCTTGGGTGTTTCTATGCCACGCTTCGTGTCGCGTGAAGATTCTACACTAGTACCATCTAATCCATCGAGGCCTCTAGGGTCCATATCAGCGTCACCTCTAAGATATCTCTTTGTATCCATCTCTGCTTCTAGGTCAGGATCCTTCCCACCATTCTTTGTTGCGCTTGTTTCTGCCTCTTTGTCAGTGTGTGGCTCATCTTCTTTCTATTTATCTTTTAGATTTGTTTATTTTCCTGAAGTAGAGGATGTAACAGTTTGGTGGAGTCGAGCCTAACGTTCCACTATTCAGGCCAGGTTGTAATGGCCTGGTCGACCTCCGCTTCTATCACCATGAAAGGAAAGTTATACCACACATGGTCCTTGCATGCCCTGATCTGCACATGGTGCATTGTTACCCAGAAATATGCGATTCTCTTGTACTTATCATATACTGTCAGGGATAGTCTCAGTCGCGAATGTATGGCAACAACGAGGGCGCCCTCAAAGAGCACACAAAAAATCTTGTTTTCTTTCACCTGCTTGGGGTCAGAGGAATCCCATAGGTTGGCGTAGTGCGCCCCCTCGCATACACCTGGATCCAATTCTTGGAGGACCAGCCCCTCGGGGTCTCCCATTCTATCAACGTAATCAGTAACAACAGCCAGGAGTAGCAGAACTTCTTGATATCCTCTTGCGCCTCGCACACATTGTCCAACAATTCTTGGAAAAGATACCGGGACAAGTTGTAGTTGACCCCCTTCTCGCATTGACTTGCCAACGCAATTACATGCACGTGGATTGTCTTTGGTCAGTGCTTGTGCATCATCTTGTAGCCTAGGACTAAGGTCCCTAGGGACACACCTAGGTCTGCAATTGTGTGCACCATGAATCCCCTGGAGTCCCTTCCAACTTGGTAATCCTTCTTTACCTTTGCAGCGACCGTGAGCTCATTGCGCTTTCTAAAATTTACCATAGGATGAGGCCCCTTCTTGGGAAATTCAGTGATCTGGTGGATCAGCGCAACGTCTATCGAAATCCTCCCTTGAATCCATAGGCATCCATCATGCACCAATGCTGGCAGCTGGAGCACACATATGGTGGTGATAAGGTACCGCCCGAAATGAGGAATCCTTAGTAGATTAAGGATCCCAGCATTACTTAGCCCGTGTGCCCACGAAATTGGCTCAACCTTCATCACATCATTGTAGATCACGTGCTCTAAGTAATATTTTGGCGCCAACTCGGGGAATGTCTCCTCATTCGCCAAATCATAGTCATTGAACTTGATATTTAGGATCTTGCCGAACATATTATCAACAAGGGGAACAACATGCAGGACCAGAGGCATCTGCAATATATCCCTCAACACGTCTATGTTCTTTGGTACGTGCACTAAGGGTTTGTGTGGCTTGACATACGGTGGTTGCCATGAGATTGGCTCAATGAGCACAATTTCCTCAATTGCGCTCAATGGTCTCTTTGAAGGATCACCCATAGGTGACCTATCCTTAGTGTCCTGGCGCAGGGATGTCACAATCCTAAGAGAGGTTTGTGGCTTAGAGGAGGACCACTTCATTATCTTTCCCTTTCCCTTAGCCGGCCTAGAAACGACTTCTTCAACCTCAGGTACCACTTCATGGACATCATCCGACCCTACCTCAGATGACGCTATGAGCAGCGCAGAGTGTTCCTCAGTAGGCGCGCTCTCCAGATTGGTGGTCATCATTCTTGGGTGAAAGATGAATTTTGGATTACTTATGTCGAATGGGGTCTCTCGGCAAGACATACAATGCTCATAGAAAAATTTATGGCACAAATCATGAATAATATTAGGGCTAAATGTACTCATAAAGCAAAGGAACCAATTGTGACCCGCGCCCTTCCGTTTATAGACAATCTAAGGTCAAAACAGTCAGTTCTTCATTAAATGCAACTCACCTTCATAAAAATGGTCAAAATCCCATAAGATTACCTCATTAAATGCATAAAACCTGCTCCATCCAACAATAAAATCACTTTTCACTCAGCTTCATTGTTCCAACAGCTAGTTTTTCCTCCTCCGCATCACCCCTGTGCTTCTGTCGCACCTATCTGCACATTCCCTCAATTTCACGTGCAGACAAATGGGTTCTCATGCTCCAGCCATATACTCATTTGGTTGGCACTGGATTGTCCCTATACGACTTCAAACGACTTCCGTTGAAATACCCGGGAAGGTTCTCATCGCACAATGTGGCTAATCCCACCGCACCTTAATCAGTGATTTCCTTCACAATGTATTTCCCCAACCAATGTTTCCTGAACTTCCTTGGGTGGCATGAAAAATTACTGTCGTATAACAAGACCAAGTCTTCCTCTTTGAATACCTTATGTCTGATGTGCCTATCATGCTAGGCCTTTTCGCGCGCCTTTTGCACTCGCTGATGGAAGTTAGCAATGAACCGATCCTCTTCTAAGGAAACCAATTGTGCAAGACGTTCCTCCATAATGTCAGGCTCAGCCATATTAGTGAATGTGCAGGATTGGGACGATATAATCCATTGGCATGATCGCTTCTTGTCCATAGACTGTCTTGAAAGGTGTTTTCCCAATCAATTTCTTGCAAATGGTACTATAATCACATAACACATAAGGGATGTGCACATCCCAATCATTTTTATTTGCATTACATATCTTTATGAACACATTCTCTAAAAAAAAATTGAAAGCTTCTACTGTACCTTTTTCTTGAGGGTGATAAGGGTTACTCTTCTGATGATGGATCTGAAATTATTCTGTGACAGATTCAATGGTTTCATTAACAAAGTGTGTACTGCTATCAATCATAAATATCTTTAGACACCCAAACCTAGTCAAAATATGTTCAAAAATGAAGTGCACAGCAGTATCTGCGGTACAATCCTTAACTGCCTTAGCTTCTGCCCATCTAGTCACATAATTCATGGAAGTGATGATATAGTGCGCTCCAGTCTTCTTCCCTAGAGGATTGATAGGTCCAACGAAATATATAGCCCATTTATCAAAGGCCTGAAGGGGCATCTGTGCAAGGGCATTTCATCTCAGCGAAAAAGGCTTCCCTATCCTCTGGCGTGCATCACAGGCCCATTAGTATGCATGTGCATCACTGTGCAGTGTGGGCCACAATAGCCCAGTACGCAACACCTTCTGCGCAGTAGCCTTCCCTACATAATGGCCTCCTGCCACCCCTCCATGAGCCTCAGCCAAGATATCATGTCTCTCATGTTCCAAAACATATATTCTCAATACTTCATTTGCTCCCAGCTTATACAATTGACCAACAATTAGGGTAAAATCAATTGCGCATGCAGCCAACTCTTTCTTCTGATGCACTGAATATTCAGTAGGCGCGCTTCTAGTGGTCAGAATATGAATAATATCATCAAAGTGCTGAACAACCACCTTGATAGAAAAGAGTTGCGCATCAGGTAACCCCTCCTCCAGACTGGTTGGTTCTTCCCCATTTTCGATGCGCGACAAATTATTAGGTCCGACATTTAGTCTTCTAGGCTTCACAATGATTTCAAAGTAATATTCCTAAAATAAGAGCAACCATATACAAATATTCCCTCCAACATAGGCTTATTGACCAAGTATTTCAAATCAGAATGGTCCGTGAACATTTTGAAGTGTCCTCCTAGCAGATAGTGTCTATATTTTTACAGAGCATAGACCATGGCCAATCCTTCTTGTTCTATGGTTGAGTAGTTGTGCTTTGCACTAGAGAGCTTCCTACTAGTAAAAGAAATAGGGTGATCGATGTCTCCTTCTCCTGGTTGCGCCAAAACAACCCCAAGTGTTATACCAGATGCATCCACATGTAAATGGAAAACCTTATACCAGTCTGGGAATATCATAATAGGTGCAGTGACCATCTTTTCCTTCAGCAGCTCAAAGCTCTTTTGGCATTCTTCATCCCAAAAAAATGGCACATCCTTCTTCAGTAACTTCCCCATTGGCGCAGTGATCAGAGCATAGCCCTGAATGAACTTCTTGTAATATATGGTGTGTCCGAGGATGGAGCACAGTTGTTTCTCATTAATGGGAATTTCTAGGTTGATGATATCTGCTATCTTGGTTGGGTCTACCATCAATCCTTACTGACACACTATATGTCCCAAAAAAATTCCAAAAGGCATGCAAAATATACATTTCTTCAAGTTAAGAGAAATCTGGTGTTTCCTATAAGTGTCAAGCATCATGCGTAGGTTTGACACATGTTTCTTTACCAACCCAAACACTATCTAGTCATCAAAATACACCTCCAAAAATTTATGCATAAATTATTTTAACACAGCCATCACTACGTGCGAGAAGATCGCAGGTGCATTCTTCAATCCGGAAGGCATGACAGTGTACTGGAAAGACCCCCATTCTATTGCAAATTTGATCTTGCTACGGTCTTTAGGCACAATTTTGGTCTGATGATATCCCTAAAATCCATCAGTAAATGAATAAGCCTATTTTCCTCCCACGTTATCCTAGATCTCATCAGAAAATGGAGTAGGGAAGGGGCCATGCACACATGCATCATTCAGCTTGCGTAGATCTACACAAATCCTTATCTCTCCTTTGGTCTTCTTTTCTTGAATCACCATTGGGTTCACCCAATCAAACTACTCTACAGGAAAAATGAAGCCTGCAACCACCATCTTCTCTAATTCCTCTTTTACTTTTTGCTTATAGTTGGGATTCAATCGGTTTGGTCACTACTTGACAGGGTGTGCATCTGGTTTGAAAGTGATCTTCATAACACCTAAGTCTCCTACAATTCCTTTGAGCTCTAAGAATTTTAGGGAACAGGTCCTGGTACTCTATTAGCAGCTCGGCGATCTTACCTATTGTATCATCATCCCAGTTATTGTAGTGTGTTTGGAGCACGTATGTACGAAATCACACCAAGCAAGTTAGTGGAACAAGCTAGAATCAATAAGCATAGTAGATAGAGAAATAGCATGCATATATAAACTAAAAATTAAACAAATAAACACGAGCTTTGAAAAGATTCAAATGAAAACAATAATATGAATGGTGGCTCTAGGCCCCTTTCTATTGAGTGCTGGTAGTAATAAGAGTGATACTTTATCCTCTTACCAAAGGGACCCTAGACAATGGTTCTAGGTCCCGATGCAAGGATGTTTTTATCCAAAGATTGCCCCAGTGCAGTCTCCCTCTCTCTCTACTGCGTTGGACTGAACTTGTTGGGTGGCCACAATTGAGTCCCCTCTATCTTCAGCCCTGGCTCACACACTGCTGGTATTTCTTCGGCAATTTCGGCCAGCATAACAATGTGTTCACCCATTCTTCATCTCATGGTGGTTTTATATAGGGGTTTTAAAATCTTCCCTTCCCTCTCTTGGTACATGGAGGATGGTGACCCAAGAGAGGGGTATGATTCCTTTGTGTGCTCACATAGTGTCTAAGGAGGAGTTGGTTGTTGTCCTTAGGTGGCTACAAGTAAGGCATCACTTGTCCTTTGCTTTGTGTGGTCTCAGATAGTGACATTTTTCCACTCCCAAGATTGCGCGCATATCGGGCAAAAATGCGGGCGGAAGGCGCTCTTCACGAAGGATTATGCGCACAAATAGCATTTAGGACTAGTTCAAACTTGATTTTCCTTAGACTTAGAGATTTTTAAATACTTTCCAGGTTCTGTAATGCCTTCCAACCCTGTAAATCCTTTTGCCTGACATTAATTAATGTCATCTTCTGCTATACGATTTTCTAGTGTTAATAGTTGCCCCCTAATGTGTGAGGTCTAGGAAGAACTGTATAGCCGAAATACATTATAGTTTATTTTCTGTATCGTGCATAGAGAGAGAGAGAAAGAGGCCCACGTGAAGCTTGGAATTGAAAATGCCCTACACTGTTTCCAAGAATGACCATGGCCTGAGGGATCCCTGTAGGAAAATACAATTTACAATACATATACAAATTTTCAACGAGGCGGGCATGTCCCATGCTCGTGATGTTATGGCTAGTTAAACAAATATAATTGACATATATGTTTTCTGTCTGTATCACTGATGTGGTAGTGATGTTGGTGGTTGCTGATGATGATTGCTGACGCCCTCAGGGGCGTTTTTTCTTTGACAATAGGTGGAATATGGTACCCATATGTGTAAACTTGGTATGGCATATAGTTGCGCACTGTACGCATAGGTGATGGCTGGGACCTTCCCGTGTAAGCATTGTTGACAAAGATGCTTATGGAGGCACGAGTTTTTGACGGATTTTATCAAAGTGCAATGGTTGTAAGGTACGATACCATCGTGACATGAAATATTTTGTTGAAGTCGAATGTCAAGAGGATCGATGACATCTGTGGAAAATGATGTCTCCCACAGTGCCACCCGAGGATGCCCCTTGTATGGGGAGGGGTGACCCAAGGTATCGCTTCCTTTTTGGAATATAGGTGTTGAAGTCGGAAAAAAGGAAGCCTCAACCGAACTACGGGTCACTGACATAAGGGGTCAAGGACCTGGATGTGATGGGTTTAACATAGGCATGTAGGCGAGGGGTGACTTAAAAATGATGATGGGGATTCAGTGGCCTGAGGTCAAAGTATAATTAAGCAGCTTGGCGGCAGACATAGTTATTTCTGAAGGGGAAATCGCTGGAGTCGGTAGGACTTCTAGGGCGGGTGTGAACCGACTATGAATGTCATAATGGCGAGTGCGTGGGGGGTATAATACTCCAACCAAGGGTGTTCAGGGACTGCTGCCGTGGGAGAAAAGATGAAATGAGAGGGTGAAGGATGTAGTGCATCGTTCGGGGTCTTTGTAAACTTAAAAAAGGAACAAAATAATGGGGTTTGGTTTGTACAAAACACAGAGATGGGTACCCCAAAATATGAAAGTTTTCACTCACTGATGGTGTGAGGAATGTGTTTTGCTGAGGGTTGGAGCCCCATTGGTTGGTCTCATGTGCAGGGTTGATGAAGCAGATGAGGAAGTATCACAAATGGGATTATGCTAATGGAGGTATGGTGGGCCAAAAGTGAGGCGCAGTGGTGCGCTCTTGATATGCTTGTACAACCTAGTCATCCGGGAAGGGTGGTTTTAGCTTGTATGGTAAACTTGACCTTATGCATGGTGAATGGATGGCCATGAGGTGCTTCCCGGTCTAAAGTGGTATGGCCATGGCGTCACTTATGTTTTGATATATGGTCTATTGTGGGTGATGGGCACCATGGAGGGGAGGCTCTACTGACCAATGCAGATGTTTATCATGTGCAGGGTGAGGTGATGATAAACACGGTCAGATATGAGGACCCTATAGTTATTTTCTAATGGAGAAATGATGTCAGGATATACAAAGTTTTCTGGGACTCTATCATGTTGGGGGTAGAACAATACCTGCTCTGGAACTTTCAGGAAATAACGTTGTGGATGGTTTTCTATCTTTTCCTGCAAAAACAACTACCTCAAGTGAAAGCATCTTCTTTATCAAGTATTATTGAAATTCATGAGCTTTTAAAAAAGATGTTGAGAGAGGGCATACCTGCCAATGTTGAAAAATTATCTTTTCGGGAGTGTGATAGTGTGTCATCGCCTTTGTTCACTTGAGAGTTGTTACTTGGCTCTTAGTTTTGATTTTATTTGGGGTTGCCCCTAGACTGAGATCATGGGGGGCATTGCTAGTTAATGCCCCCTGCCCAGGATCTCCCTGAATACAGATTACTGTTGCCTAGGGGACCTTAGGTCAAAGACCCGACCAAGCCGTATGCTACAATCGATGCGCTTGATAACTCAAGAGGATGAGGCAACCAATTCCCCTTTCCATGGTTGTTGTATGGTGGCTTGGGGGGAAGAGGGACAAATGAATGTCTTTTTGGTGACCTTCAGTCTTCCTGTGGGTACAGGATGGTACAAGGTACATTTCTGGATGCCTGGGTGGAGGGATCCTCTTGATAGGATCACTCAATGGCATGTAAGGCATTCCTATATCGCAGGATTTCTTGGCAACGATAGGTATAGTGCCCATAGATGTTGCAGATAGCACATGCGTGATTGGTACACATTGCTTTGCCTTTACCTTTGCTGGTAGGTTCCTTTTTACGGGAAAGCGGTGTCACAATGTTTGTCTCAGATCCAAGGAGTGGTCTTAATTCATCCAGATCTTGACAGATATGGATAGGGTGACCTATTACATCACATATGGCACAGACTAGTGATTCTCGTTGAATGGCAGAGGTCACCGTCTTCCTTCCTCTCTTCTCAGTTTTCTTAGTCATAATCACCGGTTTTGCAATGGAAATTTTCTTTACAGGGGTGGTTTTGAATGTTTCTTGGATGAGTGGGGCCTCCTCGAGACTGAGGCGCTTCAATCCAGTGGCAGTAACATGGGTGGCTCTTGTTCCTGCAAGGGGAACGAGGTACCAAACTGGGATGGCCAACGATATGTTGGGTAACAGCAGTGTTGCCAAAACCTGTTGGGAGACGAAACCAGCTGGGGGGTAGAGGAAAGGGGTTTTGGAGGTGGCGTAGGCTAGCGAGCCTGCCTTGGCTGATGACTCGGTGCCATTACTACTTATTTTTGTGTCCTAACTAGCTTCAGTGCTTGATGTGGACATCATGCACACCAGAGCCCCTGTGACATCGGGCGATGACTCAAGGATTATGGGAGGATCTCCTAGCAATGACCCTAGAACGGATGACGGTTTGAATTGGCCAGGGCCATATTCTTGTTATCGTGAGAGAGAATCTGAGGATGTATCTACATAGGGTAGAATTACATCTGTTTTGGTTATGGGTTTCTTCTCGCTATGCGTCAATTGGTCTACATTAATGATGTGGTCGTCGTGGGGGAACATCATGATGCAGAAGACGGAGGAGGCTACGGCAAACATGGCGTACATATAACTCTGCCCAAGGAGTATATTGTAGTCCAAGTAAGGATCCAAGACTTCAATGTCTATGTGGACCTTCTTTCCGACTAAGCAGACTGAGACGTTTTGGTAGAGGCCGACGGGGGTCGAAGGACGATCGTCGTATGCTCGAAGCGTGATGACTGAGGGTTTTATTTTGGGAGAACCTAACTTTTGCCAAAAAAATTTAGACATGATGCATGTGGATGCACCCTTGTCTATGACACATCAGTGGATAGTGATATTATGCACCGACACTGGTATCTGGAAGGCAACCATGGAAGGAAGCCAAGGGGTGGCTTTGTCTAAGTCAAAAGCCATTAGGCACGTATCGATAGGGTCGATAGCACCTAATGCAGAAAGTAGGGATTTCCATTGCTTTGGGCATGACTGCAATACTTCCAAAGCTGACATAGCAGCAAGAGATTGTGCTAAGTCATCCATGATACTATAATTATGGGCCGCTTTGGAGTAGCTTCCTGCTCGCCTATTAGGTCCCTTTGCCATTTTCGGTAATGGCTCTATAGGCATATTTGAAATGGTCAAAGGTGCAGTCGGTGCACTGGTACTTGCCCCTAACATATTGGTGTCTGGTGGGGTGTTGTAATTGTGATTCCGTGTTTGGAAAAACATCTCTTCTCCAGTCATGTAGATTCCATGGTTGCTTTTCCTGGAATCGTCTGTATTTTGTTGGTGAGTGCTTACCGTGCCTTGATTGGGGAAAGGTTCTTGCATCACGACTGGCTACTGGGAATATCCTCCTTGTCCTCGGTTACTCTATATATTCTTTAGCTCAGGGAGATTGGGACAGTGGTGAGTATAGTGACCGTACTCACCGCATATCGAATAGGAATAGTTTGTTCAAAGAGGTGGCCGTTTGCTCTGTCGTTGGGCATTGCTCGGCTCCTAGTTCTAATTCTAGTTAGAGTTGCCTCCAACCTGGGATGCAGTGGGCGTTGCTGGTTGCTGCCCCCCTGTCCAGAGTTCCCTTTTGACTTATTTTTGGAATTTTTCGTCACCACGTTAGGAGGGTAGTTCTCCTGATTTTATTGGCATGGTTGGTTTTGGGACGAACTCACAAAGTTCACCTGTGCATTTTTTTGCATAGGTGGGTCGTGTGTTGGGGACTGAGCATAACGCGGCCCATGGTTTGCACCTGACTGTTGGAGGGGAGTTTTTCCATCAGTGTTTCTTTCTGCGTATTGATTCCCCTGAGCTGGAGGATAAGGTCCTCCCTGGTGATACATTAGCGCCCTATTGGTCAAATTTTGCTGAGGCATATGATGACTTTGAAAACTAGGTTGAGGCACGTTCTGGGTAGAAATGTATGTGTAACCAAGGTTCTGATTGCTATTTCCTAGGTAACCTTGGGCCAATGACCCAATTAGTCCGTCTGCAAATTTCGACGCACCTGGAAATTCTTGATAAGTTTGCAGGCGGGGGGTGTTAGGCAGGATGTTATAAATGTATCCTGACTGCGTATAAATCAACTCAAGCTTCTAGGCTTTGCTGATTGTGTCCTCTTCGGATGTGGGATTCTTTTGTGCCACGTCCTTTGAAATATCTGTCATAAGAGTTTTCAAGAACAAATCTAAGAGGACCCAATCATCGAGTTTAGGTTTACATAAACTGCGACGCGTCCTCCATTCATGGAGATGGTCTGAGATATGGACAGCGGGGGTTTTTCTAAAATGAGTCAGTAATTCCATTCCGAAATAATGGTGAATGGTTAACCAAAAATATGTTAGGAATGCGGTGGCGAGCGTGCTAAAGGTTCCATGTGACACTGAGAGTTTCTCCATGTACCACTTCGCGGCTACTCCTGTAAGAGCACGTTGAAATAATCTCAATCGAATAGTGTCGTCAATGATATTGTTCGATGAGCACCACAGGTGAAATGTCATGACAGAATTACCTGGGTCTTCCTCTTTCTTGCCTTCGAACTTTGGCATATCCGAAGGGAGCTTCGTGGGCATGAGAGGCCATGTAGGATCATGTGTGATGGGTTCATTCATCAGTGTGGTTAAATCAGGCAGATTCAACGAAGCTAAGAAAGGTGACTGAGAGGTAAATGCCATTGCAATGTGCGAAGCCACAAAGTTCTGGTTAGAACGAGGGTTATTCTGTGACGTACCCTGCTGTGTATTCAGTTGGATTCCCAAATGGGACGCACTCCTCTTCCCCCTAGGGGTCGCGGGAGGAGTGGTGTGTGGTGTGGTGTTGGGAGACCGACTAGGGTTCCCAATTACGACTGCCCCTATAAAGGGTGAACCAATAATGGTGGCAGTGTTCCGTCTTTGACACCTAAATGGCGAAAGACTTGGAACCCCTCCTAGTAATGGGGGGAGGTCCAAAAGACGCCTGGATTGACGAGGTTCCATTGGGACCATTCAAGTTTTGATCAGGTTTGGTTTTGGAAAAAATTTTAGAGGATAGAGTCTATGATCAAAGCAAACTTCTTGTCACATACATAAAACAAAGCGAAAAATAAAACAAATTTCCCTTTATATTAATCTATGTGATAAAGAAATCAAAAAAGTGGTTTTTGTTGGTTTGCATATGATACTCAAAATCCTAGAAGACCTATGCATCCTCACACACTCAAAAGTGACTGGGCCTTGAGAATATTTCTTGCAAGTGCTGGCACAACATCCCGTAAGAGCTGGTGACGCCCCCAGTTAGCCTAAAAGAATCCACCAAGGTAAGGGTAGAGGGTCTGGCGCTTGCCTGCACCGTCACCTATAGGGAAAAGGTTTCCCTAGTTTTTTGCCACTAATGAACCACCATCCCACGTGAGCATTCAAGTCTTGGGCTTCTTAGTAGTCATCTAATAGTACCGAGTATCAACCAAGTTAGGTAACCCTAACTGATACCTGCCTACACTGCGCCTAAGCCTAACCCCCTCTCGGGTTTTCTTTGCCGTGGGCTGGTAGGTGGATTTGAAGCTCCCTAAATACACAACTTATATGTTTCAGTATGAAGTATGATCAAGGCAGCTTATTATATGCCTACCCCCTTGATCCTAACTTAAGCTATAAATTCTTTTGTGGCCCCTGTGGGGAGAATTTAGTGAGTTTGGTTAAGTTAGTTTTAGGTGTCTTTGCTTCACTTAGTGGGTGAGTGTGTGTGAGCAAAAAGTGGACAAGCACATAGTTTAAACGTGTGGATATCTATGATCCTTTACAAAATCCCCTATTTAAACTATGTTGTATTGTTCTTGGCTCAAATGAAAAACATGTGTGGATAATGGGCCACTTTCTATTTTTCCTAGTTAATCTCTGTGACTAACTATAGGGAGATGGCGAACTGTGAATATGGAGTGTTCATATGCTTACCTAGGATCATAGAAGGGTTAAAAGGTAGCAGAGATTACTTGCTTTTCTATAAACAATTCAATCCTAGTCTTGAAATTCCTAGTGCAAAAATTGAACTAAACTAAAAAACTTTTACACTAGAAAAAGAAAAACTAGCTATGCATGCATGGTCTTGGGCCACTAATTTGGGCTAGTTATCCAGGTGTGTAAGTACCAAAATTTTCAAAACATAAAAAAATTTCAGAATTCAAGTTATTTCCCCCCTACTTAAACTATGTGTTAACTTTGCAAAAATCAACTTGAAGTAAAACTGACACTAAGCCTACAAAATGCAGCTAAAAGTGAGATTTAACAAGTTGCGGGGTACTACAACTAGTGTTGGTAGGTGTATTAGGGGCTGCCAAGCACCTTAGAAGCATGAAAAAACATAAACTAGGGAGAAATTTATCATTCTGTATTTTGCATGCAAAAGGCTGAGACGGGCTCACTCTCTACGCACGGGTCAACTCTGAATGCATGCCCCGCGCTTCTGTGAGGAGAAAGCGCGTGCAAATTCCTGCATCAAATTTTTTTGGAGTTGTTCTGCTTCATTTTTTCACTTGGGATGAACGAGGGACTGCAAGAGACAATAGGTCTCTGCAAAAAAGGCATAACCACATAAACTTGGTAATAAAACATTAGTGGAGTTTCCAATCTTGTAGTAGTGTGTTTGGTGCACGTATGTAAAAAATCACACCAAATTAAGGGGTGTGGTCTACCCACTTAAGTTATTGGTAACAGACAGAAAAAAGAAGTGGAGTCAAACAAGTTAGTGGAATAATCTAGAATCAATAAGCATACTAGATAGAGAAATAGCATGCATATATAAACTAAAAAATAAACAAATAAACACGAGCTATGAAAAGAGTCAAATGACAAAAATAATATTAACGGTGGCTCTAGGCCCCTTTCTATTGAGCGCTAGTAGTAATAAGAGTGATACTTTACCCTCTTGCCAAAGGGCCCCTAGACAATGGTTCTAGGTCCCGATGCAAGGATTTTTTTATCCCAAGCTTGCCTCGGCGTAGCCTCCCTCTCTCTCTACTGTGTTGGACTGAACTTGTTGGGTGGCCAACAATTGAGTCCCCTCTATCTTCAGCTCCAACTCACACACTGATGGTATTGCTTGGGAAATTACGGCTAGCATAACAATGTGTTCACCCATTCTTCATCTCATGGTGGTTTTATATAGGGGATTTCAAATCTTCCCTTTCCTCTCTTGGTATGTGAAGGATGGTGACCCAAGAGAGGGGTATGATTCCTTTGTGTGCTCAAATATTCCATTGTGTGCTCACATAGTGTCTAAGGAGGTGTTGGTTGCTGTCCTTAGGTAGCTACAAGTAAGGCATCACTTTTCCTTTTCTTTGTGTGGTCTCGGATAGTGACATTTCGCCACTCCTAGGATTGCGCGCATATCGGGCAAAAAGGCACGCAGAAGGCGCTCTTCACGAAGGATTATGTGTGCAAATAGAATTTAGGACTAGCTCAAACTTGATTTTCCTCAGACCTTAGAGATTTTTAAATACTTTCTAGATTCTGTAATGTCTTCCAGCCCTGTAAATCCTTTTTCCTTACATTAATTAATGTCATCTTCTGTTGTACGATTTTCCAGTGTTAACACCAGTAATCCCCGATTTTGGCCAACTTGGGTTGTTCTTCTGTCCCAATGTTGACTTCTTTTAACTTCAAATATTTAGTTACATCTGTTGTTACTAATGAGGGCCCTGTAACTGCATGCTCCCCTTCAGATTCAAGGATGTTGACATTTATTGGATCATCATCATTATCCTCTATTGACAGGTTCCTGCAATTAACAATATCTTGCATCTGCACATCCCATGCTGGCGCATCACATTCTCTTTTGGCCAGGATTTTCAAAGAAAATAGCATCTATATCCTGCAGAGCTTCATTCAATCCTTTTGATCCTCCAACCATGCTAAAGGTTGATAGGAAATCATCAGTCATTGCAATCCAATGGAGAGTCCCTCGGTGCAGCTTTGTTTCTAGATACCAAGTAGTAGGTACTAGCCCCAACGAATGAATAAACATATGGACCCATTTGTTCCAGGTCTTTTCATTCAAAACCTCTATCCATATGGCCAGGTGCTTGCGCGGGTATCCCTGAACATAGAGAAACTCATTTGGTGGGGTAGCAGGTGGCTCAAAACACAATTTCATCATTTGGATACATTCCTCCCAGTCCTTAAAAACTTCCTTATGTGTATCCCACAAATGCGCTGGGGTTTCACACATAGCAAGATCAAGTGCCCAAAACCTTCTTTCCTCTAGGACAACCTTTTCCAATTCTTCCAGAAATATTATGACACTACCAGAACCATCAAAATAGGGTAGTTCTCTAACCTGTGAGGAGATGCATCGGAAGTCCTTAGTGATCTTGAGGGAGCGCAGTGCAGAAACATCATGCAATCAGCTATGCCAATTCTCCATCTCCCCATCTGAATCTGAATAACACGATCTATCCTTCTCCCAGTTCAACATCCCATCAGTTGTAGGATTAATCCAATCCTCGTCCCGTGCAGTCAAATTGTAGATATAGTCAACATCATCTCCTTCGTGCACTAGTTCTGTATATATTTCTCCTTCTGTCGGATCCAGTGGTACTATCACCCATGTACCATCATTTTCAAAGATCATGCTTCTATGTTTCAAGTTGATGATTTCTCCCATATCGATGGCCCAGTCCAGCCATAGCAGCGCAGGGTAGGGGTCTGCATCATCCATAATTTGTATTACTTCAAAATCAGCGTGCACCTTTACTCCAGTAATGTCTACAAGAACTTGTGGAAGTCTTCCAAGTGGAATGATCTTCTGCTGATTGGCCATACATAGCTAAATGGTGGACCATTCTAGCTTGGGTTCTCCCATTTTCTGCTAGGTTTTCTTAGATAGCACATTTACATCAGACCTTAAGTCCAAGATGACTTGATCCATCTCATACTCTCCAATTTGCACGATCATGTGCATCTCCCTACCAGTTCTCTTCTTATTCTTATAGATCTTATTCAGAGCCTTAGTCTTAGTTCAAGGCACTTCTTTGTCCACGCAGATATCTATTAGAGCCTGGAGGTTGTCTACTGCTTTCTGGTTGCGCAATAACTTGATACAGTCTTGCAGTAAGGGTTTAAATTCATCATCATCCTTTGCTCCCCCAATTGGCTTGGATGTGAATGCACCTGCAGCAAAGAAATCCTTCCTTGCTTCAATAAAAGTCTTTTTTTTCCTTCTGCAGGTTGAGTCCTTCCTTCTTTTGAGAATCCTTTCTAATCAGCGGCTCTGCATCGGACCTCTTTTCCTCAATCCCTCTAGTGGTAGTACCACTGCATGTAATTATGTTTACACTTGGAAAATTGTCATGTGGTTTAGATTTAACCATTTTTCTATTTTGTGCAAGCATTTTTTGTTGCTTCTCTTGCATCCTAGTGATCAATACAGGGAAATCTTGGATAACATGATAAAATTCGGACAATACCTACAAGAATTTTATGCAGGGTTTGGGCAATCGCGTGCATAATGTCCAGGGTCCTCATAGTTATAGCAGATTAACTGCCCTCTTCCATGACCTGTGCCTCCACCTCTCCCTCCTCCTCTTCCTCTTGTCGGCGATCCTCCTCGGCCTGAGGGAGATGCAGGTGAATATGGGCTAGCCTACACTCTGTAGAGGTTAGCATTGTCTATCATTAGGTCGAAAGTGCGATAGTGGCGTTCATCATGACCAACCGACGAGAAAAATCTACACCATTTTTGTTTCAGTTCCGACACATAGCTCCCTAGTCGAGGGAAATGGTTTGTATCATGCCACCTCGTTACCCTACAATCAGCGCACCATAGCTGGGGAGAACCACTTGATCCTGTAGCATCCCTAGGCCATAATGGATTTGGTCGTCCTACTTGCATATAATCAGAGAATAATGTGCATTGATCTTTAGTGTGGCATGAACCCATACAACATATGCACCAGACATCCACGCCAACTTGCTTACCCCAATATCTATGTAGGTTTTGAATCTCTAAGTGCATTTCCTCTAGTTGACTTTGAATTTGCAGCGTTCCGAATTGATCATCTGCTCTGGGCACAACTTCCAATTTCATAACAATTTCCAGAGCTTCAGCCTCATAATCAATCTTCTATTGACCCATAGACCCACGTAGATGTGGCAAGAGCATGGCAATGAACCACTCCTTATGCTGCTTATCATCGTAAAAAAATCCTCCTTCACTGATGGTGCGCTTCAGTGGTTGATCAACCTCCCAAACATATTCATTTGGCTCATGTTTGATATCTTTTAATTCTACCATGCACTGTGAGTAGGACTTCGACTTTCTAAATTTTTATTTCAAAGTGTCCTTAATCTGCACAACCGTGGGATCAACGTTTTGGGCTAGATATCCCATAAACCAATTTAACAAGTGAACTTCAAATGCCATAGCCAGTTGTGCTCTCTTTACAAAATCAGTATTAACATTTTGCACAGTCCACACGGCATTAGCAACAAACCAAAACCTCTCCATGTCCTCATCTCCCGCACCCTTAAAGGTGGGTAACTTCATATGTGTGGCCATATCTCCTGCCGGTGGTGGTAGTGATGGGGTAGGAGATGTATTTCCCCTGTGCGAGCTCGATTGTGACGTAGCAGGATGGCTACCTTCAGCGCGTGTAGCCTCACTACTTTCTATATCAGGTGAATTTCTCAAAGGACTGTATACAGATCTGTCCCCTCTCTGGTTGACCTGATATTATTTCCCACCACGTGTAATGATTTCTATATTATTAGGGGTCATTCACTCAGTGTGGTTGCACAAGACACCCTTTTCACACAATAGCATCTTAATCAACAGAGGCAAAGAGTGTATGAATTTACCTCTCAATCCCTTGAAAATTATCCTTTTAGCTTCAAAATATGACACATACTGATCTACGGAAAATTCTATTACAAATCCACCCAAGATGTTGTCAACCCAGTGATGTATAGTCCAGGTGATGGAATTATCAGTCTACTCTAGCTGTTGGATCAATTCATGTGTCCATTGAGTGACCTTGTTGTCCTTTCAACAGGTTTGGAACTTTGCTAATCTTGACAACCACTCCTGTAATTCATGCACAAAGGTTACAAAGAAGATCTCGTGAACCTCGGTAAAGATATACTTTTGTTTCCAATATTCAACAGACAACTTCTTACTTATGTTTTCCTTAAGGTAAAATTATTGAATTTTCTTCTCAAACGAGTCTTCTAATTCAGGATTTGATGGCCACCACATCACCCAATCTCTCTCAAAATGATCCCGGTCCCAGCAACAGAACCATTTTTTGGCTTGAGGGATCCTGACCCAGGTTCAGAGTTAACGTTAACCTTCCAAACCCTCTTACTATTGGCCCTTTCGGCAGTGACCTACTTGTGCAGGTCAAAGTCTCACCTGACGCATTATGGGGGGGGTGTTAGAACTAGGTTTCCACACCCTGAGAGAGAATTAAATGATGTGGGTGTATTCAGATCTGAAACAATTGTAATCTAACCTACGAAACGGAAGCCCTAACCAGACAGATTTAGTTCAATTCACACAGGTTACTTTGTGCACGCATAATTACAGATCCACAATCCCTTTCAATAGTCCTTAATACGTAACCATAACAGTTAATAGAAATATTAATAATTCAACTAAGGAAAAAGATAGTCGCACAATCGATCAAACATAGATAACACGGTAACTGTAAATAACATGCAAAAATAGATTATAACGTGAAATACAGATGCATTTGATGCTCAGATATCATCCAAAAAATTCTTCTATTCATTCACAGTTCCGACCTTCCTTACAAAATTTCAGTTCTACCTGTGCACACAGCCAGCAGGAGCCTTCTAACCCAGACAAGTTCGCTTCTTAGCTCAAAACATCAAAACATAGTTCATACTACTTATCACTAATTTTATTGACTCGATCTAGACTCATATTTATACTTTCAGCCTACGCTCCAGTTCTACCCTTTGGCCCATTGCAACTCATGAGGGGCTTTGACCCCCCCAAAGCCCCTTGAGATGTGTTGCACATGACTTAACTTACAAAAAATACTATGTTTTTACCCAAAACTTGGTCCTACGGGACCCTGCTCCAACAATGGATCAGTTAATAGAAAGGGCTAGTGCATTTTTGTTAATCCTTTAATTGCTCAAGAACTAACACAAAGCCCCAAAACTACATATAGCGAATATCCCCCAAATCATGAAATTCCGCAAATTCCACAAATACACTTCTCAGGTATCCAGTACTATACAAAATTTCTATGAAAGACTATCAACTAATTAAAAAGGAGCTCCCAAAATACGATGGTAAAGACCATAAAGGCGCTATTGTTTGGTTAATAAATGGAAGCTATGTTTGAATAAAACTCGCCAATAAGAAAACGAGAAAAGATCATGACCGCATCCAACAATTTGGAAGCAGAGGCATATGATTGTTTCCTATGGTGGTTTGGAAAATGTGATGCATGTTCCTTTCATTAGAAAGAATTTGTGGCTGCCTTGCTAAAAATATTTTATGACGAAAAAGAAGATGATGTCATGAACAATTTGATCATCTCAAGCAAAAAGTGTCTTTAAGCAAATACACCCATGAATGGGAAGTATTAGCTACAAGAAAAAGAGAATATACCGATGAAAAAATACTTAAAATGTATAGATGTGGACCTAAGGAGTGTTGTTATTCAACAAGAAAATTCTAGCACCCACGCATAGTGCATTAAGCACCTACACTAGGGTGGGGCCCACAGGGCTAAATTTGGTGTGTGTCTATTTTAGTTATCCCTTAATTAAGATAGACAATAAACTATAATCTAATCTCAAAATAACTTGTAATAGTTAACTACATGTGATAAAATCATTTAAATCATGAATTTTGAGTTGAGGGTAGTTGGTGAGGCATGCAGAGTAATTCTAGTTGTAATAGAGTTCAAAGTGCGGTGGTTCATTAGTTAATGCAGGTTGTAAATAGTTTAACTCAGTTAAGTGAGTTAAACTCAGTTGTGCTAGTTGTAATTGTTAGATACACTAGTGAGAGATCAAGTGAATTAAATATTAATTAATTCATAATTAGTGATCTCACATGCAACTGAGGATTTACTATTATTAGCTGCATGCATGTCAGTTGAAGTGGAGATGCAGTTGAGATCTAGGTGAAAGGGATGTTGACTATCAGTTGTAGGATATTGGGTGGCACCCATGCACCCAAACACTCATTGTATTTCCCATGATACTTAGTGCAGTTAGAGAAGGAAAAATCTCCTATTCTTTAGGGATTGCATTCCTCATGAATTGCATGAGAAAGGCACGCTTTCAGGAGGCTGAAAATTGACTAAGTATTGGTCAATTTTCTGTGAGGACAGTGTGACACAGATAGCTGAGTACTGGAGACTGTTGTGAGGAGAGGGAATTGTATTTGTTTCTTGTATCCATGTTGAATATACAATAGAAGATAATGGGTTTTTGAGTAGCAAGGTTTCCCCAGGAAATTATCTGTGTTTTGGTTTGATTTGATTCTTTCTTTGCTTCATGAATTGGCGATTATGTTTAATTTCTGCAAGTGATTTGTAGAAGCGATTCAGTATCTAGCTTTATTATATTGTTAGATCGGTTTGAATCCATGATATACATGATTTTTGTATAATTTATACATGGTATCAGAGCACAGGAAATTACTGCATTAAAGAAGTTGAATTTGTGACTGAATAGAATTCAAATTTGCAGAAAGAATTTCTTGGTGCGACAGCTGATTCAAGATCGAAATGCTTTCAATGGCTTGAGATTGGAGTATGCACTCGAGGGTAGCTCTAACTATATTGCTTGGAAATACAGGATGGAGGTAGTACTCGAAGACAATGGCTTGAAGGAATTCATCCACAATGACATTCCTAAACCCGTTGTGACAGATGTTGAAAATATTGATGCATGGCAAAAGAAAGTGGCAAAGGCAAGGAGGATCCTATTGGAGGGAGTACGAGACCACATTGTCTCAAGCCTCCATCGGAAAGCCACACCATTTGAAATGTGGAAGGCTTTGACGGATCTATTTCAGAGGAGCAACGACTATATGAAATTGGTTCTCAAATATAAACTCAAGAAGATCAAGATGGAAAAAGGCGACACCATTCAAAAATATCTAGCAAAGTTTGTCCAATGTCAGGATGAGCTGGGGAGCATTGGAATAATAGTTGCAGATGATGATTTTGTGAGCCTAGCTCTTTTGGGACTTCCCAAGAGTTGGCACAGTTATGAAGACTCTGTCTATTGAAGGGAAAATTTTCTAGATTGGGAATGACTATGGTCGGATTTGGTGCAGGAGGAGTTTAGACAGAATACTAGAGATGGATCTTCATCTAAGCATGATGATGAAGAATATTGTGCTTTGGCTACCAATGCGAAGAAGGGGAAAGGAAAGAAATTCATTCCAAATCTTAGTCGGGTAAAGATGGCAAGAAGCGTGATATATCCAGAGTGAAGTGTTTTCAATATCAAGAGCATGGACATTATGCCACAAACTGTCCACAAAAGAAGAAGAACAAGAAGGTTATTGGATCTGCAGCTGGTGAGGCTTTGGCCTTGCAATTTGAGATAGACTTCTTACTCATTACATGCATGGTGTCAAGTGCAATGGGTTCGGTGTTGTACTTGGATAATGGTGCTTCCTTTCACATGATGGGAGACAAGGAAATTTTCAATAACTTGGAGGAGAAGGATCTCCATATGCATATCGAAATGGGCGATGATGCACAATACAGTGCTACCAGGATTTATACTATTAACTTTCAAAGATATTCAGGTAAACCATTTCAATTAAAATATGCAATGCGTGTACCAGGTTTAAAGAAAAATTTAGTCTCAGTTGCAATGTTGGAGGATAGAGGATATGATGTTTTTTTTCGGTGAAGGTAAAGCTTTCCTGCGACACAAAAAAAAAAGACAAGCCAAAAATGTAGATGTTTGCGTAGCAATGATGGGAAAGGCAAAAAAAGTGGTGAGCCAGTATGAGGGTGAGTTATGGCATAGGAGATTGGGCCATCTACACCATGGAGCCTTGAAAGTCATGCAACAAATTTCTATAGGACTTCCAATGGGAACACTTGCTCAATTAGATACATGCAAGGGGTGTACCATGGGTAAGTATGTAAAGGCCACATTTCATGAGAAGGAGAACCGAGCTTCAGGGATACTTGAGAGAGTTCCCACAGACGTGTGTGGACCATTATTTGTTGCTTCGACAACAAAACATAATTACTATGTGATATTTGTTGATGAATTTTCTCGTAAGTGCTAGATCTAATTCATGTAGAAGAAATACCAGAAATTCTCAAAGTTTCTTGAGTTTAAAGCACTGGCAGAGAAAGGGTCGGGGAAGCAAGTGAAGGCTCTTAGGAGCGATAATGGTGATGAGTACATCTCTAAATAATTCAAGAAATTCTATAGCAAATAAGGAATTCGAAGAGAATTGATAGCACCTCATAACCCACAACAGAATGGGGTTTCTGAAAGAAAGAATAGAACGATTGTGGGTGCAACACGAGCAATGTTGCATGATCAGGGCCTACTGTTGCATTTGTGGGCAGAGGCATGCAACACAACGGTACATGTGCAGAACCGTTGTCCTCATAGGATACTTGTCATGAGTACACCTAAAGAGGATTTTACTGGTAAGAAACTTGATGTTTCACATTTTAAGATTTTTGGCTCATATGTTTATGTGCATGTGACCAAAGATGCTAGGAGGAAGCTGGAACCAAGAACTGAGGTTGGGATATTTGTGGGGTACACTAAAACACCCCACAACTATCAAGTGTATTTTCCAAATAGAAGATTGATTTTTGTGCGATGGGATATAAAATTTGATGAGGAGAAAGCCATGCGGTTGTCCCTTGAGAGGGAGTTGGACTTGCATGCATAGGACGAACTATTGGTTCGCAAAAACGAACCTCAAGATGTGGATCAGCCACATGCAGAGGATCATGGAGTGGAGTAGAACACTCATGTAGAGCCATCCATCAGAAATGGTAGAAGGCACACCATGGAAGTTGATATATTGAGGCATGATGCAATAGAGAATGTAGGAGCCCCTACTTCACTGCATAGACAGAGACAGTCTCCTGACAGGTTTACTGGCTACATGGCTCTTATGAGAAAATGTATTGTGAATGAACCATCTTCCTTTGAGGAAGCAGTGTAGAAATAATTTTGGGTTGATGCTATGGTAGAGGAGTATGACTCCATAGTCAAGAACAGTGCATGGGAGATAGTCCCAAGACCAGTCGACAAATCAGTGGTTGGATCTAGATGGATCTACAAAGTAAATCAAGTTGCCGATGGGAGTGTAGAGAAGTACAAGGCCAGATTTGTGGCTCGGGGATTCTCACATATTGAGGGGATTGATTATGAAGATACCTTTGCACTAGTCACAAGGTATTATTCCATCAGATCTATCCTTGCACTCTCAATGTAGATGGGGTGGCACATTCATCATATGGATGTGAAAACTGTGTTCCTCAATGGAGTGATTGAGGAGAAGTGTACATAGAGCATCCATAAGGTTTCAAAATCTTTGACAGTGAGTAGCATGTGTGTCGACTCAAGAGAGCATTATCTGGACTGAACCAAGCACCTTGTGCTTGGTACACTTGGATTAACAGCTATTTCACCGGGTTGGGCTTCACCAAAAGTGAAGTTGTTGCAAACCTATACTAGATTGTGGTTGATGGTAAGATTTTTATTATTGTACTTTACGTATATGATCTAATCTTGATAGATGATGAACAGATGATACTTTCTTGCAAAGAGGACCTTGCAAGAGAATTCGAAATTAAGGACATGGGACTCCTTCATTATTTCCTTAGCATGGAAATATGGCAGCGGAATGGCGAAATTTTTTTGTCTCAAGGAAAGTATGCAAAGGAGATACTAGGTAAGTTTCACATGGAGAGCTACAAACCCATGGAGACTCCTCTTCCATGAAATTGGAGGAAGGAGGATGCTACTTCTGGAGAGGTAGTGGATGCTACTATCTACAGGTAGTTAGTGGGTTCACTAATGTATTTGGTGAACACGATACCGGAAATTTGCTACACAGTTAACCAGCTGAGTCAAGCTATGGTTAAGCCTACCAAACTCTTTTGGAAGGTGGGGAAACATGTCTTGAGACACCTGTGGGGCACATCAGAGTATGGTCTATGGTACAGATAGACAGAGGGAGTGAAGCTTCAAGGCTTCACAGATGCATATTGGGCTGGTAGTCCATCATACATAAAGAGCACATCAGGAGGGATCTTTTGCATTGGATCGACAATAGTTTCTTGTTACAGCAGGAAGCAGTGTTCCGTGGAACTTAGTTCAGTGGAAGTAGAGTACATGGCAGCAAGTCAAGCTACATGTGAGGCTATTTGGATGAGAAAGATCTTGGTTGGTTTTTTTGGTTCTCAGATGGATTTGACAATGATACATTATGATAACCAAAGTTGCATTAAAATCTCAGTTAATCCTATGTTTCATGATAGGTCCAAGCACATATATATATGGTACCACCATCTAAGAGATTATGTGCAGAGGAGAATAATGTTGCTTCAATACATTCCCACGGAAGATCAAGATGCAGATATTCTGATGAAGGTTCTCCCTAGGAGAAAATTCGAATATCATAGAGGTAGGATCGGGGTGAAGGATAATCCCTTTATTGTTGAGAGGGAGTGTTGAGATACAACAAGAAAATTTTAGCACCCACACCTAGTGCATTAAGCACTTGCACTAGGGTGGGGCCCACGGGGCTAAATTTGGTGCATGTCTATTTTAGTTATCCCTTAATTAAGATGGATAATAAACTATAATCTAATCTCAAAATAACTTGTAATAGTTGACTGAGTGTGATAAACTCAGTTAACTCGTGAATTTCGAGTTGAGGGTAGTTGGCGAGGCATGCAGAGTAATTCTAGCTGTAATAGAGTTCGAAGTGCAGTGGTGCATTATTTAATGCATGTTGTAAACAGTTTAACTCAGTTAAGTGAGCTAAACTCAGTTGCGCTAGTTTTAACTGTTAGATACACTAGTGAGAGATCAAGTGAATTAAATATTAATTAATTCACAACCAGTGATCTCACATGCAACTGAGGATTTACTATTATTAGTTGCATGCATGTTAGCTCGAGTGGAGACCCAGTTGAGATCTAGGTGAAAGGGATGTTGACTATCAGTTGCAGGATATTGGGTTGCACCCATGCACCCAAACACTCATTGGATTGCCCATGATACTCAACACATTTAGAGAAGGCAAAATCTCCTGTTCTTTAGGGATTTAATTCCTCATGAATTGCGTGAGCAAGGAAGGCTATCAGGAGGCTAGAAATTGACTAAGTATTGGTCATTTTTATGTGAGGACAGTGTGAGATAGATAGTTGAGTGCTGGAGACTCTTATGAGGAGAGGGAATTGTATTTTTTTCATGTATCCATGCTGAATATACAATAGAAGGTAGTGGGGTTTTGAGCCACAAGCTTTCCTGGGGAAATTATTTGTGTTGTGGTTTGATTTGATTCTTTCTTTACTTCATGTAATTGGTGATTGTGTTTAATTTCCGCAAGTGATTTGTAGAAGCGATTTAGTATCTAGCTTTAGTATATTGTTAGATCGGTTTGAATCCATGATATACATTCTTGTTGTATTATTTCTACAAGGAGTATATCTGCGCATAATTGAAATTGTACAAACCTCAAACTATTGAAGAAGATAGATGATGGGGTTCCTAGAGACAACCCTCAGGTTGAGGAGAAGGGTTAGTTCCTAGGAAATCTTAGTTTACCCTGAAGATAAATCAATGATGCTCAAGAGATAAAGGAAAAATGATTTAAATTTTGTTCAATTACCCTTCTCAGGGGAAAATCCTAATTTGTATGCATGTAGTATTTAATTCCCAACACATAATGTTCGTGTCTAGTGGCCTACACACACATAATGCAGCTTCATCGATCATTGTAGTAAAGGTTGAAAGAATAAATATAAGAAATAAAACCAGTGTAGAGGGTTGGACAGACACAAAAACCTATGCACTAAATACTAGTAGAATCATGAAAAGATAAAGGAAATGAGATGCATAAATTATGGAGCGCATTTCAAGGCTTTCAACTCAATATATCACAAGTACTATCTGTTAAAACATAAACATAAGTAAATATGTAATCTCACAGGTACCATTTGATGTCACATAACATAGGTAAATCTGCAATCTCATAGGTATCATCTATTACCATATAACATAGGTAAATCTGCTAGTTAAGAGTGAATCCGGCAGCTACAATTACATAATTTCTGAGAAGAAAAAAACACATATGAAATGATAAACAAAGAAAAAAATACATACTACACATCTTAAAGCTTGGAATCACCAGAAAATTATTCATTAATTTTCAGGAATGAAATACATATGATAAGCTCCCAAAAACTTGAAAAACTTATAGAAAGCTACTGCCTATAGAACCAAAACCAATCCCCCCTTGTTCATGAGTCTCTTAAGCACTTTTATAGGATCTTATAAATGAGGACCCTTCACAAAATATTCCTTTTTGATATTTTCATAACTTCCTAACCACTAAACTGCTCCAATGTGCTACTAACACAATTTTCCTAATTATCATATAAGAGCCTCGATTCCATTCTAGAAAATAAATATTTACAAAAGAATCAAAATAACATGGGATGTCATGATTGGCACGGGAAAATATATTCTTTGTTGTCCTATCGGTTCCTTTTGAAGGGACCCTGGATTAATGATTCAAATTTGAGGTGTATTAACGACTTGATCACACTTTTCCGACAGTGTCCTCCAAAAATCAAGGCAATAGCAGTCATAATGTGTTGTATTACTTCTGGTGGTAAGAAGAAATTGTACATAGTGGCGATGGAGGTGCTCAGCACTGGTTGATGGATGAATGGAGTTGAGCACAGGAGGAGTTATAGAGGAATGTCGTTGGAATGAAACAAATTTTAATTCTAACAACTAATGTGTAATATATTTATAGGCGAGGAACACGGTGGAGTGATGCATGGGGAGAGAAAATGTGGAGAGGTTTGGAAATGACATGTGGAGCCACTAAGTTGGATGGGAAGTGGAGGGGGGAGGACCTCAGCCCTGTAAATACCACACTTTCTTGTTGATATCACTACTGTGTTGGCGCATTGGTGGCAGGTGTGGTCCCCTACTTCGGCGGGGTGAATGAAAAAGGTTGGGAGCGAGGCTCGACCCCCCCAAATTCGATCCTAACCGTTGATCTACCACACCTGATTAACTAAATTTTACCTTCCAAGGGTTAGCATTGTCTTATCTATCGCAGTAGTTACCCCACTGAAATGCTTCTGGGACTGAGCGGTTGTCGGATAGATGGTGATCCGCCCCCGTAGTTGCTCTTTGATTAGCTTTTTCCATTCAATGCAGAGGTGGACCCCTTTCCATTTGTCACTTTTTTCTAAGTCTTCTTCGTTTTCCCTTTGGTATACACCGTCAGGGTGTTACTGCTGGGTGGACCCCACTCGCTCAGTTACATCTCGGTGTTTTATTTTTGTGTCCTCTATGTTTCCTCTAGGGTGTTACTACTGGGTAGACACCACCCGTCAGTTTCATCCTGACACTTTTATTTTCACACCATCTACGGGTCCTCCGGGGTGCTCCCACTGGGGAACCATCGTTGGGATGGCATCATCCCAATCCTCCAATCCTGGTGCTTAAATTTATTCACTCTTAACATCATGTCGGGGTAAATCTACCGAGGGAAGCCCACCGGGTGGGTTCCACCTGTGGCTAATAGAACTACTTATGAATGATAACATGTCGACCACATCTGATCAGATCTTCAAATATAGGCTCTTCCAACCTCACCATCAATTTTGGCACTTAAGACAACTTTGGCTATGTGCCAAAGGCTCCACCAAATTCCTTGTAGTTCTACAAACTTTGACTTGGGGTCACCAACTTTGACTAGATCTATATCAAGATCCGAGAGACAATTTTCAAACGTGTGCATACCACTAGAAAGCTCTTCTAGAGAACTTTATGTCTGAGTGAGTCAGGTGTGGTCTTTTAGCTTATCGTTTTCCATAAAAAATTGCTTTAAACTCTGTTATTATTTGCACCAGTTCTCATGATCTCTTCTTACAATTCCTCCTTGAATATGCCTCAGCCTTGCTTTTATTTTTAATCCCATTTTGTTTTTCTATAGTTTTCAATCCTTCTCTGAATACAAGAACACATCTCCTCTTCTATATGAGTAAATAAAAGGGGGGATGAAGAGGGTTCAAAATTGGCTCCAACTGGGAACAGGGTCTTGCTGGCAAGGCAATGAGAACCTGCATACTAGTAGCCTTGATGGGCATGGACTCTAGATTCAAAAGCATATTGAATATGTGAAACCAAAACATATCCCTAAAAATTTATTTTTTGGAAGTATTCTCCTTATAAAAACTAAAATGTAGAACTATAACTTCTGAAAACTGGAAATTAAATGCTCACATACTGAGCTTATTTATGTACAATTCCTACGTATGTACTGAGCTCAATTCACTTGAGCGAAGTTAACCTTCTAATGATACCAACCCAACATCTAAGTACTAGACCTTATGCCATTATGCTCTTGAAAGTCAGTAATTAAAACAAGCATGCACCCCATGGAAACTTTAGACAAAAAAATTGAAAAATACCTCAAAACTGACATTTGTTGTTGACCAAAGAAATATGCCATATAGTCAGTTATTGGGTCATAAAATGGATGGGAGAAAAAATTGGTTGCTTCATCTTCTTAAAAAAAATTCTGGCATGAATGTTTTTTTATAAGACAACCACATACGTTTCTTGGCTCTTTAACTTTGGGCTCTTCTTGAAAAAAAATTTACTAGTAATATTCTTGCCACTTGCTTGTAAGAAAATTCTTTTGAAAATCTACAACAATCTCTTCCTCCCTTGAATCATATGCATCATAAATCAAATAATTTTCATCAACTTTATTACTATATTCTTGAACTTAAGAAACAAAGATAAGTATAAACATGAGCAAGTAAAATTTATCGACAACTGTTGGTATATGCCCAGAAGAAGAAACTATCTTTATTTGCTAGGAATCATTTTCTTCTTGTGATTATCTTTGGCATATGTTCATACATTGTTCTCCATATGAAGGATTTAAGTCATAAACTAGATCCTCTTTGTTAACCCCATTGTTAGCATCCTCTTTTTGTACAACCTTCCATGATTGGGACTATTTTCATTTTGAAGCCCCCAACTTCCCATATAAGTCATATAAATCATACAAAGGAGAACCATAAAACTAACCAAAATATGATCTCTAAGGATTTGTTTGCAACTTAACAAGATCCCCTTCTTTAGTTTCTTGATTGTTGGGAAACACTTCTTGATGCAGGTATACATTTTCTTGGAGTTGAGATCCAAAAATATCTTCAATAGCATCATAATACTCATAAATATTCTCAACATTAAAAAGTTCACAACAATCTTAAAACAAATAATTTGGTGGATATAAATGTTTGCAAAAGGAATTATATGTTATGTTAAAGCTCTTCAAAGAAGATATGTGACCATGGGGTAGGGTTTTGTACCAATCCCTAGCGTAGTTTTCCAAAGAATACATGAACAAATTAATTTTTACATCTTCGTGCACAATACCATGTTGCTCCAAGGCTTTCATGAAATTCCTTAAGGTGTTTGGTTGGGATTTCATCTGCGCTTCCGCTGAAACTAGGAAAATAGATGTACCATTCTTGAAATGGAGGTACACGATGGGGATAACCAACAACATAAGAAAAATATAGTGGGGAAAATTTGTTGGCCAAGAATGCAGGAAGATCCATTTTGATATCCCCTTTCGGTGAGATATATCAACCCACACTTCCTTCAGTCACCATAGAAAGGAATGCATAATTTTTCACCCAGGGAAATATTTTATAATGCGTTCCTTGACAAAAATTCTAGAATATGTTGGGGTTCTTAGAGGCAACCCTAGGGTTGAGGAGAAGGGTCAGTGCCTAGGAAATCTTAGTGTCTCTTAAAGATAAATTATTGATGCTCAAGAGATAAAGGAAAAATGCTTTAAATATGGTTCAATTAACCTTCTCAGAGGTAAATCCAATTTTTTACACATGTAGTATTTAATTCCCAATAATTAATGTTCATGTCTGGTGGCCAACACACAGAGAATTTAGCTTCATCATTCATTGCAGTAAAGGTGGAAATAAGAAATATAAGAAAGAAACCCAGTGCAGAGGGTTGGATAGACACATAATCTAATGCACTAAATCATAGTAGAGTCATGAAAAGATAAAGGAAATGAGATGCAGAAATTATGGAGTGTGTTTTAAGGATTTCAACTCAATATCTCACATGTACTATCTACTATAACATAACATAGGTAAATTTGAAATCTCATAAGTAACATATACTATCACATAACGCAGGTAAATATGAAATCTCATAGGTACTATATGCTATCACATAACATAGGTAAATCTGCTACTTAAGCTTGAATCCAACAACTACAATTACATATTTCTGAGAAGAAAGAAACAAATGTGAAATGATAAACAAAGATAAAATTAAATACTACACATCTCAATGCTTGGAATCACCAAAAAATTCTTCATTAATTTTCAAGAATGAAATACATCTGATAAGATCCCAAAAACTTGAAAAACTCATATAAAAATACTGCCTTTGGAACCAAAATCGACCCCCCCCCCCCAACCCACCCACCTTTTCATGAGTCCCTTAAGCACTTTTATAGGGTCTCATAAACGAGGACCCTTCACAAAATATTCCTTCTTGAGATTTTCATAATTTCCTAACCACTAAAAAATTCCATCATGCTACTAGCAAAGTTGTCCTAATTATCATATAAAAACCTTGATTCCATTCTTGAAAATAAATATTTACAAAAACATCAAAATAACATGAGATGTCATGATTGACATGGAAAAATATCTTCATTGTTGGCATGTCGGTTCCTTTGGAAGGGACCTTGGATCAATGATTGAAAGTTGAGGTGGATTAATGAATTGATCACACTTTTTCCACAATGTCCTCCAAAAAGCAAGGAAATGGCAGTCAAAATGGGTTGCATTACTTCTAGTGGCCGAAAGAAATTGGGCGTAGTGGCGCTAGAGGTGCTCTGCACTAGCTGATGATTGAATGGAGTGAAGCATGGGAGGAGCGATAGAGGAATGTTGTTGGAATGAAACATATTTTAATTCTAACAACTAACTTGTAATAGATTTATAGGCAAGGAACACGATGGAGTGACGCATGGGGGGAGACAATGTGGAGAGGTTTGGCAATGAAATGTGGAGCCACTAAGTTGGAGGGGAACTAGAGGGGGGAGGCCCTAAACCCCACAACTACCATGCTCGCTTGCTAATGTCACTGTTGCGTTGGTGCGTTGGATATGGAAAGTGTGGCCCCCCTACTCCGGCGAGGTGAATGAAAAAGGTTGGGAGCGAGGCTCGCCCCCCCTCGGAATTGATCCTAACCATTGATCTGTCGCACCCACCTGAATGAAATTGACCTTCTGGGGGCTAGCATCAAATTCTCTATCACGCTAGTTACCCCACTGAAATGACTCTGGGATCGAGCGGTTGTCAGATAGACGGTGATCTGCCTCTGTATTTGCTCGTTAGTTATATTTTTCAATTCGTTGTGGAGGTGGACCCCTTTCCATTTGTATTTTACTTGTTTGTCTATTTTTCCTAAGTATTCTTCATTGTCCCTTTGGGATACACCGTCGGGGTGTTATTGTTGGGTGGACCCCACCTTCTCAATTACATCCCGACGTTTTATTTTTTCTCCCTCTATGTGTCCTTAGGGGTATTACTACCGAGTGGATCCTTTTCGCACCATTTATGGGTCCTCCGGGGTTCTCCCATCGGGGAACCATCACTGGGATGACATCATCCAAATCCTCCGCTCCCAACACTTAACTGTATTCACTCTTAACATTATGTCGGGGTAAACCCGTTGGGTAAGTTCCACCCGTGGATAATAGAATTTATTACTACTGCTAAAGTTCCATCCACATCTTCATCGAGCTTCGAGTAGAGGTTCTGCCAACCTTGCTGCCAAGTTTGGTACTTAAGCGAACTTTGGCTACACGCCAAAGGATCCACCAAACGCCTTTTAGTTATAAAATCTTTGACTTGGGGTCACCAAATTTGACTGCCTCCATCTCACGATACAGGAGGCCATTTTCAAACTTTTGCATACCATTGGAAATCTCTTCTAGAGAAATTTTTTACTGAGTCAGTCCGATGTGGTATTTGAGCTAATATTTTGCTAGAAAAATGGATTCAAAATCTGTTATTATTTGCACCAGTCCTCCTGATATCTTATTCAAATTCCTCCTTGAATATGCCTCGGCCTTTCTTTTACTTTTAATCCCATTTTGTTTTCTATAGTTTTCAATACTTTTATGCATACAAGAACAAATCTCCTCTGCTATATGAAGAAATAAAAATGGGGATGAAGAGGGTACAACACTAGACATGCAACAAATCTTATTGAACAAACACATAAGTTCAAAATGTCATTATTCAAGGAAGACGAATACCAACAACAATACTCAACTAACAAAGAATTAAACAAATGTAGGTATTGTGGAGACAAATGGACATCAAGACACAAATTCCCCAACATGAAATTGTGTGCTTATGAAGTTGAGAAATAGTCAAACACTTTAAGTAATGAGTCAGATATAACACCCTCCTCCCATTCTACCCAAGTAACTGACCAACTGGACACACATGCCACGAGAGGCTACTATGATCTAAGTCAACCTCATAGGTGACATTAAGGAAGTGGAATCAATGAAAACACATCACACATACCTTCCACATCAGCAACAAAACTCCCAGGAGCCAACCCAACCACTCAAGTAACTAGCCACTGGGTCCCACTAGGTTGTTAGATCATTAAACCATCAGACGCTCCCTTGATATGGGCAAGGGGGTGTTTGGGAGGCTATGGATGCTACCATACCATGGGAATGCATGCATCCAGGGATTTTTTTCCTCATACTTGTGCCAGCGTCCCCGGGATTTGAGACACTTTTTCAGACCCAGATTCTAGGTCACTGCCCAAAAATCAATGACAAGTTCATAAATGAATTATAACATCAGAATAATGATACATTTTAAAAAACATTGGCAAGGAAATTACTAGACCCCTACTAGCCATGATAGGCATTAATATATCAAACATGTCACAAATATGTAATCTATAGGTTTAAACAACGGACCTGAGCATGGGGTCTCATACTTATCTAAGAATCACTAAGCAGCATTGTTCCCCTACATCATTAGCTACATTATCCTCTATTATGTCATATATACATTTTTCATTCATTTACAAATCAAAACATGAGGATAACCATACATCATCACTGTCATAATACATGCTTATAACCAACATAATGAAAACAGAAATATCAAGGATACATCAATCATAGAATCCACATATAAACCAATACATTTACACATAAGATGTCTAGGGAAAAACCTCTTATTAATGAATGCAAAAACCAACCCAGGATGGAACTACCATGTTCCACCCGACCATAGATTGGTTGAGCCATATCTCTCTTCATCCAATCACCCCCATGCCATATTTCAAGCGTGAATGTGAGACTCAAACTAAAAGAACCAACTAGGGCATCCTGAGGCTAAACCACCTCACCCTCATCAATAGAAACTAGGATTTACCACAATCCATCTCGGATCACTAGGCCAAAGCAACAAAAATGCAATAATAGGATTTACCATGATCTCCACCAGATAACTAGGCAAAAACAAACATGGATGCCACCGGATTTCTCCACCAACACCATGAGGAATTTTCTTGTCTCCCAGTCTCTGAGGCTTTACCACAATCCAAACCGGATCACTAGGCCCTAAAATAAGACTCCACTCTCTAGGTTTTACCGTATATCCCATCTCGAGATTCCTAGGCCTAATGGAGAGCACCCACCTCTAGGCTTTACCGCAATCCACACCAGATCACTAGGCCTTAACCAAGGAAACACACTATAAGGATTTACTTCAAACCACAATTTGGTTCAGGGGTTGCTAGGCCATTTTTTCTTTCATTCAGAGATCCACCTCATTCATCTTTGAATCCATCCGGAAAAACAACAGAACCAAAACAAGAGAACCCCATCACACCATGGATATTCAAAAATGGCAAGGCTAGGTTGAAAACACTGTCACATCTAGAAAAACCCATGCCATGATAGCAAATAACCACATGAAATACTATGTATTCCAAATCTAGCAAGAAAATCACACATGAAAATTGATACATGCAAAGAATCATGTTGTAGTTTCCTGATCTTGCTCTTCCTTGCTTTCTCCTTCCTTCCTCTTGCCTTCTTTTCCTTTCTTGATCCAATTCCAAAGTGCTCAAAGAAAAATCCAAGTGAGAGAGAGAGAGAGAGAGTAATGATATATCTCCAAAAATAAGTTAACAAAAGGTACCAATTGATCCTCAAAATCCTTTTTATCAATTAGGCCTCTATTCTCTTCATTTTCAATTATTTTCCTTTATTTTCCTCCTCACATGCAACTTATGACCTTTCACCTTCCTTTTCTCCTATTTTCCATTATTTTCATAAATAAAATGCCAATTGATGCCACTTTTCCTTTCCAAATCCTTTGCCATTTCCTTTTCCATTTTCCTTAGTCATAATAAACCAATGAACACCATCACTAGGATGTTTTTTCCCAACATTCATCTTGGAATAAGTGTCCCATCAACCGTGGTTATTATTTTTCGTTTATTAACTTTTATTACATGGAATTTTCACCAGGGTTGTTATATAACCCTCCTCATCAATGGAAACTATCCTGAGTGTTCAACCACACCTATACCTCAGCAAAACAGCTAAAAATAAAACATACTGCCCATGGAGATTTATAATTTAGCTCATTGCAGTATTTACAATGATCACCCTACTGAAGATAAAACTACTATGTAACATGAAAAATATAATATCATATTAACATGACACCCATACCACTTATTGGAGCTTTATAACATAGCTCATGGAAGTATTTACATCCATATACATATGTACATATACCCGAACATCACATCAAAACATATACCAAAACACATACTAAAACTGCTTTGCCTCAACTGGCAAACTTTGAAGGATACATAGCTTGCATTTGATACTCCATCTCCCATGTAGCTTCATCGAGTCCAAAGTGTTTCCATTGCTCTTTAACCTACTCGATTTCCTAGTTCCAGAGCATGATCACCTTTCTCTGTAATATACACTGAGATTCCGGTTGGAATTCTCCAACTGGCTCCACCTGCAATACACACCAGTCAATCACATGATCAAAATATTTAACATATTTCTTAAGCAATTACACATGGAAAATATAATGGACTTTCACTGTCTAAGGAAGTGAAATTCGATAGGCTACTAGCTCAATCCTTTCAATAATATTGAAAGGTCCATAAAACCGTGGTGCCAGCTTGGCACATGATATAATCTGCAAGGACCTCTTCTTGGGATTTATGCGCAAGTACACCTGTTCCCCATCCTGTAACTCCTTAAACAACATTTTCTGATTTGCATAGTTCTTCTACCTATCATGTGATGCTTCCAGATTCCTGTTGATAACCTACATTTCCTGTTCCATTTCTGCTAACATGTCTATTCCAATCAATACCTTGTTCATCAGATCATTCCAACTGATGGGAGTGTTACCACTCCACCCATACAATGCCTCAAATGGACTCATATTCAAGGATTCTTGATACTTGTTGTTGTAGGAGAACTCTACCAATGGAAGATGCACTTCCCACTTCCGTTGATGATGCATCACATACATCCTCAACATGTTCTCCAATATCCTGTTGATCCTCTCTTTTTGTCCATTTTTCCACGAATGATAAGTTGTGTTGAAGGCCAACTTCATGCCCAAACCTGAAAAAAATTCCTTCCAAAACTTGGAAGTGAACTTTGCATCCTTGTATGACACAATTTTCTTTGGAATACCATGCAATCTTACCACATCTTTGATGAACACCTATGCTACATCGCTAGCTGAGAATGTAGAATTCACTGGAATGAAGTGTGCTACCTTTGTAAACTTTTCCACAACAACCATGATGGAATTGCGTTGTCTCACTTTCCTCGGAAAACCAGTGATAAAGTCCATGGAAATGACCTCCCATTTCCACTCTCGAATCGCAATCAGTTGTAGCAGTACACCTAGATGCTTACACTTTTCCTTCACCTGTTGACAATCGAAGCAATAGAATACAAACCCTACCACATCCTTCTTCATATTCAGTCAATAATAGAACTTCACTGCAGTTAGTGTCTTTTGATATCTTAAGATCACCTTCTTGAGCTCACTATTGTCTGGCACATATATCTTGTCTCTAAACCTGACCAATCCATCTGCCATAAGACGATAATCCACATCCTGTAAACCTACACATGTACCTATCCCTATACCTGTACCACTACCTGTACTCTATTGCAACCTACACACAATATCAATATACTTATCATCATGTTGACCTGCCTGCAAGATACTATCCTGTAAATAAGTCCCATAAGAGTTCATAGCTACTATTTGATTTACTTGTACCCACCTGCTAAGAGCATATGCGACCTTGTTCTCCTTTCCTTTGATGTACATGATCTCAAAGTCAAACTCACTGATTGTGACCAACCATCTAGCTTGTGTAGCATTCAGATTTAGTTGGTCAAATAGATACCTCGATCCATTATGATCAATAATCAGTACAAACCTCCTACCAAGAATATAGTACCTCCACATCTTCAATGTATATATGATCGTTGCTAGCTCAAGATCATGCATCAGATATTTTTGCTCATGCTCATTCAGTTTTCGTGACTTATAGCATACTACCTATCCATATTGCATAAGGACTCCACCAATTCCTATTTTATAAGCATTTGTACATACCACAAAATATTTTTATGTATCTACGATCTTTAATACTGGAGCATGTGTCAATAACTGCTTAAGTTGCTCAAAATTGGCCTCACGCTCCTCTATCCATTCAAACTTCTTATCTTTCCTCTATAATGATGTAATAGGGTAAGAAATCTGTGAGAAGTTCTTGATGAACCTCCTATAATATCCTGCCAATCCCATGAAGGATCTCACCTCGTCTACATTTCTAGGATCTTCCCACTCCATGATAGCTCTTACCTTTTCTGGATCCACTACTATGCCCTCCTTGGAGACAACATGTCTAAAGTAATGTACCTCAGTCTGAAATAAACTGCACTTGTTGAGCTTAGCATACAATTGATGCTCTCTCAACAATCTCAACACTGCTACCAAATGCTCGACATGCTCTTCCTCATTTTTAGAATATACCAATATGTCATCAATTAACAAAATAATAAACTTGTCCAAATAAGGACACAACAGATTATTCATCAAACACATAAAGGTAGTTGGAGCATTATTCAAGCCGAATGGAACTTCAAAAAATTCATAATGCACATACTAGTCCGAAAAGTTGTCTTGTAAATTTCTTCTTCCTTAATGCGTACCTGATGATATCTAGATCTCAAATCAATATTCGAGAACATTGTTTCTCTTTTTAGCTAATCAAACTAGTTATTAATCATCGGCAACAGATACCTGTTCTTGATGGTAACTTTGTTCAACTACCTATAGTCAATGCACAATATAAGAGTACCATCTTTCTTCTTTACAAATAATATCGGTGCACCCCATGGCGATACACTTGGCCTAATGTATCCTTTTTCAAGCATCTCTTTCAGCTGCAACTTTAACTCTACTAACTCAGGTGTGCTCATCCTGTAGGTTCTTCTTATGATGGAGTTGCCCCTGGTACCAACTCAATAGAAAATTCTACTTCCCTATGAGGTGGCAACTCTAAAATATCTACAGGAAATACATCTTGAAACTTCTGTATAACTAGGTACCTGCTCAAAACATATGCATCCAAAAATTCCTTACCTTTGTCATTAGAGATATGTACTACAAATAAAAAAAACCTTTCCCGTGACTACGCTTCGTCTGCATAGTTGTCACCATCCTAACTGATGTTGCTTTCTTCTTACCCTGTAATATTCTCTGCTCCCAATTGTTGTCCAAGCACTCAATGGATTTTCCATAATAATCCATCTTGGTCCTATGAAGGTATAGCCAGTCCATACTCGATAGCATACTCTATGACCCCGAAAATAATATGTTCAAGTTCACTGTTGTACACATGCCATTCAACTCAAATGCACAAGCTCTTACCCAATAATAAAATATTTTATTTGTACCTATATCCAACTGCACTAACCAAGATTATGCATGCACTTATTTATTCAAACCACACTTATCTACCAAGTTAGGACTATCATAATTATAATTAGATCCAAGGTCAAACAAAATATAAAAAAGTTGATCACAAATCTTACCATCCATTTCAATGATAGATGCTTGATGGTCTGCCTTCCTCTTATCCAATGTTGCATAGATATGAGGGACGCTCTGACCAACAGGCCCAACAATATGTGCCTTTTGTGCACTATATATCTGAAGCCTACCACCATGATTTTGTGGACAATCTCTCTTAAGGTGTTCCTTACCGCATTTCCAACACTCCAACCGTCTAGTACCATCACCTTTATGTTGTTGTTGTGATCCATGTCCCTGTTTAGTTGCAGTGAACTTCTTTTGTGGTGCCACATTTTATTTATCTTTTTCATTCTTAGGCCTTATTCTTTTCAGCTAGCATTTAACCTTACCTTTAACTTTCCATATCCATCCTTGCTAAGGTTCATTCTTACGCTTTGACTATTCATATCAATGCTTTAATTTCCCAATAACTTCCTCAAGTGACCGAGGCTCATTATACTCAATCCAATATCTAAATGCTAATGAAAAAACACTGAAAAATCAATGAAATTTAGCCTTATCATCTTTAATATATGGTACATACCTCAATAGCTCCAAGAACTTGGTCGTACACTCCTCATCTGTCTTCGATCCCATCTTTAGCTCATAGAATTATTTGGCCTTACTGTCGTAGTACCTTTCTGATAATTACTTCTTCCTGAAAAGCCTCTTGAGCTCATGCCAATTCAGGTCCTCTATCCTAATGTTTCTGACCCACTTCACATATTCCCACCAAATATTTTCTTTACCTCTTAAGTTGAACATAGATACTTTTTCCTTCATATTATATGTGTAATTATGCAACTCAAAGAACTTCTTCATCCCAAGTATTCAAGATTTTTCATCTTCAGGTTTCTTCAAGTCTCCATAAAAATTAGGTGGCTTTGCTATACTTTTCTAAAAGGATTATAAAAATGACGATCATAATTACTATTATAACTAGAACTAGTGTAGTACCTATGTCCATCACCTCTCCTATCTGGAATATCCAACAACCTACCATCTCTCACTGTGTCATCTATATCCGACCTATGTCCACCAAGAGACCTACTGCCATATGCCCCATTATTTTTGTCCTTATTTTTGTCCTCCTAGCCATGGTTGATCTGAAGTGGCCCTTATCCCTACAATTCTGACAAACTATGAACGATTAGTGCATTAACCTCTGCTTATTTCTCTTGTGTCTGTATGATTCTATCATTGTCTACCTTACAAATCCTTATTTATTCCTTCAAACTTCTCAGTGTGTCTTCTAAATCAAAAGAGTTCCCAACACCACATTTCTCATCCGGTTCATAGGGAGAACCTTTGTACTCTACCATCTTGCTATCCATTTTGATCTCTTTCCTGCAAGGCATACCATGTTAGCTAAACCAAATCACAATAAACCAACATACCTTAGCATAATTCAAGTAGGATATCGCATCTGCAAGATCATCCAAATAAGTGTAATGCATGTACAAACATAATCATAACATCATATAGACATATAACATATAAGTGTACCAACACATAAACATCATTCTAGCTAGAGTTAGTCATCAATGCATGACCATAACAACTACACATACCATGTCCTCATGTGTGACAACAATAACCATATAAATTCACATTTGATAACATGTAGGGATTTACACACATATCAATGCATAACCCATCATAAAATCATGATGACACACTTCACAACAACAACATTCTCTTCGAAATGGCGATATCACTACAACCATGACCGACACCATGCATATGCAAAAAGAATATAGACCACAATAATGATTAATCACATGTGCAACTAACATGAATGTGTGACCAACACACATCGCCCATCCAGTCCAAGGGGTGAACCATGCTCTGATACCACTTTGTAACACCCTCCTTCCATATCTACCCCGGTAACCAACCAACTGGGATACACATGGGATGAGAGGATACTATGGTATGATTCAAACTCCTAGGTGACCTTAAGGAAATGTAATCGATGGAAACAAATCACACAAAACATTCCACATTAGTAAAAACACTCTTAGGATCCAACCCAACCACTCAGATAACCATCCTCTGGGCCCCAATAGGTTGTTATATCATTAAACCCCTAGAAAATCCCTTGATGTGGGAAAGGGAATGTCTCAAAGGCTCTAGATGTGACCACAACACAGACATTCATGTGTCAAGGGAATTTTTTCCTCATACCTATGCTAACGTCCCCAGGATTTGAGCCACTTTTTCAGACCCAGAACCCAGGTTACTACCCAGAACTCAATGACAAGTTCATAAATGAATTATAACAAAAAAATAATGATACATTTTCAAAAAAATTGACAAGGACTTGACTGGAACCCTACTAGCCATGACAGGAATTTCGTCAAACATGTCACAAATATGTAATCTACATGTTTAAACAATATATCTGAGCATAGGGGTCTCATACTTATCTAAGAATCGCTACGAAGCATAGTTCCCTTACATCATTAGCTGCATTATCATCTATTAGGTCATAGATACATTGTTCATTCATTTACAAATAAAAACATGTAGAGAACCATACATCATAATTTTCATAATACATGCTTATAACCAACATAATAACAACATAAATATTAAGCATATATCAGTTATAGAATCCACATATAAACCTGTACATTTACACATAAGATGTCTAGGAAAGAACCTCTTATTAATGAATGCAAAAACCAACCCGGGATGGGACTACCACATTCCACCCAACCATACAATGGTTGAGCCAAATCTCTCTTCAGCCAATCACCATCGTGCCATACTCCAAGCATGAATGTGGGACTCAAACCAAAAGAACCAACCAAGGCATCCCGAGGCTAAACCACCTCACCCTCATCAATAGAAACCAATCTCTACGGCAATCCATCCTGGATCACTAGGCCAAAATAATAAACATGTAATAACATGCTTTATCATGATCTCCACCATATCACTACATTATCACATTTGGCCCAATTTCCGATGGCCAAAATTTCACTCTTACAACACATAGGCACCCCAAGAGCAACAATTTGAGGTGGGGAAAAACGTGGGTTCTCCTAAATTCGAAATTCCAACACTTGACTTAACTGTCGGTAGAGCAACTCGAAGTCCAACGTTTTTGGATGGTGTCGCAATTCTGACGCTCCAAATTGGTCGTCTCTCTTCCGATGTTTTACAGTTCTTCGGTCTTCCGACGTTTATAATCATTGTAATTCCAACGCCAACGAAGACCATAACTGACATTATAAACATTGATTTACCGATGGAAAAAAGTGCCTATCTTCCTACACTTCTAAACATCGTAATACCGACGGCAACGAACATTATTTAAGCGTCAGAATTTCGACTTAAATAGGCATCTCCAAGGCGAAACTGCTAAACATCATAATACCAATAGAAACAAACATTATTTAAGTGTTGGAATTCTGAGAAAACTAGGTGTCTCTAGTCTGACGCTTCTAAACGTCGTAATACCGATGGAAACTAACATTATTTAAGTGTCAGAATTCCAGCCAAAACCGGTGTCACTAGTTCGACACTTCTAAATATCTTCAGCTAAGCAACTGCAAGTGGTGGGGTGTCTATTATGCCAAATTAGACACCTCACCACTTGCAGTTGCTTAGCTGAAGATATCCAATCAAATGGTGCTAATGGCTCCATTGTAAAGCTATATATGGATGCTAATGGTTCTTTTTGTTTATTTTGAGGAAAAGGGGTCAGATCAAGTGAAAGTTTGGGAAAATTTTGATAGATAACTCTTCAACCTAGCACCTAAGCTAAATAAAGTCTATGTTATGCATTGCAACACTGACCTTGGGACATTTTTCTCAAAACAATTTCAAAAAAATAATCCTATGAAGAATGTGGTCATATCTTATGCTTGACATGTGGAACATAAGGCAAAATTTTACAATCCATCATATAGGAACACACACCACTATGGCTAGGTATGAAACCTATACAAAGACTCTCTTGTAAACAAGTATATTCTTCATTTACTTTTCATCATGTTGTATCCCGTAGATAAGGCTTGAGATTACCTAATGGAACTCTTACTCGACTTCACATTTTGTTGCCAACCATGATAAAATGAAAAGTTTTCCAAGCTAGTTAAAAACATTGCATCACATTTCCATAGACCTAAACAAAGCTCATAAATAAGAAAACACATGTTCTCCAAACTGACAAAGTAAGCTATTAAGAATCATCCCAAAAGCATAAAAATGTTAACGGGGGTCTTCAATTGGCTTCAGTCAAGACAATGAAGGTCATTGAACAAAATAGGTAGGTTATTCCCAAAAGATTCATGGTTCAAGGGAAATACCTTGATTATGCAAGGACAGAAACAATGGCTAAAGATGCACCTTATGATGAGTACGTAATACATATTACTAAATACAATTAACTATAAAAAATTAACATCTTTATATGTATTTGTATCATGTAAAAAAGTGTATGCATATACACATCATGCGTATAATTAGGGAAGGAATAGAGCCGATGGTGAATTATAATGTATAACTGAGCACGTGTAAAATTATTATTCTATATAAGGAGAAGTTATATTCATTTAAATTTCTAAGGTGCAACTAAGTTTACAAGCTACCTTTTCTACAAGGGAACTTTTATTCCATGGCACAATTAATTAAATTTAATTGAGAATTTAATATCTTCATGTTTCAAGATCAATTTTTGGGTTTCTTTAGGTCAGCTAGAAAATTTATTCAACTTTTCTCATCTTGCTCTACCTTTGGTCCACAATAAATTGGTATTAAATCCTCAATATTGATGCCAAATTTTCAAAATTATCAAATTCCCAGTGCCCAAGGAGTGAACCTTCTATATTGAGTAGTGGAAGGTATGAAAAAGGATTGCAAGACCTAGGCTGATGAATATTAATTGAACCTTCTTATATTGAAACCGTTTGTAGAGTGCAAGACCTAGGCTGGCATTGTCAGTTGAGCTAGTGGCCTCCACATGCACCCATTATTGGGAGTGTCATTCCAAACTTGATTTGCAATTTATAAACTGCATGACATTATCTTTGGAAATTCAAGACATTACAGATTCAACTATTCATCCATCATAGCTTAATTCTGAGCTTAAGCCTTAAAACAACATATAGATTTATCACCCTTTGCTGATTATATCTCATCTAAATTTTACCAACATTTTCAACTGATCACATCTCAAACCCTAATTAGTTCTTAAAATATCCTCCAATATATTAATATCCATCAAACCTTTCATCTGCAAGACAAAAATAGAGAAAAGAATCAGGTTTTGATCCAAATTGTGACCCTGTGCAACAAATGATAACAAAATATCAATGGTACAAATTTCAAATAAGTCCTCAAGAGCACCACAACATTCTAACTCCAGACAATGATAGGGGACCTCCCCAAGATTCACTTGGTTTTCTAAGTTCACTACTGCTTGCAGAAGTAATCAAATAACTATCCACATAAAAAAGAGATGAGGTACAGACACCAGTACCTCAGCTGCAGAATGAAAAAAAAATCCAGTCTACCAATTCTCTGTGAACCTCCAGACCCTCTCAAAGAGGAGGCTTCATGTTTAGCGCCTACTCCTTCTGATTCCCAACAAATTCTCATGGATTAGTCATATACCTCCCATTTCACCATAAAATTATAAAATTCTCCTCAGAGTCTATATTTGGTAGATTGTTCCTATGAAATTGGGCACTACTATTGCCAAACATTTGGCACATGCATATGGTATTATGATAAAAAGAGTCGCATCAATAGCACAGGTGGACCTGAATTCAGCAACAATACATCCAATGTCAGTTTGTTGCTACAAGACCTCTTTTGTTATAACATGAAAACTAAGATAGATGTTGATAAAATTTATTTTGAAAGAGTGGGACTCTATAAGTCAATTCATATTTACCCGTAATAGTCACATCACCATTCCATCTTTTAGATATACCCCAATAGTCACAACACCTTTCCAACTTGTCTTTCTCAGAGAAAGAAGGTAATTTTTGTATCTTTGAGGGAATATGCTAGCGTTCCTGAACAAAATATGTGAAGCCTATTATAATTTATCCATTTGTATCTATAACACACCAAACTTGGATTGTGAACTGTAATGTACATGTAGGCAAGTAGGCAACAGGTCAGCTTTGTTAATGGAATAACTACCATTAAAGGTGGTTCCCACGTTGATTTAGTAGCAAACCAGATAACAACCCATGTGATGAGCATTGTAAATAAGAAGAACAAGACAGTTGTGGTGAAAGAACACACAATCAAGAATCATTTATGGATCTTTGTCAATTCTTTGATTGACAATATTTCATTTGAATCCCAAACCAAGGAGACACTGACAACTCGTCAGAACTTCTTTGTTTCAAAGTGTGAAATCTCTCAAGAGTTTTTAAAGAAATTTGGTAAATGTGGAGTTGTTGAGAACATATTATCATGGGAAGACTTCAAACAGAGCAAGGATCTTAAGAAAACTGATGGAACCAAGAGACAAAGGTTAACTGGTATCACCAAGCTTGATGATGCAAATGATGCAGGAAGCAAGAATTATGAGAAATGCACTCTGATTTTAACTGAGGGAGATTCAGCCAAGGCCCTTACGATAGCAGGTTTGGCTATTGTTGGTCGAAATCATTATAGTGTGTTTCCCCTCATAGGTAAGTTTTTGAATGTAAGGGAAGCCAACCATAAACAGATAATGAAAAATGTTGAGATTCAACATATGAAGCAAATCCTTGGTCTGCAGCATGGAAAGTAATATGACAGTTTCAAATCTATGAGATATGGCCATCTTATGATTATGACAGATCGGGATCATAATGGTTCACACATAAAAGGATTTATGATCAACTTCATATTCTCTTTCTGGCCATCTCTACTCAAGATTCCTTCATTTCTTGTTGAATTCATTACTCCTATTTTCAAGGCAACCCATAAAAATGGACGAGTATTGTCTTTCTATACCATGCCTGAGTATGAATCACGGAGAGAATATCTGGGTGGATCAGCATCAGGATGGACCATAAAGTACTATAAAGGTCTCGGTACAAGTACTTCTAAAGAGGGGAAAGAATATTTTAAAAATTTGGACAAACACAAAAAAAAATAAAAAATCATGTGGATAAATGAGGAATATGGAGATGCAATTGAATTTTCCTTCAACAAGAATAAAATAGAGGCTGGAAAGAACTGGCTAAGACATTTTGAGCCAGGAACATATTTGGACCAGAATGACATGCTTATCAAGTACATCGAATTTGTAAACAAGGAACTGGTCCTATTTTCCATGGATGATTTGCAAAGATCCATCCCATCCATGGTTGATGGTTTGAAACCAGGGCAAAGGAAAATATTTTTTTTCTCTTTCAAGAGAAATTTTGTTACATAAGCAAAGGTTTCTCAATTCTCGGGTTATGTCTCAGAGCATTCTGCTTACCATCACGGTGAGTAGAGTCTTGCTAGCACAATTATTAGAATGGCACAATATTTTGTTGGAAGTAACAACATTAACCTCCTTTCTCCACTTGGGAAATTTGGTACCAGATCCCAGGGTGGAAAAGATCATGCAAGCGCTCGATATGTTTTCACATGCTGTCACCAATAACATGCTTCTTGTTCCTAAAATATGATGATGTAATCTTGGACTACTTGAATGAAGATGGCCAAAAAATTGAGCTAACGTGGTATGTGCCAATTATTCCAATGGTCCTTGTAACTAGAAATGAAGGAATTGGAACTGGTTTGAGTTCCTTTGTACCTAACTACAACCCAAGGGAATACGATAAGATGGATATGATACAATGGTGGTTATATCACCATAACTAGAACAAGTAAGTAGTTAGAACCTATGACTCCAACTACATAGTGCTAATACAGAGTGTAAAGAGTGTTAATAGTACATATTCAACAAGCAATGGAAGCTCATCTTATTAGGGAGAATACTAACAACACAATGGTAACTAGTATCACTATTAATGCTTGTATGTATAAGCTTCTATCATATCCATAGGAGTTGCCAACCCAGATTAACTAGAACAATAGGGATATGCTTATATTCACAATACATAGCAAGTACTCTAAGATATCATGTTCAAATCTTATAACAGGTTAAGCAATCACATTATTCTCGTAGTTATGGTTACTAATCTAATATCAATCGTAATCAAGCCTTGATAAGCAGATCATGTTACATAGTTATCACGTTGGTTATGTCATTACCTATCACCATTTCATGAGTACTAGTAAGCGGAATCTGATTACAACAAGTAAAGTTCAAGCCTGGTGTTGAATATGAACTAATACCACATCTTAATCATATCAAATATTAGGGAGATACAATATTCATGTACAGACAATATACATAGAGTAAGAACCATGTATTCATTAGAGTGAATCTATGTGATCAAGTAACATAGTATGCCCATGATATACGTAAAGATTACATATGATATTTCTCGTATTTCACCTATTGCTTAAGCTTAGAGCTTGAATACCATCCATATTATGGATAATGCTTGGATATGTATAAAAATTATAGTAATATTAGTTGTAGTTATAAAAGGGTGTATATTACTAATATAACCATAACCTACTTAGTAATCATAAAAAGGAGAGTAATACTCATAGCTTAAAGTGATACACATAGTACATGTATTAGTTGCAACTACTCTGTTCTATCAAATTGATGCACACGTTATATATAAATAGTAATGGTTATAGCACTATGTTACATGAACATGATGAAACCTGATTCCATATATAGTATGGGTTAGTTTAGATAGAACATGTAGAATGATAACCAAGTTGTTGTATGTGTTCAGATTAGTTATGCTTACTCAATTACACATAACAAATGCAATATCACTAGTACCAACTAAGTGTGATAGATCTTTTATTACCCCGAGATATAAACTATGTTCTAATTCCATTGCTTTATCATTTACTATTAGGATATGAATCACATAAGATTCTAATTTCAATTACTAAGCTTAGACTAATTTGTGTAATAGCTTGAATATGGTTAATATATAGCTTATATAGTGTTGAATAGGGAAACATGGACTGCTATAGATATCAACTTCATATGGTCATGATAGAGGTAGAGAGCTTTCACTATGGCTTGTGTAATGGTTCACTCAAATCAATGCTAAGCTTAACCAATCATACACGATCAGCTATTATATAAACATTAGCAATCAAATTGTGTTTCTAATTAAGGTTTAGATACACATGTTGACATAGAGCTATTAAGGCTATGTACTTATTACTATGATTTTTGTCAGTGTTAATAAGGTATGAAATGAATAGGGAAACATAGATCATTACATCATAACAAGGAGATTAGCTTGAATATGGATTTCCTGGTCACTGTAATCTAAGACCTGTAAGGATATCATGTTTATACGAATATGCGTTATTCCATTACGTGTAGCTACATTAATAAAGCTTGGTCACTGATTCAATGGACTTGATTCTGGGCATGAAAACTAGCCCTAGTCACAGTAATAAATCAGAATTCTGGGCATGACAACTAGCCCTAGTCACAGTATCAAATATCACTGACCTATTCAAGAAGTCTGAAATAGGTTTTGAAAGTAGAGAGACTTTTTTCTCTAGGTCCAAAGGGTCAGTATTCAAGCTAAAGGAAGGTCGAGCTCCTAAAGGGAAGAAATTCTGAGTTTTGGGCATATCTACTAGTCAATATTTGTGTGGTTGGGGTCGTAGACCCGGGCTAACAAAGCGAAATAATTAAAGAAGTACGGGCCTATTTTAGGGTTCACATTAAAATATATTAAGACATACAAAGATAAGTCAAGGCCGAAGAATAGGGAGTTGCTTTGGGCATATTATGAAGTGGTTATTCTTACTGAAACAATCCAAAGAGATCACAGACCTGTGGAGTCTAGGCCACAGGTCTGAAGTGGTTGATTGAAGGGCTAAAACAAGACTAAACAGGGTGTTGTAGGTACCTATCAAGACAAAATATAGGATAAGAGATTAAGGAGGAAGGCCACAACATTTCAGAGATTTTTTGAAGAAGTTGTGGAGAGATGTAACAAAAGGTTGGATGCCCAAATCAGTAAGTAAAGCTACAGTTAGTCTACTCCAAAAAAAGGAAGTCACCTTATAGAAGACTCTAGACCTCAAATTTCAGATTAGTGGCACAATTAAAGACAACAAAATATATTTCAGATCTTTGTAATAGAAATAGTCATCATCTGGTAGAGGAAACTAGGCCAACTTCAGTGGAAGGCTTTAAAGGCCTGTTCTAAAATATTATTCAATAATGTGTAAAATTCCTAGTTTGAGATATCTACTCTAGGAAGTGATCAATATGAAAATAATATAAGTGCATTGAATGAAAATATATTTGTCTCAAGAAATATTAGTGATTGTGCCCTAAGAACCAAGGCTGGATAAATAAATAAATAAATAAATAAATATATATATATATATATATATATATATATATATATATATATATATATATTGGTGTTGAAACTAAGATCTAAAGCAATAAGCAACAAATTGTAACCTTATGGTGAGCATCTTGTTTTGGAGTTGTTCTTAGGAAGATCATGACTTCAATGAAAACAATAGTTGTATCTTCGAAGGAAAATGTTGGCTTTAGCATCCTTGGAGTTTTCAACCAAAAACATAGCATCTAGAAGAAGGATAAAGGATAAACTGGAATATTAGTATCAACAAATTTGGCAAGGAGGATCTTGAAGGCAGTCTTGAGAACTCTTGAAATCAAGATCTTGTAGAAGGTCCTACAGCAACGTCCAAGTAATCATAGAAGAGAAAGGTACTTACTACAAGGAATGTATGATTGTTTAATTAATAAAGGGTCTACATTCATTAAGTATTTGTTGCATAAAACCTAGGGTGTGTGAATCTAGGAATTATAAACCCTAGATGGGATAGAAAACCCTGGCAAGAAGCCCTAACGCTAATATGTTTTGTTACCTTTTAAGAACCCCAGATTGATAATTTGACATCATACTTTTGGTATTGCATATTTTTCTTGGTTGTGATATGATCCATATTTACCAAAGAGTTCCTTAGGCCATCCTCAAAGTGAAGACTTGGGGCCATCATCTATCTCTTAAGAGCATTTTCAGATTTATTTTCTTACTTCATAGGATTCACCGTTTGAGCAACTTAGCACCAGGGAAAGGGATATACTCAGCACTCTTCTTGTTAGAGGAGATGATTGCTATTAGTATTAAGCAACACCAATGTTGTTTTTAAGAGCCTTATATTTTGTTGTGGAGCATTGGTATTTCTATTAAGCATTCCCCCCTTTCTAATACTCTTTTAATGATGGTAATCTCTTACCAAAGTGTTAGTTGAAGTAGGTGATCAAAGAAGATATTATTGATGGTACATTCAAATTACTTGTATTGACTCCCTTGAGTCTTAGCCACAAGATGTCTTTCCACCTAGAGAATTTCATGTAGTTGAGAAATGGTCTTATTGCTCAATGTGGGTATACTTGACAACTTTAGAGGTATGGCCTTTGGATTCATCTTGGTTAGCTTTGGATTTTTTCTCACCATATTTTAGTGGACTCTAACTATCACGTCCTATTTAATGAGAGGATTCACGAGTTGTGTCATTTACAAGAGATTGAGTAAGAGGAGACTTTCATTACACATACCAAGAATCCTGAGGGATTCCTTGACCGTTGTGGCAGAGTACAAGATCTCATCATGCTCTGAGACTCTGATATTTTCTTGAGGACATCCTCTGCTAGTGTATATGCCCCATCTCTGTGGTAGATGCAAACTTTGGATTTTCCTCTGTTATAATGGAATCTTCACCTTATAGGAGTATCAAGGTTGCTTATTTTTCATATTTTGCCTCTTTGTCTACTTATAATGTGAGTGGAATAGGCCACTCTTACATTGTATTGATGGATAGTCATTCACTTTTTCTTTTATTGTTTTATTGCATAGCTTCTTTCCTTACTTACTAGGCCTTTTAGGAGTTTCTTTTGCTCTCCCACTGCTTATCGCTACTTTTGTACTTTTGGTGCTCATTGACCTACTTGTTTGGTCATTTGTGGTTATTAATAGAATTATATTTTGTGATAGTCCTATATGTACCATTATTTGAACCTGCAAATTTGCTTGTATGCTACTTGATAAAAGCAAAAGTATTCCTAGAGAAGACAGTTTTCCTTACATTTAGCCTTCAATGCATTGCATAAATACCTGGAACAAACTCTTAGTAGACTCATAAACCAATTAATGTCATTATAGTGAGACATTCATTATGTTGATATGACATTATATGCAACTTACCTCCTTTGAGATGAATCATATTGCCACTTGATCCTTTCCTTCCATGGACTATAGTTGTACAACCCCTCCAACTTGTCCTCATACCATAAACCTGCCTTCAACTTTGACATTGTCACCTACAATTTTGACCAACTCCCTCTCACGCTATACTTCACTGCACACAAGTTTAGAGAGGTTTGTCGCAAGAAATAACAGAGGCAGTGGGACAAATCCATGGTAAGGAGGAAACAAAATATTGATGTTTTCAATAAATTTTGACACAGATTCCAACAATTTCAACCAATTATTATGGACTATTTTCCTTAATTTAGTATACCAGCAAGCATACCACCTACCTCCTCAACCTCCTAGCACTGGTATTCTAGTTTCTCCACATGCACTAGGTTAGATTATCATCCCAACTAATAATGGTTGGTAGGATGTTTGTGCTTCATTGAAAATAGCTCGACCTATTGGGAATACATTTTTTTATGATTGAGAGACACCTAAGAAATAGGCCCTAAGTTTGGGATAATTTTGGATTTATCATTTTATAGGGATTTTGATCCTCCTGTGAAGGAGGTTGTTCCCTAAACTTTGTATAAGAAACAAAGTGTACTCAGTCTCCTATTACAGGGACACCATACCATGATGCCATCATGTCACCAGATTATTTGCTGAGTCCAAAAATAACATTTGACGGGGACATGATTCTAGCATCATTCTTCCTGCACATAGTCAAAACAGGAAGAATGCATGCTTCCCAAGTCAAAATATGATGTAAAACACCAAGATGGTGCTAAAACCTTACACGCTCTAAAATATCAAACTATGATTGTAACAATATGTTATTTATTCACTTGAAACTTCACATGAAATAATAGTATAAAAACAAAAAGTTTTTCAATGATTAAAAGCATGTTCAAACTTACAATCAAATAGAGGAAAAAAAACATACAGAAAACCAGATAATAATCATGAACAAGCTTCATATTGAATTATGAACTTTAAAGGAAATTACAAAATGTGACACTACGAACCTAGTGAAGCACACAAGAAAAAAAATCCTGGACATGACCCTGGTTGACAAGTTGTATTGCTCATGATGTAAGAGGATTTGTACCTGTGTTGCCAAGTCATTAAAAATCCATAATTATCTATACAATAAATACAAGTAATATTTGTAGTATTTTTTACTCTAAGATGAATTCTTATGATAATGTTAGAACATATGTTGACAATGTCAAAACATACCTGAATAAGCTCCTCTTTGTTTCAAGAACAATTTATTGGAGTCGCTTGAACTTGGAACAAGCCTCTCGCGATCTAAAAGAGTGGAAACTAAGTCAATAGTGACTTTTTTGTTGCTACATGGGATCGAGGGAGGTTTGATCCAAGATTGAATCATTCCAATAAATTATTCTCTACTAAACAGGTCCAACCACATGAAGGTGGAAGCTCTTATGGTCCGCCCCCCCCCCCCAAACCCCCATCACATCACTCTCAATTCCCCAATACCCAATCTATATTTTATTTTTTAATTTCATGAGCACAAAAAAATTATTCAATAACTAATTAAAAAGTAGTGCAAGAAAAAATATGCAAGAAAAAATTGAAAGTGCTTGGCATAAAAATAGTATGATAAATAAGTTTTTTATATAACGCAAAAAAGGTTCCAAGTATGGTAACATTTGTCTTATAATAATACAATATTTTACATTAAATTTTCTTTTTCTTATTCCTACTTCTAAAGCTCCTAACTACATCATCAACATAATTGTTCTCTACTTATGTTTCGTGTCTTTCCTATACAGTTAACCTAGTTGGGTACTCACGATGTCTGGTCTCATGCAGTGACGGGGCATCGCCTACAAAAACAAAAAATATTAAATTTTAATTGCTAGTTTTTAAATATCATTGAATTAGTACGGTAATATTAATTAAAAAAATTGCAATGACATTATTTACCTAGTGCACCAGTTATCATCGTTGGACCCATTACCCTGTGTCCCTCTTTGGTGGTAGGATGCTCAAGTACAACATTCTCTATCATTTAAACAAAAAAATTTACAAGGACACAACTCTTAATGTATAATTGGAAAATATTATAAGTAGAAATTAATGACCGTCGTGGGCCTCACTGATAACAGCATTTCTGGTCTGGTCTCCACTAGAATGACTAGGTTTCATGTGAGGACCATGTTTAGGAAATATTTCTCTCAACACACTGCTCTACAACTGGGTTATTTGGCTCATTGAAAGTGTTTATCCCCTTATTTAAACAAATTTGTTAGACATTAAATTTATGGACGAAAACAAAAATATTGAAAGGTTAATGTTTTACCTTATCAGGCATTCTGGATCTTGGGACCTGTCCCAAGATTTTACGACATTCCAAGGCGATTTCTCTGTCTTCCTTTATGATTTACGTTCCAAATTCGTCACCCTAAATTTCATATGATTGTGTATTTTTAATGTTATTTGATGGGATTACAAAAATGTTGGAAGGTGATACAATTAATTATAATATGTTTAGCCACTTACAATTTTCGTGGCTAATTTCAAGTAGTCGTCCTGACCTAGCTTTTGATGGCATTTTTTTTTTTCAATCCTAGCTTTGGTTGCCTTCGAGGTGTCAGGAAACATATCATCAAAAGCTTGAAGTCAGTTATGTAGCATATAATTCTTGAGAACACATTAAAGAAGAAAGAAGTATATTTATGACTGAATGAAAAACTAAAAGATAATCACAGATAGGTAAATGCACAAATATCCATGGTAAAACTTTGACAGGGTGTCAAGGAAACCTCCACGGGGCAAGGGATTGGAAACTTTATTAATCAAGAATGACTCTCCACATCTTACTAGCCTCTCGGGCCATCCAATTTAACCTGGGCTATTTTCTTATTCTAACTTCATTTCATAATACAACCAACTAATAGGTAATAAGTAAATTTGCCCAAAATTATATTATTTACATTTGTTGTCATATTTCAACAAACTCCACCTTGACAACAATTTTCCTAATCCCTTGCCCATGCCCATTTATCATCTCTTATGCAAGCCAAGAGAAGCAAAACACCATCTCAGCTTCTCTACTATAACTAGCTTCGTGAATATATCTGCATGATTTTCCTATGTATGGACCTTCTTGAGAACTACTTTACCACCTTCGATTACATGTCTCACAAAGTGATATCTTACATCGATGTGCTTGGTCTTGCTGTGATAGGTTGGATTTGTAGCCAAATGAATAGCACTTTGACTGTCACAGAATACATTCACTTTCTCCCGCGTCCATCCAATCTCATCAAGCAGACCTTTTAACTAGATTACCTCTTTTTTAGCATCTGAAGCAGCTATATACTCTGCTTCAGTAGTGGACAAAGCAACCATCTTTTGAAGCTTTGACATCCAGCTGATTGCTCCACCTACAAGAGTAAAAACATAACCTGTAGTAGACCTCCTTTTGTCCAAATCACCTGCATAATTAGCATCCACATATCCTTATACTGAACCTTCACGACCATCAAAGCTGATGCAATGGTCACTTGTGCCTCTCAAATACCGAAGCACCCATTTCACTGCTCGCCAATGTTCTTCTCCTAGATTTTCCATGAACCTACTGACAACTCCAACTGCATGTGAAATGTCAGGTCTTGTAGATACCATCGCATACATTAATTTTCCTACCACATTTGCATATGGTACACGAGACATATACTTCTTTTCTCCAATAGTTCTAGGAATTAAATCTAAAGAAAGCTTAAAATAGGAAGCTAATGGGACATTAACAGGTTTCACATTGTTCATACCGAACTTTTCAAGTACTTTCTCCAAATACTTCTATTGTGATAACCAAAGCTTACCATTATTCCTGTCTCTTTGTATCTCCATTCCCAAGATATGTTTTGCCGCTCCAAGATCCTTCATATCAAACGTCCTAGAGAGCTGAGCCTTTAACCTATTGATTTCTTCCATGCTTTTTCTTGCAATAAGCATATCGTCAACATACAACACCAAGATAATGAATATGCCATTGAAACTTTTGAAGTATACATAATGATCATACTCACCATTGATAAAATTCTGGCTCACCATGAAGGAGTCAAACTTCTTGTACCATTTCCTGGGTGACTGCCTTGGGCCATACAATGATTTCCTGAGCTTGCAAACTAATCTTCTGCTGCGACCTTGTACAAAACCTTCTGGCTGATCCATATATATCTCTTCATCCAAATCACCATGAAGAAAGGTTGTTTTAACATCTAACTGTTCTAACTCAAGGTCAAGTAACGCAGTTAGTGCCAACACAGTACGAATAGAAACAAGTTTAACGACTGGTGAAAAAATCTCATGAAAATCAATACCTTCAACCTAAGAATATCCTTTTGCAACCAACCTCGCCTTATACCTCTCAATACTTCCATCAAATTTTCTCTTCAAATTGAAGACCCATTTTCACCCAACAATGCTTCTCCCTTCAGGAAGTTCTACAAGATCCCAAGTATTGTTCTTGGCTAAGGAATCCATTTCTTCTTCCATAGCCTTTTTCCATATCTCGCTATCTACATCATCTACTGCTTCCTGATAAAAAGAAGGTTCCCCATCTTTAGTAATCAATGCAAAAGATGAATCAGAATCTTCATACCTTTTAGGTGTTTTTCTTTCCCTTGTAGACCTTCTTAGAGTGACTGATTGCTGAATTGGTTCTATAATTTCTCAGTTTCCTTTGCTTCTTCACATTTTTCATCAGACGTCTCTCCTTCCTTTCGACTTTCTGGAAAAGGTTTAGTCTGCAATTGAATTTGTTGATTTGGTGATACCTATTCCTGTTCAAATTTTCCAACATCTGATTTTAGAAGAGAAGATTTATCAAATGTTACATCTCTATTAATGACTATCTTCCGTGAAGAAGGATCCCACAACCTATATCCTTTCACTGCATAATCGTACCCAACAAAGACACAACATTTCGATTTTGGATCTAACTTTGAATGTTGATTTCTAGGAATAAGAGCATAGGCATCACAGCCAAAAATCTTCAAATAAGAATAATAACAAGACTGGCCCGACCAAACTTCTTTAGGAATTTTACATTTTATGGCAACCAAAGGTGATCTGTTAACTAAATAATAAGCAGTAGATATTGCTTCTGCCCGCAACTCCTTTGGTAGGTTAGCATTGCTGATCATGCTTCCGGAGCTTTCCATAAGAGTTGGATTCATCCATTCAGCAACGCCATTTTTCTGAGGAGTATAAACAACAGTTTTATGTCTAACAATCCCTTCATCCTTACAAAATTGTTCAAATTCTAAAGAAGGAAATTCACCGCCATTGTCAGTTCTTAAACATTTAATTTATTTTCCTTTTTTTTTCCACCATTGATTTAAATTGTTTAAAAATATTAAATACATCAGCTTTCTTTTTTAACATATAGACCCAAAATTTCTGGGAGAAATCATCAATAAATGTTAAGAAATATAATTCACCTCCATAAGACATAGTAGGAGATGGTCCCCACAGATAATAATGAATGTAGTCTAAAATTTGTTTACTATTATGATTACCAGTCTTGAACCTTTGCTTACATTGTTTTCCATACACACAATGTTTACAAAAATCCAACTTCAAGGATTTCAAATCAGGAATCAACTTGCGGTTCATCAGTACCTGAAGACCTTTCTCACTCATGTGACCCAATTGCTAATTCCATAGACGATAACCTTCTTCTGATTTTTCTGATACAATCGTTGCTTCACTAACTTGAGTGCTTCCTTTGAATATGTACAGATTTCTGACCTTTTCAGCCTTCATAAAAACCAAGGCTCCTTTTGAGACTTTTAGCACTCCATTCTGACCTATAAATTTATACCCATTCGAATCCAAAACTCCCAAGGAAATCAAGTTTTTCTTTAGTTCAGGTACATGCCTAACATCATATAGTGTTTTAATTGTATCATCATACATTTTAATTTTTACATTTCCCATCCCAATAGTCTAACAAGATGCATTATTTCCCATAAACACAAAACTACCATTTAGAGCTTCATATGAAGTAAACCAACTTCTGTGCGGACTCATGTGATGAGAAGCACCAGAGTCTAATAGCCAATTTTCAAAATCTTGAGAGACATTACAAATAGGTAGGGCCTCAGCAGTTAAAACTTCATCAATCATACCTAAATAATCATAACACTCTTTTATTTTAGACACAGAGAAAATTAAAGCTGTTGAATTAAAGTTGTAATTTACCTTATAGGTCCAGTTAGCATTTTTCCTTATTTCTTGGAATTTTTCTCTTTTTCGTCATCGATGAGTTCTCTCCACTCCTCTCTGGAATTGTGAGAGGATGCTCGTATCTATAATTAATTTGCAAGTGCATCTTATAGGTGTCCCACTTATATTTCAGATATTTTCCAACTGCCCAGGCGACCATTGTTCTATCAAATGTGCCCACCCCAAAAAGGCCTTCTAGATAATCTAGAAGTTATTTTTTCAGGTTGGAATTTCGGGAATTCCACCTTGTGCATATGGTGGGCCAAAAATTACCAACACCTTGCTCTCTAAGGCCCTGTAGAAATCATTGTTTCCTACACAGAAAAATATATTATCATTAATTTAAAAATAATAATAATGATAAAATATGTTTTAGATATAGTATGTGAAACGATTAAAATATTAAAACTTACTTGGGAGTTGTACTTTCTTTATAGGAACACCTTCATTGTTCACAAAAAATGTGCCTGGAATGGTTCTCGTGGAGGTGACATGTATAGCTACAGGAAATGCAATAATAAAGTTGGCCATATCAGCCTCATCACTGCCACCACGTTCAGCGGTTGGCTATGTTTCTTCTTTGGGGTTTTTTTCTTGGCTGCTACCTAAAGGCATACGAGGTGTACCAGAGGGTTCCTCAAGAATCTCTTGCCTTTGTGTCCCACAACCACCAACACCGGGGACAACAGGTTCTAGAAAACGCTACATACAAAAGAATTTTTTTGTCAGTTTAGTTAATGTAAAACTTATAAATCAACCTATCACAATTGATCTCATGCAGAACAATAAAAATATCCTTTAGATTTTTTGTTATTACCTTATATGTATCTGACTGGGTCATAACTTATCTTATCATTTTTTCTAATACAGGTGTTTGAGGCACAATGTCCACCAAACGCTCAAGTTCCTTGGTTGCATTTAGCGTCTTTTTTCCCAGCAACACCAATGGACATGGGGATGAATGAAACACTTCCTCATTAAGGGAAATATCACGCACACCATGGCTAGGCATCTACATATTTGAACAAAATTAACATTATTTCAATTATGTAAAATTAAGATACTTGAAGATAGAGCAAGTTTGGCACTTTACATGTTCTTCAGCTTGCCCCTTTCCATGATCACCCTGCCACATTATAAAATAATAAGAAGCATGAAATATATAAAAAAAATTGTTTAAGATAAAGAAACTAATATAAAACTGAAATTTTTATTTGTTTACCTGTCCTGGGGTTGTTAATGTGCCACGATCAGTCTTCTGCATTGCAATAAAATTAGAAATGTGAAAACTTGAAAACAATATCTAACTTGAAAACACAAAATGAAAACTGAAATAATTTCTAAATTTACCTTTCTAATACATGAAATTTGTGCATTAAAGAGTACAACTTTACCGTCAAATGACATTTGAGTTTAAAGAGAATAGACAGTAAATTGGAAATATTAAGACAGTGTCTTCTCTAAGTTTTCAGATCAACATACAAAACAACAAGTTAGAGGCGCATTTATAAGGAGGGGAAACCAATATGGCCACCCCTTGGCTCCACCTAAAAATCAGTGTTCATTGTTATTGCCTCAGAGTAGCTTCTCTGGGAAAACTACTCTTCCAGAAGATTGTCACTACCAACCAGAAGGGCTTGTAAAGTTGTTCTTACTGCCTTCTGTTATGGTAAATACATTTTCCTTGGAGTAAAATTGCTGAATTTTAGTATTGTATATTGCATTTATGATTGAGCATACCATTATGCTATGTTGCACTGAATCCATGAATTTCAATGAATGGGGAATGGGGATGGGAGGACCTGGGGATGAGTTTCTGCTATGGGAAAGGGGAGGGGAAAAATCCCAGGGGATGCTGTAGGGCATGAAGCCAAGAAAATAGTAAACAAAGAAAAGCTAGAAAAAATATTGATTTCCTCATTCATATAAAAAACTGTGGGCTTCGTGATGCATCGATCTTAAGGTTTCTTGCTTGCAGTTGTTACAAATATGTATATTTGAAACAACAGGGGGTGCCCAGCATGTAGAATAAGGCCTAAAAGTTATTTGAAACTTGTTAGTGTTTAATTTATGTTAGAGCCTTGTTTTTCATTATTTTCCCCATAAAAGGGGCAGGGATAATTTTAGGGGCGAATTTTAGCCCAAAGGCGAATTTTAAGGCATTTTAAATTTTATTAGGGCGAATTTTTTTATATAAAACCCATTTTTTATAGTTTAATAAAGTTAGCCCAAAAAATATTTTAAAAATAATTAATTAATTAACATTAGCCCACCAAAAAAAAGGCGCACAAAACAAGAAACATGAAATTCGCCCCGATTTTCCAGATTTCCATGGCATTCGCCCCCAATTTTCCCGATTTCTATGGAATTCGCCCCATTTTTTCAGTTTTCACTGGTTCGGAGAGGTGGCTGGGCTTTGTGCACACCGATTTTCTAAGCTGGATCCTCTAGGGTTGGAGGCATTGCTGTTCAATGTATTCCTTAAGCGATTTGATCCTCCACCCTGGTTATCTGTCAGCGGAAAGAGAGGAGAAATACCCATTTTGCCCAACAGGCGGGGTTCTTACAGTGTATTTAGAGTTGGCTCAGGTGGTACGAGAGTTCATCTCCAGGATTCTGTCAAGAGCTTCAGAGGTACGTGGATTCAAGTTCAGTTGTATATTGCAAATTAGATTTAGACTCTGGAGTTCTAGAAATAATGGTTTGGTTTCTAATTCTTTTTTTGGGGTTTATGTTTGTTCCATATCTTCCAGAACAAGATCGGTTTTCTGAGCTCTATGGTGGTTTTCTCTGCAAGCGAAAGAGGGTTTCGTCCTCTGTCGATCGCCCTTCATGTCCCGAGGTTGTTGCTGCGAAGAAACCGAGAGTTGAGGAAAGTGATTTTGTGGTGGCTAGGGAAATTGATGGAGACCAAGGGAAAGGGCTAGATAAGGATGTTCAGGAGGAGGTGAAGGGGAAGGAACATGGATTTGGAGATGGCCAACATGGCGAAAATGAAGATAGGCGGCACTTGTTTGATGAAAGGCATGGAGGAAATGAAGGAGAACAGGGCTTGTTTGATGCCCAGCTGGGCAAAAATGAAGAAAACATTGGGTCACAGGTAGAAAATGGTGAGTGTGTAGAGAAAGCGGCTAGGGTTCGACCAAGCAGAAGAGGGGCTAAGGCTAAGGCGAAAAAAAACGATGCAGTGTCGCCGTTTGTGGGAAGAATTACGCGCGCGAGGGCGAAGAATTGCCAGGTTCTTCTCAGCGCGAAGAAAGATATTTGTAAGAAGAGAATAGCTATGTGATCCAGGCAGCCTCGGGGAAGGAGGAAAAATGCGAATGCCACGGGCGCCAGCGGGCTTGAGGTCTCTGAAGAGCGTGTGATGGAGTTATTGTCATCTGCTGCAGTTGTCAAAGCAGAGATTGGAGGTAAGGCATCTCCCTTGATGACTGCATTTGAAATTGAAGATCAGTTATCGGCATCACCAAAGATGACCAAATCTCAGACTCGAAACGATTCCTCTCCTGTTGTTGCTGAATCTCAAGTTGAATTCAAGCTCTCTTCTGCGATGAAACGAATGAAAAATGAAGATCACTCATCACCTTTAGTGAACCATTCGCAAATCAAGGACCATGCCCAAAGAGATGACTTTGGTTGCACAGAAGGAACCACGAAGAAATCAAAGGTGACATATGCATCCTTTGAACCAGGTTCTAGAGGTTTAGAAGATATTGATCATAAGAATGCTCAAGTGGAAAAAGACACCTCGGAAAATGTCGAAAGATGCGTGGAAGGAGAGACAGTTCCAATGGATGATTTTCGAAGAATTGTTAACAGTTGTGATGCTGAACATCTAGTGACCTCGAATTTGACTGATACTTCCCTCAAGCAGGAGATGCCGAATGTGATGGAAAATGTCCAACAGCATGAAATCTCAGATCTGACCGAGAGCACTCAACTAAAACTGAGAGAAGAAGAGCACCCAGTGGATTTTTAGAATCAACCTAAGGATAATTTCTATCTGGTTGAAGAAAATGCTGAAAGAAAAGTGCCATATGTTTTAACGCCATTAGAAAACCGAAAGAGCATGGATGTCATACCGATACATACAACTTTAGTTAGTAACGCAACATGTACACCTCAAGAGATGGTAGCATCCCGATTCAAAGAAATCTTTTCTGGAAAGTTCGATTTACTAGATGACAGTGTAAAAAGTACACCTACATTGGTTCAAGAGATACTCTCCAATCCTCGTTACTGTGGTAAAAGTGGCTTTTCTGATGCCCCTCATCCCTCAAAACATAGTAATGTGTTTGAAAGATCAGTATTCAGTGATCAGGGATGTCATCCAATTTCTGTCATTGCTAGTGGAGTGGTTCAAGATGCCCCAGATAGCCCTTCTATAGAAGGAACGGGTCATAAGTTGTCATTGAAAGCCGATGCCAGTGACATGACTGTTATGGATGTTCCATTGAGATGTGAAACAGAGGATGCCAATGCTATTGGAATAGGTCTTGGAGAAATTTCCATTTGTCCCAATGAAAAAATACCTGACCAAGTTGAACCAAATACAACTTTATGTGAAGAAAGAGATGAATTTGAGAAGGTCAATCCTTCAAATTTGGGCTTTATTCATCATAAGACAGCATCATTTGACTCAGCTTTGGGATTATCATGTCACATCCTGCACAAAAGTGAAAGTGATGTTACTGGAGATTTAACAATTAAATTGAGGAGCAGAAGCATGGATTGTTGCAAAAGAATTTTAGGGGAGGAAACTAATAATGGCAGTAATGTTGTGGCGAGTATAGGAGGACACGAGTGTTTGAAGGCTGTATCATTCAGAATGTTCCGAGGTTTGTCTGGGTCATCTGTAAAGCTTTTGTCACAAGGAAATGAAGACCAAAATCTGAAGGGAGGAAGGTTAGCATCCCCAGTGGATGTAAGTGCCAAGATCTCACCAGAGGTTAAGGAGAATAGTGAGTCACTGATGCCAGAAGACTCGAAGTTAATGTTTATGACAGAAAAAGTAGATGAACCCATTTTCTACCGTCAGAAACGATGGGCTTCCCAAGGCAAGTTGGGAGCTTATGATTCTGCTTTGGCAATTTCCAGTCCAGATGAGGCTGCTGAAGGGAAAATTGAAACCTCATGCAATGCCCCTAGTAAGAAGCTTGTGGTTGCTGACATGGAATTGATGGATAGAACTCTTCTAAGCAGTGGCAATTTATTTTCCAGAAACATGGCTGAGGTGAAAGAAGAGGGAGGTATGGAGCTACAGCATAATTCATGGCCTAAATATCAGAAAAGAAGTGGTCTGGTACAACAGCAATTTCACTCTGCTGGCCAACCAAGGTTATGTCAAACTGAGTCATGTTCAAAGATTTTAGACTACAACCCATCTATAAGGTTGTCAAATGGTGGAATTGAAGTTACTTCTAATAAAGATGCATGTCTTGTATCTCATAATGATGAAGTGGCTAAACCATCCACTTGTGATTCAGAAAGAAATTGTGATATGGAATACTCTGAGGAGAGGCCTGATAACATAACAAATATTCTTTTACTGAAAGATTTTGCTTGTGTAGGAAGTAACAGTATAGAGGCTTTTCCAGATCGACAAAGTCCAAGCCATATATTTTCTCAAACCAAGAAAGATGTAAAACAATCCCTTAGATACGGTGAACATCGGCAGAGGGCAAAGCTTATATTGGAGGAATGTTCTACAAGGATGGGACTCTACCCAAGGATGTCTTTTACAGATCTGGCAGTGGAAAAGTGTGGGATTGGGATTGAAAATGTCAAGAGAAGCTCACCTCCATGTATATCATATTCCACAACCAATGAAGGTTCCTTTGGTTGTACAGGGTTGTCTCAATTGAGAGTTGATAGTATGTGTTTTCAAGCAACCAGCAATAATGCCTCTGCTGCTTGTTTGCAGGGCCAAGCTCACCTTCATGCTGCTTCGTTACAATCTCACCCTTTTCAGTTTAATTTCGAAGTGACAAGTCCCCAAAATCATTGCACAGAGGGTGAACACAGGCTTTTACTGGCAGGTTTGGTGACCCCAGCTCCTAATACGATCTCAAAGTGTAGAACACTTACGTCGTTAGATGCTAGTTGGTCTTATGCCAGTGGAATCCATGAACAGAAGGAATGCTCTGGAGAATTTTGGGGGAAAATATATGCAATGAATGATGCTTACATGACAGCACATGTGCTGCCATCAGATAAATTTCAGACAAGTTCAGGGTTCAGTGGGGTGGTGGAATATGGAACAAAGATCAAGAATTCACCTTCACTGTTTCCTGCAGTTAGAACATTCTGTGGAAGAATAGGAAAAAATTCCATGGACAAGGACTCAAACTTTTTGCCAAAGCAAGTTCAGATGACTAAAGAGCATGTTGGATGTTTTCGTATTGAAGAGGAAAGTGGTGTTGAGGAGGAAAGTATGGATCATTCAATCTCAGTGAAACAGGTTGAAAACCTATTTGGATCATCAACTAAGAAAAGTGTTTCGAGTGCCAAGAAAGTGTTGATGAATAGCAGCTCAGCAAAACAAAATTCACCAGTAACAACTCTTGCATGTTGGATGTTTTCGTATTGAAGAGGAAAGTGGTGTTGAGGAGGAAAGTATGGATCATTCAATCTCAGTGAAACAGGTTGAAAACCTATTTGGATCATCAACTAAGAAAAGTGTTTCGGGTTCCAAGAAAGTGCTGATGAATAGCAGCTCAGCAAAACAAAATTCACCAGTAACAACTCCTGCGGGTGGAAGGTTCTTTAAAAGAATCAGCACAAATTCCATGGATGCAGGATCAGCCATGCTCTCAAAGAAAGCTTCTATGAACCAAAATTATGCATACTCCTTTAATAACGAAGAGGACATTAAGTTTGAGAAGGAGAACAGAGATCCTTCTGTACCAATGAATGAGTTCCAGAAAAGATATGGTTTTTCTGTCAAGAAGAAGGTTTTAAGAAATTACAATACACGGGGTTATTGCAGCAATGCAAACCAGGTTTCACCAACAAAGAGCAACCAGAAATCCAGCAACTTTATGTCTAATGTGAGATCTTTGATTCCACTGGTCCAACAGAAACCGACAACAATATCAATGATAACAGGTGTGTTTATAAATATAGTAACGGTCCATGGTATCTAATTGGCATGATGAGAATTCCATGGGAACTCTTTGCTTTCTGTTCAGTCATATGAGAATTCCGTATATGTTTATCAACTAGTATAAAATCCATTAATGGACCAACACCTTGCAGTTTTCAGTTTCATATTATATTTGACTAATATGATATGAAACAATTTATTAGACAGTGCACCCACAAATAGCACTTTATTGTCCTTGAACCTTAGAAAGATGCAGATTGACTGGGGAGGCAAACTGAAGTTAAGCTGGATCCTCGAAAGATCAAATTGTCTGTTCCACACAGGTTGCAATTATCACTTCATAAATGATCTCTTCATGAAAAAGCTGCTGCAAGCTCACCTGCAACCAATCCTAGTGGAGTGACTGCAATACCTATGCCAATCACACCATCTGCCACGGAAGATCTCTTAGCTGAATTGAACTTAATGCTATTGTGCTACATTGATTAATAAATATTACATTTTCCTTTCCAAGACGGTATCTGACATAAAAGAGCTCATCCTACGGTATCTCAAATAGCATTGTCCAATCTAGAGAGCAAGCATGCATTATGAACAGTGAATGATTTAAATGTTCTACCATCTTTCCCTCTAACCTTTTGTAATTTTCTTAGTGTCATTGCTTGCCTGAATTCTGGACTATCTGTGTGAAATGATACAAATAAACATATATCTATGGTAAGGAATGAATATTTATGATTTCTATCACTATACATTGTCACCTATACCCACAAAATAAAAAGGCCTTTATAAACTAAGATTTATCATTTTAATTTTGGATAGAACCATCGCAATTGAGATAAGTGAAAGTAAAAGTGAATACTATCTTTTTCTTTTAAAAACCTCTGATAATCTTCTTCCTCTGTATATGATCAAGTCAGAAGTTGTAATAATATTTGTGTGGTTCAGCTTGCCAAGTATGTATATGGAGCTTCAAAAATAGCAACTACTACAAGCACTGGGAATGTGGATTTTTTGAGACAATTAGGAGCTGATATGGTGATTGATTATACGAAGCAAAGCTATGATCAAATACCACAAAAGTTTGACTTTGTTTTTGACACCATTGGTAGGTTCCACTGGCTTTTCCCTCCTTTTTAATTTATCCTAATTTTATATAAAAACTTGTTGTCTTTGGCAATCCCACTGACTGCTTTTAGGTAGTTTGGATGCCTAATAAGCATGGAGTTTAACTTTCAGTCTTGCTTTCCCAGTTCACATTCAAAATCAGTATCTTGGAAAATTAATACAGTTTCAGTCTCCCCTTTACACAAAATTGTGATGGTGTGGAGAAGTTTAACTCAAGTTCGTGCTATTTTGCAAGTTGTGATAATCAAATTATGCTAATCATTTTGTTATGTCTTCCATACATGTCAACAACCACTCCTACCAAGTTGCCACATAATATTTATGATCAAATTCTATTTCTTTTAAGACTTAAGGTTACCAGACAAGTCTTAATCATTATCAACAATGCAAAAATAACAATCGCACTAATACTAATCATGTAGAATGGACAAAGTTGGATTCTGGTATAGCGGCAAAGCTTATTGGCTGCTGACTGGAATCCACATATTCACCCTGGTCTGCATCTTTTATGTCCGATGTCATCCTGGTCTGCATATTTTATGTCTGATGGAGAGCACCCATACCTGGTGGGAATGAGGATGCTTAACAAAAGTTATTCTTGAGCTCAAAACCTTGAAATCCAAAATCAAATTAGGAATCTACTCCTGCATATCTGTATTCTTCATAATATACCATTTGCCATTTTTCTTTGTAAAAAGTAAGGTGTATCTTCATTTTTCATTAATAGTTCCTTCTTTATAAAAGCCAAAAAGCAGATTTTGGCTAAAAGGATCCAATGGTGATTCCGGACTTCCTTTGAGCACTTTTCTTGATTTAAGTCTTTATTCTGGACAAAATATTGATTAGAAGTATGAATTGAATTTTGCAGGAGACTCGCACATATCTTATGTGGTTGCCAAAGAGAAAGCAAAAATTATAGATATTGCCAACCCTCACCTCATCCGAGGGCAGAATCTTACGTTGTGACTCCGAGTGGTTGCAACTTGGAGAAGCTTAGAGGCTACATAGAGTGCGAGAAGTTGAAGCCAGTGATTGATCCCATTTGCCCATATGCATTTTCAAATGTTAGGGAGGCTTTCAAGCATCTTGAAAGTGGAAGAGCCAAAGGGAAAATTGTCATTTCACCCATAGATTGATCTCATATACGTAGTACTAATTTTTCCTTCCTCACTCTGTATTTAGGAGCTTTGCTTAGATCCATGAGTGTTGATTCAGGTCATCATTGTCATAAGTGGTATCGGATCATAAAATTAGATGTTTAAAGATTTATTGTCATCAGTTGGATTAGACAATAAGATCAGAATCAGATGTTTAAATATTTAAGAATGGTGTAAAGAGAAAACGACAGAGTGTATCGAACCAAATAAACATGTTGTCTTGGAGAAAAATAACATTATGCTGCAATTTTCATCTGGCTATTACAGAATGTCCTTGCATCTTGAAAGTTGTTGCAAGTATAATTATTAGAGAATGTTGTTCGGACCTTGCATTTACGTTGTTAAAAGTAAATTTGATATGGATCTGCATTATTCAAATTGTACATCTTTGTCTTTATTTGGTTTTCATCTGAATATTACAGAATGTCCTTGCATCTTGAAAGTTGCTGCAAGTATAATTATTAGATTACAGAATGTCCTTGCATCTTGAAAGTTGCTGCAAGTATAATTATTAGATTACAGAATGTCCTTGCATCTTGAAAGTTGCTGCAAGTATAATTATTAGAGAATGTTGTTCAGTCCTTGCATTTACTAAGTTGTTAGAAGTATGATTTTTTTGTGGATTTGATATGGTTTTGAGTTATCAAAATTGTGCATCTTTGTCTTGTCTTTACTTGGTCGATTTCAGCAATGTTTATATCATTATATTTAATAATTAAATAAAAACAAATGTAATATTAACTTGAGATTTATTGGAATTTCAAATTTATCTAACTTGCCAAATGGAAATTTGATGATGGTAATTTGTTTTTTTCATGCATATAACCTTATGTTTTATGTAAATTAATGAGTGCAAATTTTTTTATAACAATTGGGAGGTAGGCTTGAAGGTAGTTACAATAAGTCATCAGCTCTATGACACCAAAAATTGTTTATTAAATGTATGCCAATTGTGTTCCTTTTTGTGCCTATAACAGTCACATTTCCAACCCATTGACCAAGTAACAGTGACAAGAAATAGGTATCGCAGCTACGGAGATTGTCTAATTTGACCTCACTCATTAGAATTTATGACTTACAACTTAAATATAGAGTAGTCTAACGGGGCCACATTTTTTATCGAAAAATAGTGGAAATTCCGGGCATGTTAGTCCAAGACACTTATCCAATCCATCATTCTCCTTATCCATGTCCATTTACTTGACCTAGCACATTATCCCTAATCCATCAAAGTACTTGACACATGGAGAACCGAACAAGTCAACATTCTCCCTATCCATGATGCACGCACTAGACTTGTGGTTGTTAGTCTCGGTCTAGTACATGACATAGGGAGAACCAAAGTCCAACCAAAACTCTCTCTTAATCGGGGAGGATATCCCTATTCTCCTTTTAATCAAAGAATAGATCATGCTCCTATTCAAGGAGACTCCTTTTACTCCCTCTCCAACATAGAGGAGATTCCCAACTTCCTTATAGAAGTCACATCCACAAGTCCTTTCATAAAAGCACCAACTCTCAGCTTCCATGGCTCCCTCTTTCCTCCACATCTCATTGTGTAGAGCATGCTTCCTTTCACAGAGCCATATTATTATGACAAGTTCAAAGTCATCCAATTTTCTCATCACTTTCTTCTCGACTTTATCAATGAAGGAATTCCATTGAACTTTCCCAAACTTCAAGCTAATCATAGCTTCCTCATGAAAGTGATCTTCCTTCTAGACCTTCAGGTTATCTTCTCACATTGTTATCCTTCAATCCCAAGATGAGCACATTTTGATCTTCCTCGATGTTAGGTACCAATGTTGAGTTTTCCCTAAACATCCATAAAAATGCAACATCTTTCCAGGTAGTAAAGCAACATGTTAATTAGATAACCAATAATAGATACCATTATCAAACTTATCTCACCATGATGATCTTCAAATCATATTCATGGTCCATCTCCGCAAGAGTCTATCAGAGTTCCCAACGATCCAACTTGATTATCAGAGTGCCCAATGATCCAACTTGATTGCCAAGTTACCATTTTTCCTTTAATGAACTAATTTAAGAAGTCTAACGCTAAGCAACAATGGGCTTATTCAAGTACATGAAATTGTGTTAATGTCTAGCCTTGATATCTTTGAAAATTTTAGTGGTTTGTTTGTTGCTTGTTTAGAGGATTTTGTTGAGTTTGAAATTATTCTCTTGAATGCTTATGGTTCTCATATCATGCATATATCGATAGATCGATAGATCCAGTTCTATTATTATAATCATTATTGTTTTCTTTATATATTTGGTGGTTTGAGGAAAGATATTTTATTTTCTTTCACTTTGTGGCATGATTTCGACATCTTCACCTTTTAGAATATAGTAAAATATTTTTCTTATTATAGATTTTTCTCGGAAAAGAATTATTGAGAGTTAGGTGAAAATGCACAATGTTGTGTAGCATTAGTGTGATAAATATGGGATAGTGCAAAGCATATTTTTGAAGATTAGTCTAAGTTGACTCGTACCTAATCAACTCAGTCAAGTTGATTGTTGGTTGAACGGCTAATTGTTAGTTCAATGGACAGAAGGTCTTGCAGGCATAAATACCAAAGGGAAAAATGGAGCCCATCATGGGGTACTCTTTGTAATTCCCCACCACTGCTACCTTCCATGCTTCCTCAAACTCCTCTCCAACCTCAATATCAGTGCTAGTAGTAGCATGACAAACAACACTACGCTTAGCAGAACTAGAAGAACGCGTTTTCCAAACTACACGAGAACTACTTCCCTCACGAGTCACCATGTGCCATGCTTGGTCTCGATGGTTCTCTTCCTTCTACTCCTAGTTCAATTACCATATCTTCATTGCAACCAACACCCCGAACTCCACTAGACAACGATTCACCATTTTGTAGTAGTGATTCGCCATTTGTACTGGTGATTCGCCATGATTTTACAGGATAATATAATCTCATGAGAGATTCGCCAAAAAATTATATATACATATTATATTATTAATAAAATCGCCTTCCATTTTTCCTATGTATCATGGGGATTCGCCTATTTTATATATATATAAATTTAGGGGGGTTCTTAAAATTTTCCCTGAAAAGGGGAACTTTTTTTCATCCTCCCATTCCATGCTACATAACCACAATACAAATTTCGGTTTTCACTAGTCATGAACCCACACTTATGCTCTACATTCATCTTATTATGTTTTTTGTTTGCAGTGTATTGGGAGGCAAGGAAGAAAAGTTTTTGGTGAGTGTCTTTATTTATTTTATTTTCTGATTAGTTTTGGGCATTAAGTATCTGTTTTTTATACTACATCTGATGGAAATCTTACAGTACTTCATGTATTATACTTTAATTAATCAGAGTCTTGACATTATACTTAGAAATATTTTATCCTCTTTGTTTCAAATGATTCTATTGAAAATAACAACAGTTTTGAACCATCAGCTACTTGGGGCAATGAGGATGGGTTTGAGCCTAACTGGGATGATGCACAAGGTGATATCGAGGAGGAATTTTCAAATGAGAAAATGGTTGCTCAACCTCGAAAGGTTTGATTTTTCAATTTGGTTATTTTTACAAATTGCTTCTTCGAGTTTCTGACATCTTTTCTCTCAGTGAATTTTAATATTTTTCAAGGTTTACTTTCAAGTTTATACTATACATTCTTTATAAAAGTTGAAGCAAATTCAAGGAAGCGAAGTCTCAGCAATAGAATTTTTTCGAGATATAAAAATAAGGATTGAGATTGTGAATGAAAAAAAATGGGTCACATCCAATCCTGCTTAATGTTTAATTTTGAATTCTGGGATAGTAATACCATATCCTTATGTTTCCCTTATCTATTGACAAATACTGACTTTTGTTGTTGGTAGAATTATTTTTATATTTTTTGGATGATAGCTTGTTTTTGCTTCATTGTTTCCATTCCACAGTCATAAACATATTTTGGTCTCATAAAATGCTTAGATGGTTGGAGAAAATGAATGGGAATACATTCCTTTACTCTTACAGATTGTTTGCAGGAAAACTGCTTCTAGTTTTCTTAGTGCGCTTTGTGGCCTCATTGAAAATTGAACCTTAATTATAGGGTCATTGATTCCAACTTTCCCATATAGACTCCAACACTCCATTTGATCTGTAGCTTTGATTAGAAGTGAAAATTTCCCTTTTTCATTGGATATTTACCTTTTTTTGGACTTCTAATGTTGTCTGGTGTTGTTAGCACTACAAAATAATAGTTCATTTCTGACATGCTATGCATCTTCTATTGTCAAAATTCTCTTTACCTTTTAGTTGCATTCCTTGTTTTTATCCTTTAAAAAAATGGCTATATAGGTCTGTTTATTCCTATTACAATACTCTCACTTGAATCTTTTCTATTCACATTCCTCCTTCAATTCAACGTCTTATAATAAAGAAGCTTGCCAACACATTTAAATGAAATTGCATGTAGAATGGTTGCTCTCTTATACTGGACAATATATATGAGGCACTTCACATGTTCAAACATTTATTTCCCTTGTAACTTGTTGCTTCCTAGAGGCAGGTATGTCACATTTTTAATTCAGATCTACTTTAATATTTCAAGAAAACATTACCAACATCCTCTTTCTACATGCTTGCTGGTCATGCCACATAAGTCTTCTCCAATAATTTGTTGTGAAATTTTTTCATTTAACAAAATTTCTCATGATATCCTTTATATTTTTTTATATGTATAAGCTTGGTGGAAGCCACTGAATTTCTATGCCATGGCTACCTCATTATTGAAGACTGGAATTTGTTGAGTGATTCTTTCTCCGATGGTTACCATAAATTTACAAATGAGTTCATATCAATGGATGTTATTTTATCTTTAATGTTCTTCCTAAATGAGAAGAGGTGTTCCTTTTATAAAATTTGATTTACTGCCACTAAGTCAAGTGGCAAGATTTTTCCCTTCCTTTCGTGTTTACTAGGAAAGTGATTGCTTGAACACTACTGCTCTCATATTTGGACTAGAAAACCTCTTATTGTTGTATGGCATTATATGTGAACTTCTATGTTCAGCTTTTTTTTCTGGTCTCAATGTCTTGTATGCCTCTATTATATTATGCATTTTATCCTTTTCTGCAACAAATGACTTGCAACCATATGTTATCTCTTTGATTATAATTTATCTGTCTTGCTACTCTGCTCTCATTCATTTTCATATTGTGATTGAGATCTTTCGGTGAAAATCACATCAAAATAGATTTGGTCGACACGTTTTGAACCAGCCAGTGTGGTTCATCATCAGGACAAGATGAAAAATTTGAACAAGAAACCCCTTTAAATAGAAAGTAAAGCTCTCACTAACCGTTTGTAAAATAATAGCTAGTTTGACTCAAATAATAATAATAGTTCAATTATTTATAAAAAATAAAAATAAAAATAATAAAAAAATCAATAAATCAATAAAAACTTCAAATGTTTAAAGTTTATAATTAGGATTCTTTTATAATTTTATTTATTTTAATAAAAAATTTAATAATCATATATATTATTATTATTATTTTATTTTATTTTTAATTATATATTTATTTTATTAATAATAATTAATTGTTATGTGATTCAAATCTTCATCAAATAGTTATCTTTTTGATAATTAATCTTAAAAAATAAATAAGTAAAAGTTTCATTAAAATAAATAAATAAATAAAAATAAAATAAAAAGAATAAATTAATTAAATAAATAAATAGAAAAAATAAAGATCAAAATAAAATAAAATCAATAAATAAAATTTTAATTGAAAATAATAATAATAATAATAATAATAAATAATAAATAAATAAATAAATAAAAATAAAAATGTACAATTAATTAATTTTAAATTAATTTTAAATTAATTTTAAATTAATTTAAAAAAAAATTAGGAATGAAGGGCAGGAATCCAGCATCTGCTAATCATCCACCCATCATCTCTATTTAGGTCAACCGTCCTTTTTTCAATTTCCAAGGCTTCTCTCAACTTGCAGTGGTAGAAATGGTCAATCCTTGCAATAACCTCAGCATCCTCAATGCAAATGTGATGATTTGTCATCTCAGCATGTTCCGATAGCGCAGAGGAGCGTGATCTACTATGCTTCAGGTTAGCGACATGTTCCTGAATTCTTTGACTAATTGATTGACCAGTTTCACCAATGTAAGGGGTCCCACAAGAACAAGGAATCAAGTAAACACCCTTGCCATCCCTCGGGCAACCCGGGTCCTTAACCGATCTAAGCGAACTCCGAATGGTGCGGGAGGGCTTAAAAGTTGAGGAAACATTATATTTCTTTAGAATCCTGGCGATTTTATTCGTAGTACCTTGGATAAATGGAAGGTGAACACCCCCTAATCGATCACAGGGATCTTTCTTACCCTTAGGACCTTTCTCTGCTTTTTGAAAATCCTTAAGACATTGACTCATGTTGTAAGGCAGATAAGGGAGGTGCTACGGTTATTTTAAACAAAGAGGATTATCATAATAAGATGTTGGATCACCTTCTTAATAGTGGGAGCTACAAAAAGTTGGACAAAAATCCCCTTAAAAAGGTCTCAAAAGAGGTTGCTTTGGCTATTAAATCGAGTAACTCGGTTGGATCTTTAAGTAAAAAGCTTAATGAAACTAACCCCATCACTCCGAGGATTTATGGATTTCTTAAGGTTCATAAGGATGGAGTTCCCCTTCGCCCTATTGTCAGCACCATAGGTGGTTCGACTTATCTACTCGCTAAATTTCTAGCCTCTAAGCTTAAACTGCTTGTAGGTCGGACCTCCTCCTTTGTTAAAGATGCTTGCTCTTTTATTAATGAATTGAAAGACTTGGAGTTGGATCGTGAAGATAGGTTTGTGAGTTTTGATGTTGTGTCCTTGTATACTTGCATCCCCATTAGGGAAGTGATCGATTTCGTTTCTCGAGTCACGGATCCTGATACTGCTCATCTTGTTGAAATTTGTCTTACCTCGACCTTCTTTAGTTTCGAGGGTGAATTCTTTGAACAGACTTGTGGTGTGGCCATGGGCTCCCTCCTTTCCCCTGTGGTAGCTAATCTGTTCATGGAAGACTTTGAATCTAGGGCCCTCTCCTCTTCTCTTTTTCAACCTAAGCTTTGGAAAAGGTTTGTTGATGACACCTGCGTTGTATGGCCTCATGGTAAGGAGAAATTGGACCTTTTCTTCCAACATCTTAATAATCAATCTGACTTCATCAAGTTCACCATGGATTTTGAAGATAATGGTAGCTTGCCTTTTCTTGATGTCCTCATTTCTAGGAATGAAGATGGTTCTTTCTCTCATCAGGTCTTTAGAAAGAAGACGCACACTGAGCAATATTTACATGCTAGTTCTCACCATTTCCTTGCTCAAAAACTTGGTGTTCTCAGCACCCTAGCCACTAGAGCCTTTAGAATCTCTGATGAACACCATTTTGAAGGTGAAAAGGATCATCTTCTCAAAGTTTTTAACAGAAACGGTTACAACATGAGTCAATGTCTTAAGGCTTTTCAAAAAGCAGAGAAAGGTCCTAAGGGTAAGAAAGATCCCTGTGATCAATTAGGGGGTGTTCACCTTCCATTTATCCAAGGTACTATGGATAAAATCGCCAAGATTCTAAAGAAATATAATGTTTCCTCAACTTTTAAGCCCTCCCGCACCATTCGGAGTTCGCTTAGATCGGTTAAGGACTCGGTTTTCCCAAGGGATGGCACGGGTGTTTACTGGATTCCATGTTCTTGTGGGACCCCTTACATTGGTGAAACTGGTCGATCAATTATTCAAAGAATTCAAGAACATGTCGCTGACCTGAAGCATAGTAGATCACGCTCCTCTGCGCTAGCGGAACATGCTAAGAAGACAAATCATCACATTTGCATTGAAGATGCTGAGGTTATTGCGAGGATTGACCATTTCTACCACCAAAAGTTGAAAGAAGCCTTGGAAATTGAAAAAGGTCGGTTAACCTAAACAGAGATGATGGGTGGATGATTAGCAGATGCTGGATTCTTGCTCTTCATTCCTAAAAAAAAAATTTAATTAATTTAAAATTAATTAATTGTACATTTTTTTTTCAATTAAAATTTTATTTATTGATTTTATTTTATTTTGATCTTTATTTTTTCTATTTATTTAATTAATTTATTTATTCTTTTTATTTTATCTTTATTTATTTGTTTATTTTATTGAAACTTTTACTTATTTATTTATTTATTTTTTAACATTAATTATCAAAAAGATAAATATTTGATGAAGATTTGAATCACATAACAATTAATTATTATTAATAAAATAAATATATAATTATATAAATAATAATAATAATAATATATATGATTATTAAGTATTATTTTTATTAAAATAAATAAAATTATATAGGAATCCTAATTATAGACTTTAAACATTTGATCTTTTTATTGATTTTTTTATTATTTTTATTTTTATTTTTTATAAATATTTGAACTATTATTATTATTTGAGTCAAACTAGCCGTTATTTTACAAACGGCTAGTGAGAGATTTACTTTCTATTTAAAGGGGTTTCTTGTTCATATTTTTCATCTTGTCCTGATGATGAACCACACTGGCTGGTTTGAAACGCGTCGACCAAATCTATTTTGATGTGATTTTCACCGAAAGATCTCAATCACAATTTATGGATCACAGAAGCAAAATTCCTATCATTTTCATATTGTTATGTGTATAGTAAAGAATTTACTGCTAAGTTGCATGATACGAGGAAACGAGTGTGCATTTCTAAAACGGAAACACACTAGAAACATGACCTCCCAAAAAATTGGAAATGGGTAAATGTGATATGTGTGTGTATTGAAACTTGGAAATAAATCATTATGAACAAATGAGCAAGAACAGTTAAATGGCAAACATAAATCACAAGCAATGTTCCACCATCACTGACATTGGGATTCTCATCATTAGTATTACTCTTTGCCTCTACCTTAATTCTCTAGGGACATTGGTCAACACCACCCAATTTTGATTGAATTACCTAATCCAAGCTTTAGAATGTGCTACAAAAGCCTAGCATGCCTAATCAATGTTTTGGTTTGGGTGGCATTTTTGCTACGTTCATGATAGAGGTCTCTGACAAGCAATATCACTAACATCAAGGTACACAAATGGCTTAGTGTTCTTCATTAACTACCAATTTCATATCTTCATATGTGATTGAATCTAATGAAAATAATCCTGAAATTCTAAAAACTGTTAAGTCTGCTGAATTTTGAATAAGATATGAAATTCTACTTTCTGGATATGAAGACCGATGAAGTCGGAATTACTCTCAAAACATCCTGAAACAATTAATGGTAGTGTTAAACATGTAAGTACAATTTAAACTTATTTTACTTTAGGAATTTAACATCACCATTAATTAACAACATTTTGGTGCAAACTGAGAGTGAAACCCTTTTTAAAGAAAAAAATTGGTTTTAGAGGTTTCTAGAAGTCTTGTTAATTCACAATTAACCTCTGATTAGGTAATATAACAAAAAAATTGGGTCCCAATAATTAAATCAAAGAAAAATCAAACAGATTTCATTTTGAAAAGCATTGTACAGAGTCCAGACATTGAAATGTGTTTCAGTTTGTATGAAACACTTTTACGACATGTGAAATAATTTTCATACAAACTGAACACATTTTTAACAAGTTTCAGAGTTTCAATATGGAAACAACAATTTTTTTAAAAGTTCCAAGGTCATTGATACATACTCCATTCTGACCATGTCCATTGGTTTCAACTTATCCTGTTGTCTTGCTTCGTATGTGAAATGCATGCTACTTTTATCTTTTGGTTGCAATATCTTGTATGTCTCTTATGTTTTTTGTGTTCTGCTGTTATAAGTAGCCCACAACAAGTTGTTATTGCTTTAGCTATAATTTATTGGTATTTCTATTCTTCTCTCATTCATTATCCTATTGATGTATGTCTAGTAAAGACTTTTATACGTCTAAATGTAACACTTTGGCAATATTCTAGTAAACATCATTTATAAATTTTGTGTCCAATGAAATTTTTTCTCCCTCTAAATTTCAGAATTTGGGGATATTTAAGTGAAAATCATTCATTAATTTTCCAAGGCATCCTGTATTTGGCTTTTGACTTCTCTTTTGGACTGGTTCATGCACTGTACGATCAAATGATGTGTTCCTAACATTGGTAAATTACCATAAAAAAATCTTTGTTTTTGTGGAAAGCCATTAACCTATTTGTCTATGATGCATTCATTTATGGTAATCCTACATGCATATAATTAATAATCATCGTTATTGAAACTATATAATCTGAACCTTTTTACCACCCACGGTTTTTGGTTTATAAACTCGGTAGGTTGGCTTATTCTATCCTTAACCATCTGGTTTTGAATGTTTCCCAGTTGGCTCCAATATGGACCAACCCTCATCTGATCCTCTTCTGTCCAGTTCTTCAACCTGATTTTATGGCCAGTATTCCATTTCCTGCCTGACCCTTTCCTGGTTTTGGTTCTGATAGCATTGTTAATAATAATATCTACAATAACTATGGTTAACTTCTAATATAGTGTTGCAATTAACCATATAGGATGGATTATCCTCACATGTATATCGTGATCTGTAATAAACATAATAGAATGAAGCTACAATAGAGTAATGACAGTGCCTTGAACAATAGGCCTTCTAGAGCAGAAGCAGAAGAAATACATAAGCTTGGATTGTAACAATGTAACAGAGTGTTGAGAACATCCCTCTAGAAACATTCTTCTATAAACTTTGATTCTCAAATGATATTTGAGGCATCCCTGTTCTCCTATGTTTTTTACCTATCTCTGTGGAATGGGCATGAGAATGGGCATGGGACTTGAAATAGAGTAGAATATCCCATTGGAAGGCTAACTACCTACAACATCAGTCTAGTTTCTTTTAGATTCCTGGCAACAAAACATGTAGGATTTAATATTCAAATGTAGAATGTTTAAACTTAAAATATGGCTTTGAACATATGATTGATATTCCTACAACATTCTTGACATATTGACCCTCTTTATCAAGGAGGCTTATCAAACTGGCAAACAGAGTATCACACTTGACTGTGAGAAGCTAGAAAATCATTTTCCTTTTTGTCTCTCTAGTTTCTAATTGAACTATTTTTCTGTCAATTTATAGTTTCTAATTGAACTATAAATTGACAGAAAAATGACTACTGTGGATATTCCGAGTCCTACATCTGAAAAACTACACCACAGAAACCTCCAATCTAGCATGTACAAAGGGTATTTCTAGATTATCCTTGGCATTTTAAGACTCTAATTTGCATAGGTATTTATCAAGGAGGCTAATTAGCAAACTGATAAACAAAACACCACTCTATACTGTATTGGGAGATAATAAGCTCGAAATTTTTCAAATTTCCCACCCAATATTCATCACGTCTATTTAAGCTTTACTATTTCACAATTAACCAAGGACTACTACATGCCAATTATTGTGATTTCATTTATGTACACAAGGATTATTTGCAAGTGTTTTCACTTTTGAAGGATGGCTCTATTCTAAAAATTGTTTCTATAAATTGATAGACTTATGTCACAATATTAGGGAATCATATGATGACAACTAGTGTCTTTATGGACACCCTGGAAAGTTTGATGATGATTATCTAAAATATTTTTAGGCATCCCCATGACATCTAAAAAGGTTGTATGTCAATCCTGAACTTCACATGCCCTTACTAGTGCACTGCATTTGGAATTGAATAAGCAGAAAATTTGAAGGAGAGAAAGATATACAAAAGGTAATAAACCTTGTTTAAAACATGCTTTGATCTATCAATGGTGGCTTTCTGGGTTGACAAAAGCAGGTAGCTAATATAGCCAACACCAAGGTTCAAGTCTACTGAGTGACATGCTAGTGCTTGTTTTCATGTTTGTGGATGTGTGCTAATGCATGCAACAGTCGTTGAGGCAAGGTACAAATCTTGGAATACTTTAGCAAAATAGACACCCCACCACTTGCAACTACTTAGCTGAATATATCCAATAAAATGGTGCTAATGGCTCCATTATAAAGATATATATGGATGCTAATAGTTCTTGTTGTGCATGTTGAGGAAAAGGGGTCATATCAGGTGAAAGTTTGGGAAAATTTTGATAGATAACTCTTCAGCCTAGCACCTAAACTAAAGGGAGTCTATGTTATGCATTGCAACACTAACCTTGGGACATGTTTCTCAAAACAATTTCAAAAAAAGAATCCTATGAAGAATGTGGTCACATCTTGCGCTTGACATGTGGAACATAAGGCATAATTGTACAATCCATCATATAGGAACACACACCACTAGGGCTAGGTATGAAACCTATACAAAGACTCTCTTGTAAACAAGTGTATTCTTAATTTCATTTTCATCATGTTGTATCGTGTGGATAAGGCTTGAGATTACCTAATGGAACTCTTGCCTGACTTCACATTTTGTTTCCAAACATGATAAAATGAAAATCTTTCTAGGCTAGTTAAAAACATTACATGACATTGTCATAGACCTAAACAAAGATCAGAAATAAGAAAATGCATGTTCTCCAAAGTGATAAAGTAAGCTATTAAGAATCATCCCAAAAGCTTGAAAATGTTAACGGGGGTCTTCAATTGACTTCAGTAAAGACAATGAAGGTTATTGAGAAAAAATACAACCATATGCCCTAAAATTAGAGAATAATGAACATGCAGATGCATAAGAAGAATTTAAATAGAAAATAAAGACCAATCAAACTTATTAGGGTCCTTACCATTTTTTGGGTTGACAAAGGCCGATTGTGCCTGATTTCCCCCTGAACCAACATCTTCTTAGCTAAACCCCTGAACCAACATCTTCTCAACTACTATCTCAGCAATTCTACAATGTGATTGATCTGCAGGTTTAGGTGATGATCGTCGAGCATTGCTGGAAAATAGCCTTAGTTAGTATGTGAAAATGGCTTAATTTATAGGATTACAGGGCTAGCGGAAGCAGACACGAGGTGCACGCTGAAGAGAGATAGAGCATGGAACTTAGCTTTAGAGGAAGTGACACACCTGGAGAATACTTAGAAGGGCATGGTCCAACGATACCAAGAGAACACGAAGATGGGAATGGAATGGAATAATCTACAATGTGATTGATCTGCAATGGTTGTCCGGAAATGCTGGAAAAAAAGGAAAAAAGGCAGTAAGAATTAGGCTACTAAAATTAATAAAATGGAAACTCGGTGTTGTTAATCTAATAAAATTACTACTAGTAAAAGTTCATTCATGTTCCAATAATGATATTGAGGCATGGACATGTGTTCCTATTCATTGTGCATAAATGGTTTAATCATGTATTAATGCTAAGTTAAAGAATAATGCTTTAAAATAATTAATTTCAATTGATTAATTATGAATCACTAAATTTAATTAAAAATTACTAATCAGAATATAATGTTAATTGATTAATTAATTAATTTTTTATGTTATATTTATCAACATACACGTAATAAAACCTTTAAGCGACTCTAAAAAACCCAAGGAAGAGGCACACAGGTTAGAGTTTGAGAAAGTTAGCCATTAATGCATGGTGGTGCAATCTATGTTTCGTTCCCTAAAAGGGTAACTTGTTGGGGAAGGAAATGCAAGGGAGGGGTAAGGGTGACCTCTCAGTCACACTTAGAGGCAACCCCAAACAACATTAAATACAAGAGATGAGGAGAGCAGGGGGTCCAAAATTTTTGGTGTTGAAGAGAATCTCAAGAAGTAACCTATATTGCAAGTCTAACATCACATGGAGGGAATTACACCAAAGAGTGGCTCCTCCTCCATCAGTTTTGTTTTCCCAGATATAAAAAATATGGAGTGTGAACAATGAGTGATTTAACATACAAGTGCTTGCTTGGATTGATAAACCATGGTGCTTGCTGCTACTAATAAACCATTCTTCTTTTCTGTTGAAAAACGCAACAAGAAATTCTTAATTTGATTTTGCATTAATTAAATTGAAAAAATTTGAATTTCGACATCAACCAAGGGGGGTCTGAAGGGCAGCGTCTAAGGCTCTTGTGCATATCATGCGGTTAAACAAAAAGGCCCCCTTTCATTTTCATGAAGTGTTCCTGGTACAAAATCCATATTATAGTCGAGGCCCTAAAAATTAGATGAAGTCCAAGTACATTGAATGTATTGTCTATAAATAACCCTTCTAACAACCTGACACAAACATACGATGATGTCATTTATATTGAAGGTGTAAATCACTTCATGAATTGTGTTACAACTTTAATCGCTAGAGAGGCCTTAACTTTGTGAGTGATCTATTCATTTCCAACTCCTTGTGTGAGAGAGCAGTACTACAAGCTCCATCTCAACATGAAGTGTGGATATTGTGAGCGATTCAAATCGAGTCTTGGAAAATTATCTAATTTTTTTGTGTTTGGTATACATGGTAATAATGGCATTACCCACAAACACATGATGCCCTCATAACCAATACCTAATTCTCTAAAAATCAAATGTTTCTAATATGATCAATTAGAGGTGAATTAAGGATTCTCCTAGGAGGTCAATATGTCGGTTTGGGGTGTTATTTTCAGCCTTGGATACTTAGTGGATACCCAATCGTAGGTCCCAACTAGACCTGCTCTCGTTTTGAATGGCTAATCCCAACGGGTTTTAAGGAATGTTATAAGGGTTATGGGAATAATGAGTTAGTGGTTAAGGGATTAGGGATTAGGGGCTTAGGGCTTAGGGGAATATGGGATTAGGGGATTGGGGGGTTAGGGGTTCAGGGATTTAGACACATTTAGGGGTTAGGGGTCGAATAATGAGTTAGTGGTTAAGGGATTAGGGATTGGGGGCTTAGGTGTTAGGGGATTTAGGCACAACTAGGGGTTAGGTGAATAATGAGTTATTAGTTAAGGGATTAGGGATTAGGGGGTTAAATGGGTTAGGGGTCAGGAATTAGGATTTAAGGGGTTAGGGGTTAAGGGTTTAGAGATTTAGGGTTTATGGGGTTAAATGGGTTACGGGTTTAGAGGTTTAGGGGGTTATGGGATTTAGTAGTTAAGGTTTTTAGGGTTATGGTTTAGGGGGTTAAATGGGTTAGGGTTTTAGGGGTTTATGGGGTTAAATGGGTTAGGGGTCAAGAATTATAATTTAAGGGGTAATTAAAAGTTAAGGTGTTTAAGGGTGAAGGATTAGGGGTTAAGGGTCACAAGTTAAGGGGATAAGGAGTTATGGCTTACGAGGTTCATGGATTATAGGTTAGGGGTTAGTTTCTTAAGATTTAATGAGTCAAGGGGTTTATGGGTTATGAGTGTAGGGGTTAAGGGATTATGGATTGGTGGTTAAGGGGATATGGAATTCAATGGTTATGGTTAGGGGTTAATAGCTTATGGTTTGTGATAAATGGACTCCTAATCCCCTTACCACGACTATTGGGGGTTCCCATATTGATTGCTCTTGCTACCTTCCCTCTAGGTCCCCTAGCCCCTATGAAATTAGGTCCTAATCCTCCTTCTCATTCTCTAATGCTAGATGGATTATAGACCATAGTAAACCATGCTTGCACCTCTAAATTATACCCATCAATGCTACCCTTGTGTCCCCTTGTCTGACTGTTCTTTCACATTCCTTAAGGCACAAATAAAATTTTTGGATGTATCTTGGATTAATTGTAACACTCCACTAGCTTCACGCATGAATATGAATTCCCATCATTTTAGAATTAGGGAATTTATGTGCATTTAGGGGTTAGGGTAATAATGAGTTAGTGGTTAAGGCATTGGGGTTAGGGAATAATGAGTTAGTGGTTAAGTGTTTAGGGATTGGAGGGTTAGGTGCCCTCACACGACCTGACCCAAACCAACACATCCCGCCCGAACGCGTTTCCTTGGGCACCCTCACACGACCTGACCCAACCCAACCTCCCCGAACACATTTCCTCTGGTGCTCTCACACGACCCATTCTGACCCACCTGAATGTGTTTCCCTGGGCGCTCTCACACAACCTAACCTGACCTGACCTGAATGCGTTTCCTTAGGTGCCCTCACACAACCCGACCCGACCCGACCCGCACGAACGTGTTTCCTAGGGCTCCCTCACACGACCCGACCCGACCTAACCCACATGAACACATTTCCTTAGGCACCCTCACACGACACAACCCAACCCGACCCGACATGACCCACTTGAACACATTTCCTTAGGCACCCTCACACGACACGACCCAACCCGACCCGCCCAAACGCGTTTCCTTGGGTGGCCTCACACGGCACAACCTAACCCGACCCACCCGAACACATTTTCGTGGGTGCCCTAACACGACACGACCCAACCCAACCCAACCTATCTGAACGCGTTTCCTTGGGCGCCCTCACACAACACGACCTAATTCGACCCGCCCGAATGTGTTTCCTTGGTGCACCTCACACGGCACGACCCGACCTGACCTGACCCGGTGCCCGAACACATTTTCTTGGGCACCCTCACACAACACGACCAGCCCAAACGTGTTTCCTTAGGCACCCTCACACGACACCACTTGACCCAACCTGCCCGAACACGTTTCCTTGGGCGCCCTCACATGGCATGACCCGACCTGACCCGCACAAACGTGTTTCCTTAGATGCCCTCACATGACCTGACCTGACCCGCCCGAACGTGTTTTCCTAGGCGCACTCACACAACACGACCCTACCGAACCCAACTCGACCCCCCTGAACCTGTTTCCTTGGGAAACCTCACACGACACAACCTGACCCGACCTGACACAACATGGGCGGTCATAACTTAGCATTTTTCATACGATCACCCTCACACGACCCAACCCCACACGACCCGACCCGCCCGAATGTTAAAGGCACAAAGGAGAAAACAGAAAAGAGATCGCATTAATGTGCAGTACAAGGCACACAGGCGATCAATAACTTAGAATTTTTTATACGGACAACCTCATACGACCCGACCCCACCCGACTCGACACGCCCGAACATGTTTCCATGGGCGCTCTCACACGACTCAACCCAAACCAAACCGGCCCGCCCGAACGTGTTTCCTTGGGCACCCTTGGTACATGACTTGACTTGACCCAACCTCCTCGAATGCATTTCCTCGAGGGCCCTCACATGACCCAACCCACCCAAACATGTTTCCCTGGGCACCCTGATCACAGACGTGACATGACCCGACCCGAACGCATTTCCTTAGGTGCCCTCACATGACCTGACCCGACACGCATGAATGCATTTCCTTAGGTGCCCTCACATGACCCTACCAGGCCCGCACAAATGCGTTTCCTAGGGCGCCCTCACATGGCCCGACCCAAACCGACTTGGCCATTCCAAACGCGTTTCCATGGGCACCCTCACACGACCTGACCCTACCCAACCTGCCCGGACGTGTTCCTTGGGTGCCCTCACATGACCCGACCCGACCCGACCCACCCGAACATGTTTCCTTGGGTGCCCTCACACGACCCAGCCCGACCCACACGAACGCGTTTCCTAGGGCGCCTTCACATGACCCGAACCGAACCGACCCAGCCCGCCTGAAAACGTTTCCTTGGGTGCCCTCACATGACCTGACCCAACCCAACCTTTTCGGATGCGTTCCTTGGGTGCCTTCACACGACCTGACCTGACCTGACCCACCCAAATGAATTTCCTTGGGCACCCTCAATGACCCGACCCAACCTAATCCGCCCGAACGCATTTACTTTGGCAGCCTCACACGGTACGACCTGACCCGACCCGCCCGAACTTGTTTTCCTTGGCCCCCTCACACGACATGACCCGACCCGACCTAACCTTCCCGAATGCATTTACTTGGGCGCCCTCAGAGGAAACGACTCGACCCGACCTGCCTGAACGTGTTTCCTTGGCGCACCTCACGCGGCATGACTTGACCCGACCCGACCCGGTGCCCGAATGCATTTTCCTAGGCACCCTCACACGACACAACCCACCCGAACGCGTTTCCTTGGGTGCCCTCACATGACTCAACTTGAACCAACTTGCCTAAATGTGTTTCCTTGGGCGCCCTCACATGACACGACTTGACCCGATCCACCCGAATGCATTTCCTTGGGAAGCCTCACACGACACGACCTAACCTAACCCGCCCAAACACGTTTTCCTGGGCGCCCTCACACGACACGACCCGACCCGACCCAACCCGACTGGCCCGAACGTGTATCCTTGGGCGCCCTTACACAACACGACCCGACCCGACCCGCCCGAACGTGTTTCCTTGGCGCACCTCACACGGCACAACCCGACCCAACCTGACCTGACCTGGCACCCAAATGCATTTTCCTAGGTGCCCTCACATGACACAAACTGCCCGAACGTGTTTCCTTAGGCGCCCTCACATGACACGACCCAACCCAACCTACCAGAACATGTTTCCTTGGGCGCCCTCACACTACACAACCCGACCTGACCCGCATGAACATGTTTCCTTAAGTGCCCTCACACGACCCAAACTGACACGCCCGAACGTGTTTCCCTGGGTGCCCTCACACGACCTGACCCGACCTGACCCAACCCGCCCAAACGCATTTCCTTGGGCGCTCCTATTGAATAATGGCTTCAATTCACTCAATCTCATGCATTACTAGCTTAGGAATAACCTGTTCATCGTAAGTAAAATAATCTCTTGCTTGCATGTGGGGCTCAACTAAGAGGTTGAAGCTAAATTGTTGGATGTTGGAGTGGTAACAGATGGGTGAACTCTGCTTCTTACTCGACGAGGGGTAGTATGTCTTCCACAGGTCATGATGTATCAAAGAAGCCTATTAGGGGAAGGGAAGGTGTTTGGATGGGTAAGAGGATGAGGATTTCCTAGTTGAGTTAACAAATTTTGAGGGGCGATGAAGAGGAAGTCAAAGAGGGGGATGAATTTGGTATTAGGGAAATTGGAAATACACAAGAGAGGAGAGGCAATTGGGATATGAATCTTTCAAAATGGCTGAAGGGATGACATGCCTGTATATAGGAGAGGGTAATAAAAAGGTCAAGCAGAAGGCTAGAGAGGGAGAGCTATTGAAGGCAGAGAATGGCTAGAATGCCAAGTCCTTAAGGTCAATAGGCCTTCGTTGAGAAGCTGAATCACCAAGTTTAAGACATAGATTGCAACATGCACCGAATGATATGCTCTAGCTAAAAGGGAAGTTGATCTTAAATAACTTAGCATGGTCATGGTAAAATCACCTAAGAGTATTGGAATCCATAATATTGTTGAGACTGAGGGAGATCGCATTACCATTTTTCAGGCACACCATGCATGATTTAAGGGTGTTTCACTGTACTTGGAATTGCGATGGAGATTGTGCTATGTGCCAATGCTCTTGTTACACAAGGTTTCCATGGTGGTTGCTTCCTCAGGGAAGTGATTAGGGGTGTTTTGAGAATGAATTGAATCCATCATATTAGCATTATGATACAAAGTCTTCACCATCAACCATGACATGGTTCTGTGTGAGGTTATACTGGCCTGGTACAAAAAGTAACGTTGAAGGCAAAATTTCATGTTGAAGTGAATTGCCAAGGTGACGCACAGGTTAGTCACTAGGCGAGTGACATTCATGTTGCAACTCTTAAAAGTGTGATCTTTCACCATGTCAAAGAAGGTGGGGAGGGCCCACATTGGGATACGATTTGTGGGGTAATCACAATACAAATATTGTAATGAAAAAGTGGTAAATATTCTTCAATACACACGACATTATATTTTGAAAAATTTATAATAAAACTTCTAATTTATTCATTCATTAAATTTAAAGATATAATTTTTTATAGATATTAATAATATATATATTCATTTTTAAGATTAAACATGTTATAAGTTAAAGAGAAATTAATAACAATTAAATATTACAAATATATTATTATAATCCTATAAAAATTAATTAAAAAAAAAACAATATTAAAAAATATTCCGTCGTTACAAAATGTTACAAAATGTTTATTCATCCGTCGCTATTTCGATGTTTGGTTCAAAATTTTCGGAATAACAATGGTTATGACGTAAACATCACAATACCAATGTTTGTCTCAATACTGTCGCAATATCGACACTTTTCTCAGTACCATCGCAATACCGACATGTGTCTCCAAACTGTCGCAGGACCGACACTTGTCTCCAAACGTCGTAATAGTGACACTTGTCTCCAAACATCACAATACCAATGCTTGTCTCTGAAACGTCGCAGTTTCAATCCTTTGTCCCGAAAATTCGGCATTCCAACGATGTTCCTAAACGTCGCAATGTCGACGATTTTACTAAACGTTGCTAGAGCAATGCTTGTTGGCGGGATTTTAAAAATTGAGAAAAATTGGGGAGCTTTCCGACAATACGTCAAAAGTGTCAAAACTAAAATGTTAGAAAATTGACCATATGTACTAGTGCTAGGCCAAAATAATAAACATGTAATAACATACTTTACCATGATATCCACCATATCACTAGGCCAAAACAAGCATGGATGCCACCAACTTTCTCCACCTATAGCATGAGGAATTTTCCAGTCTCCTAGTCTCTCTGGCTTTACCGTAATCCACACTGGATCACTAGGCCCTAAACTGAGACCTCACTCTCTGAGATTTACCGTATATCCTATCCCAGGATTCCTAGGTCTGATGGAAAGCACCCACCTCTATGCTTTACCACAATCTACACCAGATCACTAGGCCCTAACCGAGGCAACACACTATCTGAATTTACCGCAACCCACAGTTCAGTTCATGGGTTACTAGGCCATGTGTTCTTTCATTCAGAGATCCACCTCACTCAACTTCGAATCCATCCAAAAAAACATCTAAAAAAACATGAGAACCCCATCACACCATGGCTATTCGGAAATGGCAAGGCTAGGTTGAAAACACTGTCACACCTAGCAAAACCCATGCCATGACATCAAAGAACCAAATGCCATACCACGCATGCCATATCTAGCAAGGAAATCACACATGAAAATCAATATCTGCAAAGAATATTGTTGTAGCTGCTTGATCATGCTCTTACATGCTTGCTCCTTCCTTCCTCTTGCCTTCTTTGCCTTTCTTGATCCAATGCCAACGTGCTCCAAAAAAACTCTAAGTGTCCAAGAGTGAGAGGGAGAGAGAGAAGAATGAGAGAGCTCCAAAAATGAACTGACAAAGGGTACCAACTGATCCTGAAAATCCTTTTTATCAATTAGGCCACTATTTTCTTCATTTTCCATTATTTTCCTTCATTTTTCTCCTCACATATAATTTGTGACCTTTCACCTTCCTTTTCTGTTATTTTCCATTATTTTCATAAATAACATGCCAATTAATGCCACCTTACCTTTCCAAAGCCTTTGTCAATTTCCTTTGCCATAATAAACCAATGAACACCCTCACTAGGATGTTTTTTCCCAACATTCAGCTTGGAATAAGAGTCCCATCCACTGTGTTTATTATTTTTCCTTTATTAACTTTTATTACATGGAATTTTCACCAGGCTTGTTACATGTTGTATATGTATTTCTATGTACATATGGTGTTGTGTGCATGTCGTACATATGGTGCTATGTACATATGGTGTTATGTGCATGTGGTGTTGTGCACATGTTGTATGTGTGGTGTCGTGTGTAGGTGGTGATGTGTGCATGTTGTGCATGTGGCATTGGGTACATATGTTGTCGTGTACATGTCGTGCATATGGTGTTGTGTACATGTGGTATTTTGTACACGTTGTACAAGTGGTATAGGTACAGGTACAAGTACGGGTGTAGGCATTAGAGAACTTTTGAGGTCTAAAATGGGACTCCTAAGAATAACGTACAACCAAAATAAACTTTATAAAAACCAATAGGATTCAATATGATGATGTCAACCATGGGGGATGATTCACCATTTTTGGGGTAAAAAAGTAAAAATATTAAAAAATAATAAAATAATACAACTACTTTTTCAACTTGTATTTTAAAATTTTATCCCTAAGGTTTTACTTAAATTTCAAGCAGGAGTACTCATTTGATGAAAATTTTAATTCCTCATCCATGGAGTACCCATGTTGCATACTTTCGATGGACCCTACTACACGAAAAATGAGAAATACATGAAAAATTGTGATTGCAATAACGTTTTTCATTTATTTCTCATTTTTCATTTAGCAGGGTCCATTGAAAGTACGCAACATGGGTACTCCTTGGATGGGGAATCAAATTATGCATACAACGAGTGTTCTCACTCGAAATTTCATGAGTAAATCCATAGGGAGATAAGTTGAAAATACGAGTTAAAAAAGTAGTTTTTTCTTTTTTCCCTCTAAAATTTGATGATGTAATCTAATATTATTTTATTATTTCCACTATTATTTTATAATTTCCTTAGGAGGCCCATTTTAGACCTCAAAATTCCCCTAATGTGTACATGATGTGGACTATTGTCTTACGACAAATGGATTGGTCAAGTTTAGAGACAGGATATATGTGTCAGACAATAGTGAGCTCAACAAGGTGATTTTGATAGAGTTTCATGTGAAACCATATTCAGGTCACCCAAGCTATCAGAAGACAATGACTGTAGTGAAGATGTTCTATTATTGGCCGAATCTGAAGAAGGATGTGGTAGAGTTTGTAGCTAGATGCTTGGACTGTCAGAAATTAAAAGCAAAGTGTAAGAATCTAGGTGGATTACTACAACCGATTGTGATTCCAAAGTGGAAATGGGAGGTCATTTCCATGGACTTTATCATATGTTTTCCGAGGACAGTGAGACGACACGATTCCATCATGGTTGTTTTGGATATGTTGACAAAGGTAGCACACTTCATTCCAGGAAATTATACATTCTCATATAGCGATGTAGCACATGTGTTCATTAGAGATGTGGTTAGATTTCATGGTGTTCCAAAGAATATTGTGTCAAAAAAGGATGCAAAGTTCACTTCCAAGTTTTGGAAAGATTTTTTTGTAGGTTTGGGCACGAATTTTCCCTTCAGCACAACTTATCATCTGCAGACAGATGAACAGACAAAGAGGGTCAACAGGATCTTGGAGGACATGTTGAGGATGTATGTGATGCATCAATAGTGGAAGTGGGAAGAGTATATTCCACTAGTAGAGTTATCCTACAGCAACGAGTATCAGGAATCCTTGAAGATGAGTCTGTTTGAGGCATTGTATGGGTGGAGTTGTAACACCCCCATAAGTTGGAATGATTTGGTGAACAAGGTATTGATTGGACCAGATAAGTTAGAAGGAAAGGAACAAAAAATGCAGGTTATCAAGAGGAATATGAAAACAACACAAGATAGGAAGAAGAGCTATGAAAATTAGAACAAGTTGTTTAAGGAGTTTCAGGTTGGGGAACAGGTGTACTTGTGCATCAAGCCTAAGAAGAGCTCCTTGTGGATTGGATCATGTGCCAAGATGGAACCATGATTTTATGGACCTTTCAAGATTATTGAAAGGATTGGGCTAGTATCCTATCGACTTACACTGCCTCTAACAGTGGAATTCCATTATGTTTTCCATTTTTCATTTCTTAAGAAGTATGCTAAAGATGTTGATCATGTGATTGATTGGTCTATATTGCAGGTGGAGCCAGATGGATAATTCTAGCTGAAACTTCAATGTATATCGCAAAGAAAGGTGTTAATGCTCCATAACTGAGAAATTGAGCAGGTTAAAGTGTAGTGAAATCACTTTGGGCCCGATGAAGCTACATGGGAGATGGTGGATCATATGTGGGCTATGTATCCTTCATTTCTTTTCCAGTTGAGGTAGAACAATTTTGGTATATGTTTTGATGTGACATTCGGGTATATGTACATATGTATATGGATTTAAATATTGCCATGGGTTATTTTATAAAGCTCCAATAAGAGGTATGGGTGTCACGTTATTATGATGTTATATATATCATGTTATAGAGTGAATTTCTCTTCAGCAGGGTGATCATTGTAACTATTGCAATGATCTAAGTTATAAATATCCATGGGCAGTATGTTTTATTATCAGTGGTTTTGTTGAGGTATAGGTACAGTTGAACACCGAGGATAGTGTCCCCTAAGGGGGAGGGTTCTGTAACAGCCCTAGTAAAAATTTCATGTAATAAAGTTTAACAATGGAAAAATAATAACCATGATTGATGGGACACTTATTCCAAGTTGAATGTTCATTGGTTTATTATGGTGAAGGAAATTGACAAAGGAAATGGTAAAGGCTTTGGAAAGGAAAAGTGGCATTAATTGCCATTTTATTTATGAAAATAATGGAAAATAGGAGAAAAGGAAGGTGAAAGGTCACAGGTTTCATGTGAAGAGAAAAATGAAGAAAATGCGTTCAAGTGCATTGTTGTAGACATTCCATTCAACTCAAATGCACAAGCTCTTACCCAAATATGAACTCTTTTATTTGTACCTGTAGCCAATTGCACTAAACAAGATTCTGCATGCACTTATTTATTGAAACCAAACTTATCCACCAAGTCAGGACTAACATAACTATAATTAGATCCAAGGTCAATCAAAATAGAAACAACTTGATCACAAAGCTTACCATCCATCTCAATGATAGATGCCTGATGGTCTAGTGTTACATAGATACGAGGAATGCTTTGACCAACATCCCCAACAGTTTGCGCCTCATGTGCACTATATTTCTGAGGTCAGCCACCTTGATTTTGTGGAAAATCTCTCTTAAGGTGTTTCTTACCATATGTCCAACACTCTAATCGTCCAATACCATCACCTCTATGTTTTTCTTAACCATGTCCTTGTCTACCTGCATTGAACTTATTTTTTGGTGCCACATTTTCTTTCTCTTCTACATTCCGAGACCTTGTCCTTTTTGGCTTCCATTTACCCTTACCTTTATCTTTCCCTTTCCATCCTTGTTGAGATTCATTCTTATGCTTTGATTGTTCATAACAATGCTTCAACTTCCCAATGACTTCCTCAAGTGACCGAGTCTCATAATTCTCAATCTAATCTCTAAATTCTAATGGAAAACCACTGAAAAATTGCTAAAATTTATCCTTCTCATCTTCAAGATACAATATATACCTCAATAGCTCTAGGAACTTAGTCTTATACTTCTTATATTTCATCGATCCAATCTTTAACTCATATAATTCTTTGGCCTTACCATTGTAGTACCTTTCTGACAAGTACTTCTTCTTGAAAATCTTCTTGAACTCATGCCAACTCAAGTCCTCTTTCCTGGTGTTTCTGACCCGCTTCACATCTTCCCACAAGATATCTGCTTTACCTCTCAGACTAAAGATAACTACTTTGGCCTTCATATTATCTATGTAATTATGCATCTCAAAGAACTTCTTCATTCCAAGTGTCCAAGTTTTTGCATCTTCTGGTTTCTTCAAGTCTCCATCAAAAATAGGTGTCTTAGCATTCTTAAATTCATCTAGAAAGTATCCCCTATCACTCCTCCTATAAGTAAGGATGATAACGATGATGATCATAATTCCTATCAGAACCATAACTAGAGTAGTACCTATGTCCATCGCCTCTCCTATCCGGATTATCCAACGGCCTGCCATCTCTAACTTTGTCATCTCTATTTGACCTGTGTCCACCAGGATACATACTACCATAGGCCTCATTAGTTATGTCCTCTTTCCCATGGTTGATCCAAAGTGGCCCTTGTCGCTGCAATTTTTAAAACACACTGAAGGTGTACTGCATTAACCTCTACTTGTTTCTCTTGTGCTCGTATGATTCTATCATTTTCATCCTTACAACTCCTTGTTTCTTCTTTCAAAATTTTTAGTGTCCATGCTAAGCCATAAGAGTGCCCAACACCACATTTCTCATCTAATTCATAGGGATAATCTTTGTAGTCTACCATCTTGCTATTCATTTTGATCTCTTTCCTACAAGGCGTACTATATCAGCTAAACCAAATCATAATAAACCAACATACCTTAATACAATTCGAGGAGGATATCTCATCTCCAAGATCATCCAAATTAGTGTAATACATGTAAAAACATAATCATAACAGAATATAGACATATAATAAATAAGTTTACCAACACATAAACATCATTCTAGCTAGAGTCCAATCATCAATGCATGGCCATATCAACTACACATACCATGACCTCATGCATGACAAAAACAACCATACCAATGCAAAATTGACAACATGTAAGAATTGACACACATACAAATACATAACCCATCATATACTGATGATGACACACTTCACAACAACAACATCCTCTTTCACATGACGACATCACTACAACCATGACCAACACCATGCATATGAAACAAGCATATAGACCACAAGAATGATTAATCACACTTGCAACTAACATGAATGCATGACCAACACACATTGCCCATCTAGACCAAGGGGTGAACCATGCTCTGATACCACTCTATAACACCCTCCTCCCATATTTACCCAAGTAATCGGCCAACCAGGGTAAACATGTGATGAGAGGCTACTATGATCTGATTCAACCTCCTAGGTGACCTTAAGGAAGTGGAATTGATGGAAACACATCACACAGACCTTCCACATCAGCAAAAAAACTCCCAGGAGCCAACCCAACCACTCAAGTAACCATCCCCTGGGTCCCATTGGGTTTTTAGATCATTAAAACCTCGGACACTCCCTTGATATGGGAAAGGGCGTATGGGAGGCTCTAGATGCTCCCACAACATGGGCATGCATACGTCCATAGAATTTTTTCCTCATACCTGTGCTAGTGTCCTCAGGATTTGAGCTACTTTTTCAGGACCAGAGCCCAGGTCATTTCCCAAAACTCAATGACAGGTTCATAAATGAATTATAACAACGAAACAATGATACATTTGCAAAAACATTGACAAGGACTTGATTGGACCCATACTAGCCATGACGGGAATCTCATCAAACAGGTCACAAATATGTAATCTACAGGTTTAAACAATAGATTTGAGCATAGGGGTCTCATACTTATCTGAGAATCGCTAAGAATTATTTTTCCCTTAAATCATTAGTTGTGTTATCATCTATTAGGTTATAGATACATTGTTCATTCAGTTACAAATCAAAACATGAGGAGAACCATACATCATCACTGTCATAATACATGCTTATAACTAGCATAATAACAACAGAAATCTAAAGAATACACTAGTCATAGAATCCACATATAAACCAGTACATTTACTCATAATATTTCAAGTAAAGAACCTCTTATTAATGAATGCAAAAACCAACTCGGGATGGGACTACCATGTTCCACCTGACCATAGATTAGTTGAGCCAAATCTCTCTTCATCCAATCACCCCCATGCTATATTCCAAGTATGAATGTGGAACTCAAACCAAAAGAACCAACTAGGGCATCCCGAGGTTAAACCACCTCACCCTCATCAATAGAAACCAATAATTACCGCAATCTATCCCAAATCACTAGGCCAAAACAATAAACATGTAATAACAGGCTTTACCATGATCCTGTTGATGCCTCGAAATTTGCTACAACAACATGGGGGATGACCACCAGGTCCAAACCTTAAAGAAATTCCTTTTTCGTTTGAAATAATGGCTCCGACTAGTTTAACTAGGTCTAGTTACCTTGTCTCAATTTCCATTGGCTTAAGATATGGCTTTTGTTTACCAATGGGAAAGAGACATCATATCATTTATCTCGCTAATCTGGCAAGAAAGTGATCTTTAAGCTAATTTGGGCTTAGCCAAGCCACAATTAAGTTTTTTCCTCTTTGGGAAGAAGACTTTTTAGGGATGTAGAATTAATCTATATGCAAAATTTTCTTATGATGCAAGGAAAAGAAACTATTTTAATCCTATCTCAATTAGGTAGATATAGATCTATCCCAACCGAGAGCAAGATATTTTAAACATTGAGAATTAAATATGTTTGTTTTAAATGAATATCAAGCTAACGAAGTAGTTCAATTAACTGACATTGTGAATACCAAACACATCCTATCTAGAGACCTCTTAACTGAAATAATCAATCAACAACACTAGGAAATAGTTCACAAAATGATATTGATCATTTAATCAATAACTTGAATAATTAAACAATAATATGCGGAAATATTTCACAACATATCACTATTCAATAAATCAGTTTTATAAGACAGATTTCTGAGTAAATAGTTACTCAGAAATCATAATTCATCCCATAAGAGTAGAGATAAAGAATAACATAAATTGAGGCAAATTACTCATACCAACAAAAGTGCACAAGTATGCGAGTAAATTGACACATTCCTGTTATCATAAAATGAAACTAGCATTTAAAATAATAGTATTATAAATACCAATTTATTAAGTCCATTTCTCCAGCTCCAGTCTCTAACAATCTTTTACAATATCTGAACTTCTGCTTTCAAAATCAGAGCTACAATAGTGCAAGACTCTGTTCATTATACATAACTCAGTAAAAAAAAAAAATAATAATAATAATAATAAAAAAAAAAACCTCAATAATCTCTAGATTTGAGATTCCTCTCCTCCCACCTATAACTCTAAATTCATGTTACATAAGTGCTTTTAGAATTCCAGAATTGCAGAGAAGAGAAGCCCTTTCTACATTCTACAATCTCCTATTTATAATATTTACAAAAAGATTTATTCATAAGAAAGTTTGTTGAAGAGTGGCTTTGCTCAATCAATTCCATTGGCTCCAAATCCTATTCTTCAATTGCTGGAGCCTTATCATTAATTGAGTTCTTTTTCTTCTCATCTCTTCATCTGTTTTCTTGTAAAAATGAATCAAAACAAAATGAAAATGTAAAAATAAAATCAAAATGTCAAATCAGGATTTAAAATAAATCCAATCAAAATTTAATTAAATAAATAATTGAAAAGGAAATCTAAGCTTTCTATTGATGCTCGTGATCATATAATTGGCCAATGATATCATTGATGAATAGATTTTCACTTAGAAGAAGTTGTGGACAAATGAAAATGTAGAAAATAAAACTCAGAAAAATTGATTTTGTTAAAAAATTCAGAGCATGATCTTCTACTGAATTTTAGACCTAATAAATGATAAAATATGGAAATGAAACAACTTCAGAAATGTTTTCTATGATTTTATCTTTCTATTGAGTCATCCTGGGCCTCATTTGGCCAAGTAAAACTTCATTTATGAGCTTCTAAAGTTGATATATTAAAATTGCTAGAAATCTGAAATTTCTGTTGCTTAGGCTAAAAATTAGAATTTTAATTAATTTCTAATCCTACATTAGATTACAGTTTTTTTTATTTAATTAATACTTAATTATTTGTAATTATATTATTAATCTTAATTAAAAATAAATTAATTTTAAACATAATTAAACTAATTAAAATATGGCTTATTGATTAATTAAAATATTAAAATATTATAGTTTAAATTATATTAAAATTATAATAAAAAAATATAATAATTATAATATTATATAACATAATTTCTTTTAATTAATAATTCAAAAAATATATGATAATTCAAACCACGCGAGAGAGGAGGAGAGGAGTGAGAGAGTATGAGTAATAAGAGAGGAGGAGAGGTGAGTGAGAGTATGGAGTGATAAGGAGTGTTAATGGAGGAGAGAGGTGGAGGAATAAGTGGAGGGTGAGGTGAGCATGACGTGAGCGAGAATGAGGTGGAGGACGAGAGTCATAAGGAAAAGCAAAATTTTATATTAAAATCCCTTAACCCTTCTCCTATTTTCTAAATCACAATTCGCATGAAAATTGTTTTCGGACTTTTTGAAACATATACATTGTGTAATGTTTGCGATAAAATGCAGCAAGCGGATGCAATAATTTTTTAGGTTTTTTCATATATTTTTTGAGGTTCAGAATTTAGTTAAGTTAAAAATGAAACAAAGTGTGGATCACTTAGGGTGAGATCTTCCAATTCTAAACTACAGTGATTTGGTAATTAATAATTCTAAAAAATGAACTACAACCACTTTGCCATTATGAAATTTTGATTTTGGCATTTTGTTTTTAAAAAAGGAAATTATGATAAATTACCAAAATCTCCAAAAGCGTGTTTTTTTAAATGCTCTATAATTTGGCTGGGTCATTTAGTAGGATTATTCGTGAAAAATTATTAAAAATTAACTAAAAATTAATATTTACAATGAATACTATTTTAATTTCGAAAATTGAAATATCATACACTTTAAAAAATGATCAAAAATTCAAAGGAGTGTCATTTACAAACCAATTGACGAAATGGAGTGAAACAAGTATCGTTGGAAAGCTTGTGAAAAATTGGATTCAACGACGAAATCAAAATAGAAATCCGACAAAAATGAGAAAATGGCAAAAATTGCAAGATAATTAACTTAATGAAAATCCTAAAAGGTGTTTAGCCAACATTTTTGTAGAAAGGTCTCCATTATTTGAATTACATAAGTCAAAATGGGGGGTTTTGTTTTACCACAACAATGGCAACATGCGAGAGAAGAACCAGTTATCTTTTATTAAAGATAATGAACTTAAATTTACCCAAAGATTAAAAATAATGGAAATCAAGAAATCGCCTAACAATAAAACATTTCCATAGGTTCCACATAAATAGATTAAGAAATATGAGTTTGTAAATATAAGTACTTAAAAACAGACTCGAGTAAAAGTAATGAATCCAAATTTGGGGAAATTTGTTTTTAAAACTTCCTCATATGAAAAATAGAAGAATGTAGAGATAGGAGTTTTTGATAAAGCATATATCCATTTTGTGATTGTATCTGACATTGTTTCGTTGCCAACGAGCCTGAACATTACCCCGACAAAGTTGTCTTTTATGCCATACAAACCTAGTCCTGCTGCCAGCGAGCGTCCATAGCCTCGACGGGTTTACTTGTATTTCCCATGATTCCTCTTTTTCACTCTTTTGATAAGCGCATTTGTAAGCTTTCAGTTTATGATGTATTTGAGTGAAAGAGGTGAGGTGGTAATAGAGATTTATGTTTAATGAACATAATACTTTTATAAGGCTTACTCTAAATTATTTCCCTACAACTATCAACCAGAGGATTTTATGTGGAGGGGTGGGAGAGATTCATTTTGTTAAACTCAAATCAGTTCTTTCCTTTAAAAAGTAAACTCAATCACTTAGAAATGATGTGTGTTCCTCTATGAAAAGCATTTAAAGCACGATGGATTTATGGTTCCATAAAGATATGCCTTTAATGATAAATGAAATTCACTTAAATGGATAGAGCAAAAGATTTCTCATGTATGTCAACAACTATAAGGTAAGAAAATGTCTTTTACATAAGTCATGGAAAATTCACCAAAATCAAATCAAAACTGAAAGTAAAAGGAAAATAATTCCTAAACTAAAGTAAGAAAATAAATCAGTGAATAAAAAAATGAAGAAAGAAAAAACTAAAAGAAAAACAAAATTTAAAAGCTAAACTCTAACAAGACTGCTTATATGAATTTCTCAACAAAGGATTATAAAATAAAATAAGTATATGTACGTTCATTCCTATGCTGAGATTTTAATTTTTTTTTATCTTGCAGAGTTATAAGAAATGAGGCTCTCAAAATGTATAGGGTGAATAGCAGTGATGATAGATAATACATTGAATGTGAAGTTTCTATCTATTGCAAATTTTCCTTCTTCCGAAGAAAAACTTGCATAACAACATCTTAACTATTTTCTAATAAAAACAATGCTTAAAGAAACAGACTAGAGGTTCAGAAACTCCCTAGTCTAGCTGATTTGATGAGGATCATTATTGTTTCTCTTAAGAATCTCAAAGAGAAAAAAGAAATTTTGAAAATTGATCTGGTAGAGGTGCGAAAGGTTCATGAATACCTGTAGAAACAGAGTTCAAGATTACCAAAAACTAAGAAATGGGAATAAATAAAAGTGAGAAAATGAAACTTACCATTGGAGAACTGCATTTAATCTTACCTTAGAAAGATGATTTTCTCCAATGCAAGTTAACTTCTTTCTTTAATTAGAATTAAAAGTATGAAGAAGTTTTACTGACCTAAAATCATTATTTATTAAATCTAAAGTAAAACAATCAGTTAACTACAAGAAAGAATTGTTTCATGTTCAAGGAATCATAAATAAATTGAATCCATTATAAATGAGGATGAATTTATGCTTTTTTGTGAATTGTAGCGAAGAATGTTCTTTTTTCTTCTTCCATTATGAATTTATATCAGCCTCAAAGTATTGAAATTGATTTAGAATCTCGAATAATGTAACAGTATATAAAGAGGATTTGAATCTCTATAATAAGTATGGAGGAAAATTCAGAATAAAAGAAAATTAAAAATATGAATTAATCATCGGTACATTACCTTGCTAAATTTTTCGCATCGCGAGATTCTTTGTTATGCATAACTTAAAATCTGCGACTTCCACTTTTGTCAATATGCGATTGAGCTCTTTCCATAATAATCTGAAAGAAAATGGTGAAAAGTAAAATATCAAATTTTATCGCATCAAAAGATCTTGAAGACAAAGCTTCAATTGAGTTTAGCAATGCAATATAATTATTGTGATGGCAATGTCGTGAGATGAGCTTGTAAGATGGGAAACTGCGAAGGGATGAATTTGATATCAAAGAATAGTCATATCAGAAGATTAAAGCTTGTGAATGAAATGAAACGCTGATATAATTCTTGCGATAATGAAAATGTGATAAATGACTGATGCAACGTAACTGCAAATATCAGAATATACGCGCAGAACGTTGGTTTTGCGGCCCAAACAAACGGTGACCAATCATGCATGGTTTCACTTCACACCTTTTATAACTTACCTTCTCATCGATTTCGCAACTTAACAATTTTGCTATTTTGTGATTTCGCAATTCGCAACAAAATCCACACCGCTCATTGCAACTTTTATCGTTTAACATATTCCTTATCTCGTGCGATATGTGATATGTGTATCATCACATCTCAATCTCCTTACCTTGTCATTTATCACATCACAACTAATATAACTTACTGGGTGAGGTTTTAACAATAACCACTAAAATTTTTGATATGCAAAATGTAATTTCATTGATGCACCGATGTGCGATGAAGAACGGACCCGATATTTTTATTATATGAATTTTAATTTCATATCGAATCCGGGACATCGGAATTTTTAAATATATGCCCCTACCAAATTTGTGATTTATAAACGGACGCGATATCTATATATAAAGAAGATTTAAATGTCATATTGGGTCCGAGTTATATGAACATCGAAATTTTGGCAAAGTAATTATCGGAAAATGAGCGAGAATGAATATCAGAAGATATGCATTGAAAGTTTCCTATTGGGAATTGTTAAGAGATGTCTCTGATCAAATGTTGTGATACAGATAATGCAATATCAGATGGAGAGATCATCAGAGATTGGAGGGAATGAGAATATCACGAGATCGGATATATTTAGTGTATGCTCATTTCAGAGCCTCCGATATGCGATTTGCGATACATAATGAGCCATATGTGGGATTTATGATTTCTTTAAAGTATTCAATTCAAAAAGAAAGTGAGTGATTTAACTTTGTTTTATAATAAATAATCCTTTAATAATTTAATTAAATGTCGAAATTTTTTATTAGAAATTAATTTTATCAGAACTTTCTTATAAAGAGAGTTGTGAAATAAAATGATCTAATATGATTATTCCGATCATTTATTAAGACTTATCAGGATTTCAATATAAGAAAAAATTAGATATCCTTTAAATTTCAGATGAAATAATAAACAGTTCCCTGAACATGTTGCAGATTTTGGAAACAAGGGTTGGTTGCTTGTTTATCTCAAATCTACATAATCAAGTTAATGAAGATCCACACACAAAACAAAATAGAAATAAGAAAAAACCTTTGAAAGAAAAATAAACAATAGATGATGATGAACTTGTAAACACATACCTGGAAGAACTACATTTGGTAGTTCGAAACGCGTCGGTTCCAAAAATTCTCATGTGATTTTCCGAAAGATTTAGAATTTAAATTGTAAACACATACCTGGAAGAATTTTGATTGTAAGTTTACCTCATGAATCTTCAAATTCACCCAAATTTTCTCAAAATTTGCATAAGTTCAACATCACCTTCTTATTTTAATCTAAAATTTTAAGTAATGAACTTTTTCAAATTGCATCCTTTCCAAAATTACATTAGAAGACAAGAGTGGTAAAAATGTGTTCTTAGAATTACTTGTGAATAAAAAATTGTCAAGTGGTAGAAAATTCTTGGAATTTCTTCATGTATGATCAATGTTATTAATTTTTAAAAACAAGAAAATTGAAGGCTTGAAAAATAAGTATGATCAGATAATTCAAGAGCTTCTAAAATGTTTTAGATTGCTTTTATATAATTGAAATGGGATGCCCAAAAGAAATTGGATTCATTACTTGTTTTATTGAAAATCTGAAATAATGAAATAAATGCAAACAGAAAAGAAAATTAATCTATTCCTATTTCTAATTTAATGAAGGAAACATGACTAGGTATAGTCATACTTCCAATGAAACCATGTAAGCATTTTAATTCCTGCATGTATGTACATTTCAAACATTAGTAAAAATACAAATATAATTAAACTACAAAAACTAAATCTGAAAGAAGAATGTATTTTTAGTGTTAGTAGATTATTTACCATTACCTTCTCTTGAAATGTCCTTTCCAACTAAATTTCAATTAGATCATAGAAATCTGGATGGATTTCCATTATTGAGTGGAAGAGGTTTAAAAGAGAAGATGGCAGGCCAGGTTGTAGAAATGATCTTTCAGAAACAATGGCCTGTGTGATTTGTTAGAGTTATATTTAAGTGCTAAATTATTAGCGATCTTTCGTGAAAGAAAACTTTCCAAATATCTTTCAAATGGATCAACGAAAAACGGATGGAAGTTCGATAGATCCAACATAATATTATTAATTGAATTAGACTGATGGTCATAAAGTGAAAATACACTCTCTTTTTGGCACTGCTCTTGAGAAGTAAGAAGTGATTGATAAGGGATGAACATCAATTGAAATTGGAAGTTTAATAACTTTTGACATTCACAATTATAATTTGAATCTTCATTTTTTCCTTGAGGTAATGCATCAATTGAGTGTTCAATATTGAGCTACTCAATATGCCAATACAAAGTATCTAAAAATCTAGGACTAAAAACAGAAAGTAAATCTGAAGTTAAAAATAAATTTTGAAATAATAACAAAATTGAATCATAGTTTACACTAGTGTTACAATTATTGTTACAACACAATTGGGAGTGACTTAAAGTAATTTCCTCTTCATGAGAATTGGAAAGAATAATGCAATTAGAATGATTGTTGATACCCACTTGTGAATTAGAGAGAAGGATATGACTTTGAATAGGTATGCGAGCTTGATCGTCATATAAATCATAGATTGGAATGGTTTCTTGAATGTTGAAATCATGAATGTGATTAATTGTTTGAAAATGAGAATTATTTGAAACAATTTTTGAATTAGATTGCTCTTCATTTTCACATGTGATCCGGCTTTGATCATGAGGATTGAATTGTAAAGAAGACAAATCAATATCCTTAATGTCAAAGTAGATATCATATATGACTTCATGACATTCATTAGAATTCCCTTCGATCTCCCCTAATGTATCAAAACAAGAAGGAATATTGAGCTCGTGTTCATTATGCCAGAAGAATGATCATTAATTAATTCTCTATCCCGCTAAAAACTAATCAGCAATTCATTTAGATCAGCCTCTCTGTTTTCTGAAATATCGTTAACATGAAGAGAGGATAAATTCTAATTAGAAAAATTATCAGGATAAAGGGAAAAATACGAATCTGAAATCATGTATTTAAAAATGTCTCCATTTGAAAACTCTTGTGCATTTTTTTCATTACAAATTTCAGATTTAAGATCATTTACTTGGCTACTTATGCTTTCTTGAAAAATGTTGCTTTATGGTCCTGAATTTGGCATTTGTTCATTGTAAAAGAATTCAGAAATTTGTACAACAGATTGCTTATTTGGATTTATGCAGGAACGCAATAAAATACAGAAATATACATAAACACATAGATGCAATGGAAACAATACTTCATTTCATTAATATCAAAGAACTGAAATATTATTACAGACATAATGGAAATAAATTAGCTAGGGTGTTGATAGCGTATCTCTGAGAAGAAATGTGGCGGCTATAGACCTCTTAACTATGTTACAATGAGGCTCGAGGGCCTATTTATTATTGAGAAACAATGGAAAACCTGAAATGTTCAAAAACCTAACCCAGAGGATATGAAGTGCCAAAACTGTGGGTCCTGTTTGGGTAAATTGGTGTTTCAACTTCCCGGGGTCGTAACTTTGGCATCCGATCTCCAATTGACGCACTTAATAGATCGTCAGAAAGATCTATCCGAGGACTACAACTTTTAGTGTGAGCAACATTAATCTATGGTCATATGTTGCTTCCGGTTTTCCCAAAAAACATCGTTTAGGGCCTCAAAATGGCTCTGAAAGTTCAGGACCTGAAAACTGCTAAAAATAGTAAGTTGTGCTGCAACTTAAAAACTGAAAGAACTTATGGTGGGGGTTCAAATGGAATAGGTGGGTGGCCGCCAATATCTACTTGAATTACTAAGGCCCCAAAACGGCTCTGGGAGTGCAGGACCCGAAAACCTGCTAAAAATAGTAAGTTGTGCTGAATGTGAAAAGCTACAAGAATTGATGGTGCAGGTCCAAATGGAATAGGTGGGTGGCCACCGATATCCACCTGAATCAATTGCGTATTATTGGAAACTTTAATCGCTACTTGTACTTGTCGAATTATGCTCTGATTTTCTGATTCTAACTCATACCTATTTTCAGATTTTAAAGCGCTATTTTCTTCAAGAGTGTTGTTAATATCTTCTTGCAGTTTATTAGTAAAATTTTCCAAGCTTTGTGATTGAGATGCATTGACATGTGAAGATGCACCTTGATTTTTATCAATACTATAGGAAATGTGCAATGATTGAAGGAAATGATTATACTAATTAGAGGCTACTTCATCATCATTTGTTTGTACCTCCATATTGGAATTCTCACTTATGTCAATGAATTTAGAAGGAGATTGATCAAAGCTTGAAATAATTTCACATTGATTATGAATGGAAGGAAGAGTTCAAATATGTTCAAACCAATCTAATAATTCTTCTCTCGAAGGTTTATCTTCAATTTTAAATTTTAAACAATTTAAACGAAACTTGATGGTAAAATCAATTAAAGACTCACCTTCAAACTTTCGCAGATCTTCAAAATTGTCACATAGCTATTCGTAGATATATCCATCATTAAGGGAATTTTGAGTTCTAAAATGGGCCTCCTAAGGAAATTATAAAATAATAGTGAAAATAATAAAATAAGATTAGATTACATTATTAAATTTTAGAGGAAAAAAAGGAAAAACTAATTTTTCAATGCATATTTTCAACTTATCTCCTTATGGGTTTACTCAAATCTCATGTGAAAACACTCATTGGATGCGGAATTTGATTCCTCATACAAGGATTACCCATGTTGCATACTTTTTATGAACTCTGATACACGAAAAATGACAAATACATGAAAAAACGTGATTGCAATCATGCTTTTCATATATTTCTCATTTTTCATGTAGCAGAGTTCATCAAAAGTATGCAACATGGGTACTCCTTAGATGATAAATTAAAATTTGCATCCATCGAGTACTCCCGCTCGAAATTTGAGTAAAACCTTAGGGAGATAAATTGAAAATACGAGTAGAAAAATATTTTTATTATTTTATCATTTTTTAATCTTTTTAACTTTTTACTCTAAAAATGGTGAATCATCCCCCATGGTTGACATCATCATCTTGAATCTTATTGGTTCTTATAAAATGTATTTTGGTTGTACATTTTTCTTAGGAGGCCCATTTTAGACCTCAAAATTTCCCTAATGCAAATTTACAAAGGAAGATTGTAATAAATTGTTCTCAAGTGTGGATTGAGGCAACTGGAAGTGATTGACACCAGCTTCTGGCTTTTTCCAATAATGTAAGAGTAAAAATTTTGCATAAAATATCTTCATCAATTTCTTGAAAAATAGAATTTAAAATTTTTTGAATAAATTGAAAGACATGATTAAATGCAGAAGTATTCCTCTTACCATTAAATTTTACCTGAGACAAGAGTCTTACTATTTTTGGTGGAGTATTGGAAGATGTACTTCCAGAAATACAACTCCAAATTGGAAGTTTTAGAGGATCCATTGTAATAAAAAAAAAATGTTAGAATACAAAGACTCCAAAGGAAAACAAGTCTCAGGCCCTTCTTCTAGCACCAAAATGTTGATGCCTCGAAATTTGTTGCAACAACATGGGAAGATGACCACCCAGTCCGAACCTTAAAGTAGTTCATTTTCCATTTGGAATAGTGGCACCGACTGGTTTAACTAGGTTCAGTTACTTTCTCTCAATTTCCATTGGCTTAAAATATGACTTTTGTTTACCAATGGGAAAGAGACATCAGATCATTTCTCTTGTTGATCTGGCAAGAAAGTGTTCTTTAAGCTAATTTGGGCTTAGCCAAGTCACAATTAAATTTTTGCCTCTTTGGGAAGAGGACTTTTTAGGGATATAGAATTTAATATATATGCAAAATTTTCCTAAGATGCAAGCAAAAGAAACTATTTTAATCCTATCCCAATTAGGTAGATATAGATCTATCCCAACCGAGAGCAAGATATTTTAAATAATTGAGATTTAAATATGTTTGTTTTAAATGAATATCAAGCTAACAAAGTAGTTCAATTAACTGACATTGTGAATACCAAACACATTTTATCTAGAGACCTCTTAACTGAAATAATCAATCAACAACACTAGGAAATAGTTCACAAAATGATATTGATCATTTAATCATAACTTTAATAATTAAACAATAATATGCGGAAATAGTTCACAACATATCACTATTCAATAAATTAGTTTTATAAGACAAATTTCTGAGTAAATAGTCACTCATAAATCAGAATTCATCCCATAAGAGTAGAGATAAATAATAACATAAATTGAGGAAAATTACTCATACCGACATAAGTGCACAAGTATGCGAATAAATTGACACATTCCTGTTATTATAAAATGAAACCAGCATTTAAAATAATAGTATTATAAATACCAATTTATTAAGTCCATTTCTCCAGCTCTGGTCTCTAACAATCTTTTACAATGTCTAAACTTCTGCTTTCAAAATCAGAGCTACAATAATGCAAGACTCTGTTCATTATACATAAATCAGAATTTAAAAAAAAAAAAAAACTTTAATAATCTCCATATCTGAGATTCCTCTCCTCCCACCTACAACTCTAAATTTCTATTACATAAGTGCTTTTAGAATTCCAGAATTGCAGAGAAAAGAAGCCCTTTCTACATTCTACAATCTGTTATTTATAATATTTACAAAAAGATTTCTTCATAAGAAAGTTTGTTGAAGAGTGACTTTCTCAATCAAATTCTATTGGCTCCGAATCCTATTTTTCAATTGCTGAAGCCTTCTCATTAATTGATTTCTTCTTCTTCTCATCTCTTCAACTGTTTTCCTGCAAAAATAAATCAAAACAAAATGAAAATGTAAAATAAAATCAAAATGCCAAATCTGGATTTAAAATAAATCTAATCAAAACTTAATTAAACAAATAATTGAAAAATGAAATCTAAGATTTCTATTGATGTCTGTGATCATCTAATTGGCCAATGGTATCATTGATGAATGGATTGGCCCTTAGAAGAAGTTGTGGGCAAATGAAAATGCAGCAAATAAAACTGAGAAAAAATGATTTTGCTAAAAAATTTGAAGTATGATCTTCTACTGAATTTTAGACCCAATAAATGATAAAATCTAGAAATGAAACATCTTCATAAATGGTCTCTATGATTTTATATTTCTAATGAGCCACCTTGAGCCTCATTTGGCCAAGTAAAACTCCATTTATGAGCTTCTAAAGTTGGTATATTAAAATTACCAGAAATCTGGAATTTTTATTGCTTGGGCTAAAAATTAGAATTTTAATTAATTTCTAATCCTAAATTAGATTACAGTTTTTTGTTTAATTAATACTTAATTAATTGTAATTATATTATTAATCTTAGTTAAGAATAAATAAATTGTAAACCGAATTAAAATAATTAAAAGATGACTTGTTGATTAATTAAAATATTAAAATATTATATTAATATTATAATTTAAATTATATTAAAATTATAATAAAATATATTATAATTAAAATATAATATTATATATTATGATTTCTTTTAATTAAAAATTCAAAAAATATATGATAATTCAAACCACGTGATAAAAGAGTAGAGGAGTGAGAGAGTATGAGTAATAAGAGAGGAGGAGAGGTGAGTAAGAGTATGGAGTTATACGGATTGTTAATGGAGGAGAGAGTTACGTGAAGGAATAAGTGGAGGGTGAGGTGAGTATGAAATGAGGGAGAATAAGGTGGAGGACGGGAGTCATAAGGAGAAGCAAAACTTTATATTAAAATTCCTTAACCTTTCTCATATTTTCCAAATTGCAATTCGCATGAAAATTATTTTTGGACTTTTTGAAATATATACATTATGTAATGTTTGCGATAAAGCGCAGCAAGTGGATGCGATAATTTTTTATGTTTTTTCATATATTTTTTGAAGTCCATAATTTAGTTAAGTTAAAAATGAAACAAAGTGTGGATCACTTAGGGTGAGATCTTCCAATTCTAAACTACAACCACTTGGTAATTAATAATTCTAAAAAATGAACTAGAGCCACTTTGCCATTACGAAATTTTGATTTTGGCATTTTGTTTTTAAAAATTGGTATTATGATAAATTACCAAAATCTTGAAAAGTGTGTTTTTTTAAATGCTCTATAATTTGGCTAGGTGATTTTGTAGTATCATTCATGAAAAATGAAAAAATAGTAAAAATTAACTAAAAATTAATATTTACAATGAAGACTATTTTAATTGCGAAAATTGAAATATCATACACTTTATACATTTTTTAACCCAAGCGAAAAAATGATGAAAACTTCAAAGGAGTGTCATTTACAAACCAATTGACCAAATGGAGTGAAACAAGTATCATTGGAAATCTTGTGAAAAATCAGATTCAACGACGAAATCAAAATAGAAATCCGACAAAAATGAGAAAATGGCACAAATTGCAAGATAATTAACTTAATGAAAATTGTAAAAAGTGTTTAGCCAAAAATTTTGTAGAAAGTGCCCCCATTATTTGAAGTACATACTTCAAAAATGGGGGGGTTGTGTTTTACTACAACAAATCCCCACCAGATCACTAGGTCAAAACAAGCATGGATGCCACTAAACTTCTCCACCTACATCGTGAGAAAATTTCCTATATCTTAGCCTCTCAGGTTTTACATTAATTCACAACAGATCACTAGGCCCTAAACTAAGACTCCACCCTTCAGGTTTTACCGAATATCCCATCTTAGGGTTCCTAGGCCTGATGGAGATTACCCACCTCTAGGCTTTACTGCAATCCACACTAGATCACTAGGCCCTAACTAAGGAAACACACTATGTGACTTTACCACAACCCATAGTTTGGTTCAGGGGTTACTAGGCCATGTGTTCTTTCATTTAGATATCCACCTCACTCAACTTCGAATCCATCCGGAAATCCAGCTCAATCAAAACATGAGAACTCCATCACACCATGGCTATCTGGAAATGGCAAGGCTAGGCTGAAAATACTGTCACACCTAACAAAACCCATGTCCTGACAGTAAAGAACCACATGCAATACCATGCATGAAAAATCTAGCAAGGAAATCACACATGAAAATTGATACCTGCAAAGAATCCTATTGTAGGTGCTTGATCCTTTTCTACCTTGCTTTATCCTTCCTTCCTCTTGCCTTCTTTGCCTTTATTGATCTAATGCCAAAGTGCTTCAAGAAAACTCTAAGTGTCCAAAAGTGAGAGAGAGAGAGAGAGAGAGAGAGGGGGGGGGGGGGGGGGGAGAAAAATGAGAGAGCTCCAAAAATGAACTAACAAAAGGTTACACTGACAAAAGGTGAGCAAAAACTTGCCAACTAATCCTCAAAAGCCTTTTTATCAACGAGGTCTCTAATTTCTTCATTTTCAATTATTTTCCTTCATTTTCCTCCTCACATGCAACCTGTGACCTTTCACCTTCCTTTTATCATATTTTCCATTGTTTTCATAAATAAAATGTCAATTAATGCCAATTTTCCTTTCCAAAGCCTTTGCCATTTCCATTGCCAATTTCCTTTGCCATAATAAAACAATGAACACCCTCACTAGGATGTTTTTTCCCAACATTAAGCTTGCAATAAGTGTCCCATCAACCGTGGTTATTATTTTTCCTTTATTAACTTTTATTATATGGAATTTTCACTAGGGTTGTTACAAAACCCTCCCCCTTGGGGGACACCGTACTTGGTGTTTAACCAAGCCTATACCTCATCAAAACCAATGAAAAGAAAACATACTTCCCATGGAGCTTTATAACTTAGCTCGTTGCAATATTTACAATGATCACCCTATTGAAGAACAAACCACTCTATAACATGACAAATATAATATGATAATAGCATGACACCCATACATCTTATTGGAGCTTTATAACATAGCTCATGGAGGTATTTACATCCATATATATATGTACATATATTCGAACATCACATCAAAACATATACCAAAACACATACTAAAATTGCTTTGCCTAAAATGGAAAAAAATGAAGGATACATAGCCTGAATCTGATCCACCATCTACCATGTAGCTTCATCGGGCCCAAAGTGCTTCCATTGCACTTTAACTTGCTCAATTTCTCGGTTCTGGAGCATGAGCACCTTTCTCTGCAATATACATTGATGTTCCGGCTATAATTATCCATCTGGCTCCACCTGCAATGCATACCATTCAATCACACGATCAACATCGTTAACATACTTCTTAAGAAATGGCACATGGAAAACATCATGGACTTTCACTGTCGGAGGTAGTGCAAGTCGATAGGCTACTGGGCCAATCCTTTCAAGAATATTGAAAGGTCCACAAAACCATGTTGCCAACTTGGCACGTGATCCAATCCACAAGGAGCTCTTCTTGGGATTGATGCACACGTACACATGTTCCCTAACCTGAAACTCCTTAAACAACTTGTTTTGATTTGCATAGCTCTTCTACCTATGGTGTGCTTCTTTCATATTCCTCTTGATAACCTGCATTTCTTGTTCCATTTCTGCTAACATGTCTGGTCTAATCAATACCATGTTCACCAGATCATTCCAACTGATGGGAGTGTTACAGCTCCGCCCATACAATGCCTCAAATAGAGTCATCTTCAAGGATTCCTGATGCTCGTTGTTGTAGGCAAACTCTACTAATGGAAGATACTCTTCCCACTTCCGCCGCTGATGCATCACACACATCCTCAACATGTCCTCTAAGATCTTGTTGACCCTCTCTGTTTGTCCATCTGTCTGCAGATGATGAGTTGTGCTGAAGGCCAACTTTGTGCCCAAAACTACAAACAACTCCTTCCAAAACTTCGTAGTGAACATTGCATCCTTGTCTGACACACCATGAAATTTGACCACATCTCTGAAGAAAACATGTACTACATCGCTAGCTGAGAATGTAGACTTCATTGGAATGAAGTGCGCTACATTTATAAACCTGTCTAAAAAAACCAAGATGGAATCGTGTTGTCTCATTGTCCTCAGAAAACCTATGATAAAGTCCATGGAAATTACCTCCCATTTCCACTATGGAATCACAATCAAATGTAGGAGTCCACTTGGATGGTTACACTCTGCCTTTACCTACTAACAATCAAAGCATATGGATACAAACTCTGCCACATCCTTCTTCGGATTAAACCAACAATAGAACCTATTCACTACAGTCAATGTCTTTTGATATCCTGAGTGACTTGAATATGGTTTCGCATGAAACTGCCTCAAGTTCACCTTCTTGAGCTCACTACTGTCTGGCACATATATCCTGTGTCTAAGCCTAACCAATCCATCTACCATAAGACGATAGTCCACATCCTGTACACCTGCACTTGTACCTATACTTTTACCACTACATGTACCTGTACCTGTACCACTACCTGTACTTTGTTGCAACCTGTGCACAATCTCCATATACATGTCACTCCTGCTGGCCTACTTGCAAGATCCTATCCTGTAAATTTGTCCCATAAGACCTCATAGCTATTATGATATTTACCTGTATCTGCCTGCTAAGTTAATTTGCGACCATGTTCTCCTTTCCTTTGATGTACCTGATCTCGAAGTCAAACTCACTGACCGTGTTCAACCATCTAGCTTGGTTGTCATTCATGTTTGGCTAGTCAAATAGATGCCTCAATCCACTATGATCATTCAAAAGTACAAACCTCCTTCCAAGATGACAGTGCATCCACATCTTTAATGCATGTATGTTCGTTGCTCGCTCAAGATCATGTGTCGAATAGTTCCACTCGTGCTCATTCAATTTTCATGACTCATAGTATACTACCTGTCTATCCTACATAAGGACTCCACCAAGTACTCTCTTGCAAGCATTTGTACATACTACAAACTCTTTGTCCGGACCTGTGATCTTTAACGCTAGAGCATGTGTCAACAACTGCTTAAGCTACTCAAAACTAGCCTCACACTCAACATAGTTATCGATCAAATAGGTAATTGAACTAGTACCTACTTTTTTGAGGTAGCAAAAAAAACACTGGATTTTGAAAAGTGGTGATGCAGAATCACCATTTTTTTTGGAGTATAGTTTTGAAATTTTAAATTTTTTTATTTATGAAGTGTGAACATTTATTTTAAAATATTAGTGATCTTCATTCTAATTTTGAAAAGTGTTGATGTAACATCAACCATTTTTGTCAAGAGTGGTGATTTTCATGTTGGTAATAAAGCATAAAATAAAATAAGAAAAACGTGACAAAAATTACTCAAATATAAAAAATAAAATAAAAAATAAAAAAAATTATAAATGTAAGAAAAAACAAAATTAACTTGTAAAATAAATAAATAAATGGAAAATTAATTAAAAAAATAGGAAAAAAATTCAAAAAAGCACATAATTTAATAAAAATAAAAATTGAAACAAAAAAATAAAAATAAAAACATCAAAAACATTTTTTTAAGTTATTAAAAGAAACTGATAATTAAAATACTGGTAATTTTTTTTAAATAGAAAATTTAAAAATAATTAAAAATTAAATATAAAAATTAAAATTAAAATAAAAAATAAAAAATAATTAAAATTTAAAAATGTATGTATATATATATATATATATATATATATATATATATATATATATATATATATAATAAAAAATTAAATAAAAAAAATTTAAATAGAAATTTAAAAATAAAAAACTAAGATTAAAAACCAAGAAAAAAAAAAAAAAAAACATTTTCAAATAATTAAAAAAAAACAAGAATCTATTTTTCTTTTTATAAATTAAAAAATAAAATAAAATAAAATAAAATAAAATATAAATAAATTAAAATTAAAATCAAATTTAAAATATTAAAATTTAATTTTAAAAAAATTATAAAATTAAATTTAAAAAAAAAAACAAATATTCAATTTAATAAAAAAGAAATATTCAATTAAATTAAAAAAAAAAACAATATTAAATTAAATAAAAAATTAAATTAAATTAAATATTAAATTAAATTAAAATTATATATATATATATATATATATATATATATATATATATATATATATATATCAATTGTGCCGCCAAAGTGGTGGCGAGGGCCCGCCGCTGGGCAGGCAGGGGGCTATTTGGCCCACCCAGCAACCGAACCCCACTGCCACCTAGGTGGCCAAATTTTTATTTTTTATTTTTAAATAATTTTTTTTAATTAAATTTAATAATTTAATAATTTTTTTTAATTTATTTAAATTTTTTTAAATTAAATAAATTTTAATATTTTTATTTAAATTAAATTTTTTTGTTTTTTATTTATTTATTTGTTTCCATTTTCCATTTTTAATTTTTTTTAAATTTTCATTTTAATAGTATTTTTTTATTTTGATTTTTTTTAATTTTATTTTTTATTTTAAAATTTTTTTATTATAATTTTTTTTTTTTAATTTACTTTTTTATCTTATTAATTTTTTCAATTTAATAAAATTATATATATATATATATATATATATATATATATATATATATATATATATATATATATATATATATATATATATAAAATTTAATTTTTATATTTTAAATTTAATTTATTTGTTTTTTTAATATATATATATATATTTCATTTTTTTTTTAATTTTAATTTAAATAATGTTTTTTATTTTTTTATTTATTAAAATTTAATATGTTTTTTGAAATTTATTTTTTTATTTTTTATTTTTGTTTTTTTAATTATTATTATTATTATTATTATTATTTTTATTTAAATTTAAATTGTATATTTTAAACCTATTTTATTTTTTAAAATTTATTTGTTTTTTTAAATTTGCTTTTTTTTTTTTTTTTTTTTTTTTTTTGGTAATCTACGGGTATTCCTTTTTGCACAAAACTGTTGCAGCGCGCTCATGCTCTCGACTTCTTCTTTGCATAGCATTTTATGGAGTCAGATGCCAGCCTCCCCTCCTTGGACCCAGGTGGAGTCTGTGACCTCCCTCCCTCCCGAGGAGCTCGCGCTTTCATCTCTCTCGTTCTTTAGAATAATTTGTTTTTTTTAATTTAATATTTTTAAGTTTTTTTTTAATATATTGTTAAATTTTATTTTAAAATGTTTTTTTTTTCTTTTTATTTTTTTCTTAAATTTTAAATTTCTGTTTATTTTTAATTTTTTTTAATTTAAAATATATATATATATATATATATATATAATGATTTTTTTTAATATAAATTTTTATTATTCTAAAATTTGTGTTTCAACACTTTTCATTTTCGAGGTGTTTTTTGCACAAAAAAAATTGGCTTTTACTTCTATTTTTAAAAAATGTTGAAAATTTACCAAAAAACAAAATCTAGAATACAACTTTTCGTTTTCGATGTGTTTTTTGCACAAAAAAAATTGGCTTTTACTTCCATTTTTTAAGAAATGTTGAAAATCTACCCCGAAAAAAGAAGAAGGTTATTTCAGAATACAACTTTTCGTTTCGGGTTGTTTTTTTTATGGTTTTTTGATTTTTTTTTTGTTAGAGTTCTTGTTTTGAGGTAATAGTTCCTGTTTGATCGGTAACTATGTTACTCCTCTATCTCTTCAAACTTCTTACCTTTCCTCTGCAATGATCTAATAGGGTAAGAAATATGTGAGAAGTTCTTAATGAACCTCTTGTAATAACCTGCTAATCCCATAAAGGATCTCACCTCATCTACATTTATGAGAGTGGCCCACTCCATGATAGCTCTTACCTTTTCTGGGTCCACTGTTATTCCCTCCTTGGAGACAACATGCCCCAAGTAATGTGCCTTTGTCTGAAAGAAATTGCACTTGTTGAGTTTAGCATACAACTAATGCTCTCTCAACAATCTCAACACTACTTCCAAATGCTTGACATGCTCTTCCTCATTTTTAGAATATACCAATATGTTGTCAATGAACACAATAACAAATTTGTCCAAATAAGGATGCAACACACTATTCATCAAACACATAGAAGTAGCTGGAACATTAGTCAAACCGAATGGAACTACAACAAATTCATAATGCCCATACCTAGTCTGGAAAGTTGTCTTCTAAATGTCCTCTTCCTTAATGCGTACCTAATTATATACAGATCTCAAATTAATCTTCAAGAACATTGTTGCTCCCTTTAGTTGATCAAACAAGCCATCAATCCTTGGCAACGGATACCTATTCTTGATGGTCACTTTATTCAACTGCCTATAGTCAATGCACAATATGAGAGTAACATCCTTATTCTTTTCAAACAATACCAGTGCACCCCATGGAGATACAATTGGCCTAATGTATCCTTTGTCAAGCATATCCTTCAACTACAACTTTAACTCTACTAACTCAGGTGTGCTCATCCTATAAGGTTCTTTTGATACTGGAGCGGCCACTACTACCAACTCAATAGAAAAGTCTACTTCCATGTGAGGTGGAAACTCTGAAATATTTGCATGAAATACATCCTCAAACTGTTATAGAACTGGGTACCTTGTCAAAACATTTGCATCCTCAAGTTCCTTACCTTTGTCACTAGAGATATGTACTACAAATAGCACACACCATTTCCTACGACTACACTCGGCCTACATAGTTGTCACCATCCTAACTGATGTTGCTTTCTTCTTACCCTGTAATATTCTCTACTCCCCATTTTCATCCAAGCACTCAATGGATTTGTCATAAAAATCCACCTTATTCATGTGAAGGTATAGTCAGTCCATACCCAAGAGCATACTATACGACCCCAATGAAAATACGTTCAAGTGCATTGTTGTAGAATTCCATTCAACTCAAATTCAGAAGCTCTTACCCAATGATGAAATCTTTTCTTTGTACATGTAGCCAACTGCACTAACCAATATTTTTTATGCACTTATTTATTCAACTACACTTATCCACCAACTCAGTACTAACGTAACTATAATTAGATCCAGGGTCAATCGAAATAGAAACAACTTAATCACAAAGCTTACCGTCCATCTCAATGATAGATGCCTGATGGTTTGCCTACCTGTTGTCTAGTGTTGTATAGATACGAGGAATGCTCTGACCAACATCCCCAACAGTCTGTGCCTCATGTGCACTATATATCTGAGGCCTACACCCTGATTTTGTGGAGAATCTCTCGTAAGGTGTTCCTTACCATATGTCCATCACTCTGACCATCCAGTACCACACCTCTATGCTACTAATGTGATCCATGTCCATGTCTAGCTACATTGAACTTCTTTTGTGGTGCCACATTTTCTTTTTCTTCTGCATTTTGAGGCCTTGTCCTTTTTGGCTGTCATTTACCCTTACCTTTATATTTCCATTTCCATCTTTACTGAGATCATTCTTACACTTTGATTGTTCACAGAAATTCTTCAACTTCCCAATGACTTCGTCAAGTGACCAAGACTCATCATATGCAATTCGATCTCTAAATGCTAATGGCACACCACTGACAAATCGTTGAACTTTAGCCTTCTCGTATTCAAGATACAGTACATACCTAAATAGCTCTAGGAACTTAGTCCTATACTCCTCATCTGTCATTGATCCCATCTTTAGCTCATAGAATTCTTTTGCCTTACCATCGTAGTACCTTTCTAATAAGTACTTCTTCCTGAAAAGCCTCTTGCACTCGTGCCAACTCAAGTCCTTTGTCCTAATTTTTTTGACCCGCTTCACATCTTCCCACAAGATATCTGGTTTACCTCTTAGGATAAAGATAGCTACTCTAGCCTTCATATTATCTATGTAATTATGCAACTCAAATAAATTCTTCATCCAAGTATCCAAGCTTCTGCATATTCTATTTTCTTCAAGTTTCCATCAAAAGTAGGTGGCTTTGTTTTCTTAAATTCATCTGGAAAGTATCCATTATCACTCCTCCTATAAGGATGATAACGATGACATACATAATGCCTATCATAACCAAAACTAGAGTAGTACCTATGTCCATCACCTCTCCTATCCAGAGTATCCAACAACCTGCCATCTCTCACTGTGTCATCTCGATCCAACATGTGTCCACCAAGAGACCTACTTCCATATGTCCCATTAGTTTTGTCCTCCTACCCATGGTTGATCTGAAGTGGCCCTTGTCGCAACAATTCTGATGAACTCTGAAGGAGTATTGCATTAACCTATGCTTGTTTCTCTTGTTTCTATATGATTCTATCATTGTCTACCTTACAAATCATTATTTATTCCTTCAAACTTCTCAATGTATCTGCTAAGTCATAAGAGTACCCAACACCACGCTGCTCATCTAATTCATAGGGAGAATCTTTGTATTCTATCATCTTGCTATTCATTTTGATCTCCTCCCTGCAAGGTGTACTATATCAGCTAAACCAAATCACAATAAACCAACGTACCTTAGCATAATTCGGGGAGGACATCTCATCTGCAAAGATCATCCAAATCAGCATAATACATGTACAAACATATTCATAACAACATATAGACATATAAAAAATAAGTGTACCAACACATAAACATCATTATAGCTAGATTCCAGTCATCAACGCATGACCATATCAACTACACATACCATGACCTCATGCATGACAACAACAACCATACTAATGCACATTTGACAACATGTAAGCATTAACACACATAGCAATTCATATCCCATCATACACTCATGACGACACATTTTACAACAAAAACATCCTCTTTCACATGGCGACATCACTACAACCATGGCTGACACCATGCATATGCAACAAGCATATATACCACAAAAATGATTAATCACACGTGCAACTAACAGGAATGCATGATCAACCCACACCACCCATCCAATCCAAGGGTTGAACCATGCTCTGATACCACTATGTATTACCAGATACGACCCAAAGAGAGCACAACATGCTTTGATACTACTTTGTGGTATCATATATGACCCAAAGAGAGCACAACCTCGATGACAAGTTTAGAAATAACAAGTTCATAAATTAATTATAACAACGTAGAATGATACATTTGCAAAAACATTGACAAGGACTTGGCTGGACCCCTACTAGTCATGACAAGCATTTCGTCAAACATGTCAAAAATATGTAATCTACAGGTTTAAATAACATATCTGAGCATAGTGGTCTCATACTTATCTAAAAATCACTAAGAAACATTGTTCCCTAACATCATTAACTACATTATCATCTATTAGATCATAGATACATTGTTCATTTATTTACAAATCAAAACATGAGCAGAACCATACATCATCACTCTCATAATACATGCTTATAACCAACATAATAACAACAGAAATATCAAGGATGCATCAATCATAGAATCCACATATAAACTAGTACATTTAAACATAAGATGCCAAGGAAAGAACCTCTTATTAAATAATGCTAAAACCAACTTGGGATGGGACTACCATGTTCCAACCAACCATATACTGGCTAAGCCAAATATGTCTTCAGCCAATCACCCTCGTGCCATATTCCAAGCATGAATGTGGGACTCAAACCAAAAGAACCAACCAGGGCATCCCGAGGCTAAACCACCTCACCCTCATCAATAGAAACCAAGCTTTACCGCAATCCATCCCAGATCACTAGGCCAAAACAATAAATCCTAATCAATTAAAAATAAAAATAAAATATTTTAGATTTTAGTTAGTACCATTATAAATTAGTACACTTATATTAAATATATTAGTAATAATTAATTAGTAAAAAAAATTATTTTCAATTAAATAAATTAATTAATTAAATTAGTGTCACATGGTTAAATAGAATAATTAAATTATTTCTTAAAAATAGACTATTAAAAAATTACTTAATAATAACACAAATAAATCATAATAAAATACATGTTGGCTCTTCTATTTTTCTTTTCACTATTCTTAACCTAAATCCTTCTTTCAATCCTTCATTCAAGAACCTGTCCTGAAGATGGATCCCTATTGGGATTCTAAACATCGACCAATGTTCTATAACGCTATGGATAATCCAAAAAAATCTTCAATAATTGATAACCACAGGACCTTGAAAACCATAACAAACTTTACCATGATATCCACCAGATCACTAGGCCAAAACAAGCATGGATACCACCAGATTTATCCACCTACACCGTGAGGATTTTTCCTATCTCCTAGCCTCTCATGCTTTAACGCAATCCACACCAGATCACTAGGCCCTAAATCAAGACTTCACTCTCCATGATTTACTGTATATCCCATCCTGAGATTCCTAGGCCTGGTGGAGAGCACCCACCTCTAGGCTTTACCGCAATCCACACTGGATCACTAGGCCCTAACCAAGGCAACACACTATCTGACTTTACCGCAACCCATCGTCTGATTCGGGTGTCACTAGGCCATGTGTTCTTTCATTCAGAGATCCACCACACTTAGCTTTGAATCCATCCGAAAATCCAACTTAACCAAAGCATGATAAACCCATCACACCATGGCTATCCAGAAATGGAAAGGCTAGGCTGAAAACACTGTCACACCTAGAAAAACCCATTCCATGACAACAAATAACCACATGAAATACCATGCATGCCAAATCTAGCAAGGAAATCACACATGCAAATTGATAACTGCAAATAATCCTAATATAGTTGATTGATTCTGCCCTTCCTTGCTTGCTCCTTCCTTCCTCTTTCCTTATTTGCATTTCTTGATCCAATGCCAAAGTTGTCACGTCTCCCAAACCCAAAAAAAAAATTTCATGGGATTCTGTTATTATTTAATAACACCCATTATACCTCATGGTTACTACTCCTAAATTTCTTAAATCCTCTTCTATAAGTGGTTCATTTTACTCCGAATGAGATTCAACATGTCTCTCTTAAGGTCTATATTCATAATATGTCTATATTCATCATCCCTATGATGAGTGCTACCCATATAACATAACTTAATATTCTCCACTTTATGCGTCGATAACAATTATAGTTTTTATACTGCATCACCTACAATGCAGACTGTTATCCGGGGTTTAGATTCTTTTCAGTACTTACAGACAGCCCTGGAATACATGAATTTCCATGAGGATTTTTGGGCTTAACCTCCCCTCTTCTCAGTTCATATAGTAGACTTTATATCTACGTATTTTACCTTGTATGTCTCAGGTTTTCTGTGCAGGATGATCACTAGGCCCTTAATCAAACTTCCCAGTTTGCCAGCCTGCTAATATTTTCAATATGTTAAAGTTTTAGCATCGAAGTATAGATGTATGCCTCCTCGCATACATCTATCTCTACGCAGTTCACCACCATTGCTCCACTACCTTCCCAGTAGTTCTATGGATGGTAACCAGATGCTCTGTTCATGGTATGTTACACATGCTTACAATCTTCCCTCACACAGACTGTTATTACACAATAGATTTTGCAATAGGCTTTTTCCCCCCTTATTTGTCGGTTATAACCATTCAACATGTATGACACTATGGTACAGCTTCAGTTGTTCCATGGAAACTAGGAAAACAGCTCCTCTTGCTTCACTCCAAGGGAAGGAGAGAATACTGAATTGGATAGTTTTGAATCCCTAGTGTTAGATCCTCGTACTTAGTTAGGATTCAACTTCTACTTTCAGATGATTATACTTACGTTTAATAGAATAATTTAAATTCTAACTGTTACCATTCTCTCCATTTGAACATACATACTAAACCCCATACGACTATCACAGGGTTATTGTTTCTTACCTTCTGTTATTGGTTACAGGGGGTGCTGTGCCATCCGTATTGTTATGATAGGTTTAGTTGGTTGGAACTTACTGTTCATGGTTACTGGTTTGTTACCATTTTCTGTTCCTACACACAGAACTTAAATACTCCTTTCAAAGATATCAAGCTATACCTAAACATAGTTATTAGATTTGTTGTTTAACTAATCTATCATCTCAAATCTCCTTATTACCAGGTACTCATACCTACACCCAACCATTTGTCTCTACTTTCAATAGTTGTATTTGCAATTACATAAGTTACTGAACCATTAATCCATCTAACAGTGGCATACTGCAACTTAACATACAATTCATACATTCCATAATGCACTATAACATTGAAATTTCATAAATTGCATAAAGGACTATAACCTCACAATTTCATAAATTACATAAAGGAATATAACATCACAATTTTATAATTTGCATAAAGGAATATAACATCACAATTTCATAAAACAGGGATACATTTAACACAGACTTACAGATATCTCCAAATGTATGCATGCACACCTCAACTATGACCAGTCCTCCCAACCTTAGAATCCTCTTTATCTCCCAGGATTCACCCCCGAGCAGAGATCCTCCAAGAACAGACTAACCTCAATCTGTTCTGGAGCAGCTTATTTAAGCTGTGCTTTCCCCAAAGCCTGTTTCCAATTCTGCGTCCAGAATTTCAGGATGCTTTATTCCTGTTTAGCCTAGGCTTCCCATTTGGGGACTCTTTAAAGTTGCTTTAAGCTTTTCCTCAGCTTTTCCAGCTTTTTCTCACCTCTTCCCAACTACTCCTCTTCATTGGGGAAATTTAGATTTTTCCTCAAAAATCTAAATTAGAAACAATTTCTTTCAAGGATTTTTGAAAGATTTGGGGAAAGTCTTTTTCCTTTTCCATTACCTCATGGATTAGGCATGTGATCTCACTTTCTCATCTGGTCATAGTGCATGCACAATATTTTATTTATTTTTCATAATTAAGTATTTAACCATATCCACATAACAATTATCCATTGGGGTCCACTCCCCCTATGGATGTATGTTCAAATGTCTAATTTGAAAAGCATAGAACTTGGGGGTGTTACATATTCCCCCTCTGAAAATAAACACCGTCCTCGGTGTTGACAACTATCAACTTAGTTCATTTTGAACTTAATTATGAATGATGTTCCATCATTTTAGCTTCTCTATTCCATGTAGCTTTTCAGCAGTAAAGTGCTCCACTGCACCTTTACTCTAGCTACTGTTTGCTTTCGCAATTCCATTTCTTCTCGCTTTCATCTTTGAAGCGACTCTGGAAGGAAATTCCTCTTCTGTTTCCACCTGGACCACATTCCAATCAATCATGTGAGAAGCATCATGTACAAAAATTATAAATTTTCTTTTCCAACAAGGAGACATGAAACATATCAGGAATTTTTAATAAGCAATGGTAGGGCTAATTTATAAGCCATTAGTTTCCAGCAGAGTACTCTCCTGCCTCCACTCTATTTACTGATGCCTTATGCAGTTGGTTTTCTTCCTACTTCTTTGCAAGAAGTCCGTATGGAAGATCTTTTATTCTGGTTTCTCTGTCCACAATTCATACCAATGTAAGTAATATCAGGTACATATAATTGATAATTCACAACAGCATTCTGCATTTCAATAACTTAAGACATTCAATTATTAATCAAACCGTTCAGGTTCATAATAGTTTAGTGCACTTTTAGTACACTACTTATCCTTTCTTGTTTTTCAGTGAGATTCTTTCCTCACGCAACCTGGTTCAGTTCAGCTTTTCTGGATTTTCTAGGTGATTTATCTTCACCTTTTTCTTCTTTGTTTCCAGAGTGCCCAATTTCCTGTTACACACTTGGCTAAACAATTTTTTTCAACTTTTTCATTAGTACTCATAAATGAAAGAAAACAATTGTATCATATGCATGGTTATGCTTACCCTTTCTCATTTTATAGTTGTACTTCTAGTATCTTTTCATTGTTTCTTTTGTTAGTTAATCAATTTAATTTGTAACAACTAGACTCATTAATAATCTCTACCATTCCATGCTTACCTCTCACATGAAATGGTATCCACTAGTTCAAACTTAAGTGAACAATTTTGGAACTGATGGGTTTCCCCCACACCCAAGTTCAAAATACAGCTCATCCTCTTTTCTCTCGGTTTGTAGCTGTATGATTTCACATCATTTCTCTGTCTTTGAATTTAAGACTCAAGAATTTTAACTTTAATAAAATTTTCACCACAAAATTTTATAGTGTGAATACATGTTTCATTTTCTAGTGATAACTGAAATTTCTAAAATTCATCACATTCACAATTATTAATACTTGATAATGCCAAAAATAAATTTGACACAGTTTCCCCTTTTTCAAAGACTCATCAGCTTATATAGAATTAATTAAAATGGAAAAGATTTCATAAATCATAAAAGTATTCCAACTTTTTCCTGAGTCATAAAAGAATTCCTTCTTTTCTAATGCATAAAAGCATTCTATTTTTTTTTTCTAACAAAAGCAACTCATAAATCTCTCATGCTTTTTTTTTTTTTTTTTTTTAAATCTATATTTGTTTTTTTTCCTTAAGAGAGAAATATCACTTCTCCATATTTTTTTCCAATTCTATTTCTCATTATCTCTACACTCATAAAATATATCAACTTGAAAATATAATTTATTTCCATGAAAGAATATAAATTCTTTATAAATAAAATAATTAAGAAATCATTCTTCCACTATTACAAGAATATTCCTTCTTAAGTAAATCATCAGGAAATTTCAATTTATCCCTTTATTCATTCATGCCTAACTCCATGTAATGGTTCCACAATTACTAAATCAACCATTTAAACTGTAACTAAACTTGTACTCTTCTTTTCTTTTTATTAGCAGTATACATGCCTCTATTAATATACATTGTCCCCCAACTTTTAACCTCTGTTCTAATTTTATACATCCATTTCTTAACCTTATCCTGAAGGTTAATTTTTCTATAGATATACATTCTTGCACACATAATTAATTATGCTCAATTCCACCATATTGTATATATATTCCCATAGAGTGAAACATATAAAATTTCCTTTATAAAGCTTTTTTCTATATGAACCATTATATTTCATATCATTAAATTCTCCACTCTTTTTATATATATATAGAACCATTCTATATATATAATCCTCAATATAATATACAATTTTGGTAATTTAAATCCAATTTTATACCTATATATATATATATATATATATCTATATGAGTGTTGTCCTACCCACTCCAACCAATTCCGGGAATTTATTAGTCCACTTTACTAATCCAATATAAATATCAAGATCTATTGATGATATATGGGGTATTTATGATATATAATCTTTTGCACATATTTTTAAAGCTTTGCCATATAACATCAATGATTAAACCATCACCTTCTAGGTTTAACATATCCCACCTTACATTTGGTGAACCGATACTATATTTCTTTCTTTTTTTTTCTTTTTTTTCTTTTTTTTTTGTGAATTTCAACAATAGTATTCATGCTGATTTCTTAACTGATTTCAACAATAGTTTTCTTTTTATACCTTCCTATAAGTCATACCTACATATATCAATACCATGTATGTTTCTTTTATCTATAGATATATATAAATCTCCTTGATAGCATCTCTTGAGTGCACATAGATAGATATATATATATAACCTTTATATATATATATATAAATCACATATAAAAATTTAATTTATACTTTTTAAAGTTATATATATATACACTGCCATACCAATTTTCACCTATTTTCCAATACCCTCTTCTAACTTATATATATTTCCACCACCTAAAATATATATATTTTCACCACCTAAAATTTTAACTTCCTTATAGATTACCGACGTATATCTATGAATCCACCCACTTATAGTGGTAACACCCTATAGATGGGAATATAGTTAATTTTTAAATCCACATAGGTGGGAATATATATATATCATTATATATATACCACCTATACTACGCCCATGTGCTTTTTATAAATGTTTATAAAGTGAATTTATAAAACATTATAAAACAAATTTATATAGACATTTATAAAACATTTATAAAACATTTATAATTCACCCATATAAAACATTTATAATTTATGAATAGATAATTTATCTATTCACCCATATAATTGTGAATCCTAATTCTAACCATGTGTCCACATTTATATTAATTTAATATCATTAACCCACATATATGGACATGTGTAGGGGTTATATATATAGAGAGATCATTGTATATATATATGTTTATCACGGATATTGTTTACATGTAATTATATAGCCTTCGGCCATCTTACTTTAATACGCATATGTTTCATATACATATATATAGGGCACCTATACCTATATATCTATATTATATACCTATGTTAAACCTTTCTAGACCACGACCTTTGGCCGCGCCATATGATAATTACATATAATCCTCACGAATATATATCATCATCTATATATCATTACGAATTATATATCCTTTGTATCCTTCCGAATATATAACATTGTAAAATACTTATGAATTCTAATTGGACATCATTGACAGCTCAATACGTCGGATTAGGTTTTTGTTTGTTTTCCACATAATTACAATTTCTTTCGAACCAGCTTGTTTGATCCCGACTGAAGTATTTGAGTTATAATTAACATTTTTAACGGAGATTTATTCACCTTCGCGCGTTACATTACATAACATTGTCACGCCTTTGTTGAATAAATGGTATAAGATGGAATTTCTTCAACCTTACGTGTTACATTACAGGTCCTCACGGCATAATTGAGTGATTGTAAAATCGCATTTTGTGCAGGTCGGCGACAACGCACCCCGTTTCATTTCGACGCAACCCTCGACCGCTTTGAGTTTGCGATGCCATGATTACGTCCCTGCAACCCCGCCCACATTTATCGAGCTCCAGCGTACTGGGCTGAAGCGTCGCTTACACGTTAACTCGGGTTAGCGTGTGAACTTCCACCTGCACACCGAGTGGGCGGATTGCTCCCAGAAGGAGGTTACTGATCGCCGGCGCACCCCGTCTCAGACCTAGCATAGGTTGGACGGATAGCCTTGCAATTTGACAGATCTAATCATTCAGGTACAGTGAGCGCCGCGTCTCTCTGCCCTCGAGTACGCGTTCTGCCGACGCAGCAGACCTTCAGCATTCGGCCTGGGGATTCCCAATTTCCCTCTGGATCTGTTTCCCTCTGGATCTGTGGAGTTTTAGGGTTTCTGGAGTTCTTTTTAAATCCCAGCTCTTTCGCAGCTTGGATTCATCAGCTCTTTCTTCTGGTTCCTGAGGCAGAGGGGTTACATTTTCCCGCTTCTTTCGTCGGTGGCTTAGAACAGAACAGTGTGTAATTGCAGCTTCTACTCACCGTTGATGGGTGTGGTCGAACTCTATACAGGGTTCACCTTCTTACATAGTTCTGTGTTTCGATTCTCCGCTTTACAACATAGTTTTTTTTTTTTCTTTCTTCGGGGTTTAATAGGGTATTCCGGTTTTACATCTTTGCAGATTTGTATATTTCGAAGGGAACAACCCATCGACTCCCCCAGACGAGAGACCACGCTGTTCTCAGCGTTCCTCAACTTGGCAACGCGACTTTTAAGTTATCCCTTCATAGGGCGGTTATTTATCTACGGTTTCTAACTATTCGGCTACAAACCCTAGCTTGTTGGCTGGATTCCTCCGCGTCTACCCTTAATATCTGGTGCAGTCATCTCTTGACACAGTTTGTTCTACTGACAGTTTGTTCTTGTATTGTTTGTTCTACTGACAGATCGGCTAAGGCACCCTGCTTGCCTTCTCAGTAGATGTTATGGTTGACGCTGTTCAACACGATGGTTGGATGGGTTCAATACTGACAACGTTCTTCGCGACTGGGGTAATGATTTTGTCTTCATTTAGCCATGACGCCCAGTTGCTTTGCATTTAGTTTAATATACCAGGTGCAGCATATAGACAGCCCTGATGTATATTACAAGCGGTCTAGTGAGAGCGTTCTGATATCACAGTGTATCTCTCTCTGCGCAGACTTGTACAGCCTAAGGGTAAATACAGTTGAAATGTGTTTTGCGTCGCTGCATAATTCCTCCTCGTTCATTCCAATATCTCCTAACCGATTTCAATTTCCAGGATCATGCAATTCGTTACCGCCCGAAGGGCTCGGTTTGACAGAAACCACACGTATAATATTTTGTTTATGTTTACCGCCCTCTATTCCTGTAGTTTTGACCGGGCGTTTGTTTAATCATTCATAGGCTTTACCGTGAATACCTATAGTTTGTATTGACGTTCCCTATAACTCATGTTTATTAAAATCTTTTTTTTTATTTCTCGTGCCCGAAATAACATCTATCGATAGGGGAAACGTATTTGTGGTTCCCTGTATGACCTATAAAGGTTTCCTATATTTTCGCCTTTCCATTTCTATTGTACTATAGCTGTACATATTTCACCCATAATTCGATTTATAATGATACCTATAGGTTTCGTTATTATGCTTACATATATGGACTTTGTAGATCCATGTCTCTTTGGTATCAAAGTGAATTAAATGCTTTTTGCGCCATGTATTTACTCCACCAATTTGGAGGTGTATGCATTCATTCGATAGTGTATGGGTAGTTCAAACTTTACACATGAATTCACTCTTTTACCCTAATACTTAATTAAAAAGGTAAGAGATGAATTTGGTATACAAGTGTTCTATATTATTTTTAAATATTGAATCACTTACTTAGTATTGCTTTAATACTTTGGGGTTAGCAGGAATAAGTATTATAAAATCATTGTCTTTAATCTATATGGTCCAGTTACTATATGTCTATATATGCATTCTATAGTGCATGACCAGGAGACTTTCATAATAAGTTAAATCATTTAATATAGTACTGGTACCAAAGATTAATGATGATTTTTTTTCACAATGCAATAGATACACTTATCAATGTTATAGCATAGAGATTTCTTCAATGTCCCATTCTATTGCTCCTATTTGCTTATTACTTTTTTTTTTTTTTCATACAATGAAACTTTAGTCCTGCTATATGTATTCTCTAGCACATAAGATCCCTGGTGTCTACAGAGATCAATAATTTATTTTTCTGGTCTACCATTAAGTTATATGACTACCATTTAGACCCTGGTTTAAGCTGGTGTTCTAGCTTTATATATATACGTAGACTTGCTATGACTACCATATATATATAGGAGATCTATATATTCCATAAGTCTCATATAGAATAGCAGAAATTCATTATCTAGAAGAATTTTTTTTTTTTTTTTTCATATGCAAGTGTCTTTACTTTCTTTACCTCAATTCTGCTACAATATCATTCTAATATACTCAAGTATATATGCTGTTACCTTGTGTCTACATAAATAAGAGAATATTTCACTTTCCATAGAGACTAAGTAACTTCAACATTGATCTTTTCTACTATATTAAGATGGTTTCAGTATCTTAACTTTATGCACACTGTACTTGCTTTTACATAACGATGATAGTAGGACAATAGATAAATATGTCATTATAAACCTATTATAGGTTTAACCATTCTGGTTATGAGCCTCCTCATACTACTCCCTTCATCACTATCTATTACATGTATACCTGAAAGTATATCCAAGATATTTGTATACTCGAAGTACTATTTTTAATATTCATAAATTTTATAACAATTAACCATTTCCTTGTGAGCACATATCTTGCCCAATTTTTGAACTTTAGCTACGATACCATTTGTCACGTCTCCCAAACCCAAAAAAAAAATTTCATGGGATTCTGTTATTATTTAATAACATCCATTATACCTCATGGTTACTACTCCTAAATTTCTTAAATCCTCTTCTATAAGTGGTTCATTTTACTCCGAATGAGATTCAACATGTCTCTCTTAAGGTCTATATTCATAATATGTCTATATTCATCATCCCTATGATGAGTGCTACCCATATAACATAACTTAATATTCTCCACTTTATGCGTCGATAACAATTATAGTTTTTATACTGCATCACCTACAATGCAGACTGTTATCCGGGGTTTAGATTCTTTTCAGTACTTACAGACATCCCTGGAATACAAGCGGTTTGGGCTTAACCTCCCCTCTTCTCAGTTCACATATTAGACTTATATATCTACATATTTTACCTTGTATGTCTCAGGTTTTCTGTGCAGGATGATCACTAGGCCCTTAATCAAGCTTCCCACAGTTTGTCGGCCTGCTAATATGTTCAATATGTTAAAGTTTCAGCATCGAAGTATAGATGTATGCCTCCTCGCATACAACTATCTCTACGCATTTCACCACCATTGCTCCACTACTTTCCAAGTAGTTCTATGGATGGTAACCAGATGCTCTATTCATGGTATTTTACACATGCTTACAATCTTCCCTCACACAGACTGTTATTACACAATAGATTTCGCAATAGGCTTTTTCCCCCCTTATTTGTCGGTTATACCCATTCAGTATGTATGACACTATGGTACAGATTCAGCTGTTCCATGGCACTGGGAAACAGCTCCTCTACTTTACTCCAAGGGAGGGAGAGAATACTGAACGGGATGGTTTTGAATCCCTAGTGTTAGATCCTCGTACTTAGTTAGGATTCAACTTCTACTTCCACATGATTATACTTACGTTTAATAGAATAATTTAACTTCTAACCGTTACCATTCTCTCCATGTTATCCATGTGAACATACACACCAAATACCGAACCTCATACGACTATCACAGGTTATTGTTTCTTACTACATTGTCATAGGGCTTTGTGCCATCCGTATTGTTATGATAGGTTTAGTTGTTTGGAACTTACTGTTCATGGTTACTGGTTTGTTACCATTTTCTGTTTCTACACACAGAAATTAAATACTCCTTTCAAAGATATCAAGCTATACCTATACATAGTTATTAGATTGGTTGTTTAATTGATCTATCATCTCCAATCTCATTATTACAAGGTACTCATCCCTACACCCAACCATTTGTCTCTACTGTCAATAGTTGTATTTGCAATTACATAAGTTACTGAACCATTAATCCATCTAACAGTGGCATAATGCAACTTAACATACAATTCATACATTCCATAATGCACTATAACATTGCAATTTCATAAATTGCATAAAGGACTATAACATCACAATTTCATAAATTGCATAAAGGAATATAACATCACAATTTCATAATTTTCATAAAGGAATATAACATCACAAATTCATAAAACAGGGATATATTTAACACAGACTTACAGATATCTCCAAATGTATGCATGCACACCTCTACTATGACCAGTCCTCCCAACCTTAGAATCCTCTTTATCTCCCAGGATTCACCCCCGAGCAGAGATCCTCCCTAGAACATCGACTAACCTCAATTGCTCGGAGCAAATTATTTAAGCCGTGCTTCCCCAAAGCTCGTTTCCAATTTTCGCGCTCCGTACCCCTGTGGATGCTCTATTCCTGTTTAGCCTAGGCTTCCCATTTTGGGACTCTTTAAAGCTGTTTTAAGCTTTTCCTCAGGTTTTCCAGCTTTTTCTCACCTCTTCCCAACTACTCCTCTTCATTGGGGAAATTTAGATTTTTCCTCAAAAATCTAAATTAGAAATAATTTCTTTCAAGGATTTTTGAAAGACTTGGGGAAAGTCTTTTTTCCTTTTCCATTACCTCATGGATTAGGCATGTGATCTCACTTTCTCATCTGGTCATAGTGCATGCACAATATTTTATTTATTTTTCATAATTAAGTATTTAACCATATCCACATAACAATTATCCATTGGGGTCCACTCCCCTATGGATGTATGTTCAAATGTCTAATTTGAAAAGCATGGAACTTGGGGGTGTTACATAAATTACTGGAGCATTAAGGGTATGGATTTTAAAACATATAATCATGTAGGCGATATTTCTACGTCTCCCAGACCCAAAAAAAAAATTTCGAACATGTCTAGATACATCACCCGGATGTGGGGAAGACAATTGAATCTAGGAATGGGTGCTACACATATAACATATCTCAAATATTCTCCGCTTTATGCACCGATAACAGTTATAGTTTTTATACTGAATTACTTACAAATTCAGAATGTTATCCAGGGTTTAGATTCTTTTCAGTACTTATAGACAGCCATGGAAGACAAGAATTTACATGAGAATCTTTGGGCTTGACCTCCCCTCTTCTCAGTCAATAGAGTAGACTTATATATCTATATATACTACTTTGTATTTCTCAGGTTTTCTGTTCAGAGTTTTGTCCAACTCTAGATGATCACTAGACCCTTACCCAAACTTACCAGTTTGCAGGCCTGATATATTTTTCAACATTTTAAAGTGCAGCATCGAGATATAGATGTATGCCTCCTCGCATACCTCTATCTATACTCAGTTAACCTCCATGGCTCCAACTACTTTCCACGCAGTTTATATGGAAGTTAACTAGATGCTTTGGTCATTGTATTCTTACATAGGCTTACAATCTTCTCTCACACAACTTCTTATCACACAATGGATGTGCAAGTAGGATTTCCCTTGTATTTTACTGTTACAACTTTCAACTTGGTCGACACTCTGGTGCAGATTCAACTATTCCCTAGGACACAGATCCTCTTTGCTTCAACTTCTGCTTTCATATGTTTACACTTACAGTTAATAGAATAATTTAAATTCTTAGTTTTACAATTCCCTCCATTGTAACCCAACCGACTTACTGAACCCCATACTACTATCACAGGGTTGTTGTGTCCTATATTCTGTGATTTGTTACAGGGAATTCCGTGTCACCAATATTTTTTTTTGATATGTTTAGTTATTTGGTACTTGCTGTTCATGGTTACTGGTTTGTTAACATTTTCTGTCTATACCCACAGTAAGTTAATGTTCCTTGGAAGAGCAGCAAGTTACACATGGACAAAATCATGAAATTAGCTATTCATGGGCAGCAAGTTACACATGGACATACTCCACTTTACAAGATACTCATCTCTATATTCCAACCCTTTGTCTCTGCTATCAATAGCTTTGGTTTTCAATTTCATGAGTTACTGGACCATTAATCAGTCTACAATTTTCATAATGAACCATAACATAATAACTCATAAGTTGCATAAGAAATTATAACATCGCCATTCATAAATTGCATAAGAAATGATAACATCACAATTCATAAATTTCATAAAGGAATATCATATCACAATTTCATAAAATGAGTAAAGGAATATAACATCACCATTTCATAAAAACAGAGATAATTAACACAGACTTACAGATAACTCCAAATTTATGCATGCACATCTCTACCATGACCAGTCCTCCCAACCATAGAATCCTCTTTATCTCCCAGGATTCACCCCCGAGCAGAGATCCTCCAAGAACAGACTAACCTCAATCTGTTCTGGAGCAGCTTATTTAAGCTGTGCTTTCCCCAAGCCTGTTTCCAATTCTGCGTCCAGAATTTCAGGATGCTTTATTCCTGTTTAGCCTAGGCTTCCCATTTTGGGACTTTTTAAAGCTGCTTTAAGCTTTTCCTCAGCTTTTCCAGCTTTTTCTCACCTCTTCCCAACTACTCCTCTTCATTGGGGAAATTTAGATTTTTCCTCAAAAATCTAAATTAGAAATAATTTCTTTCAAGGATTTTTGAAAGATTTGGGGAAAGTCTTTTTCCTTTTCCATTACCATATGGATTAGGCATGTGATCTCACTTTCTCATCTGGTCATAGTGCATGCACAATATTTTATTTATTTTTCATAATTAAGTATTTAACCATATCCACATAATAATTATCCATTGGGGTCCACTCCCCTATGGATGTATGTTCAAATGTCTAATTTGAAAAGCATAGAACTTGGGGGTGTTACATATTCCCCCTCTGAAAATAAACACCGTCCTCGGTGTTGCCAACTATCTACTTAGTTTATTTTGAACATAATTATGAATGTTTTTCCATCATCTTAGCTTCTCTGTTCCATGTAGCTTTTCAGTAGTAAAGTGCTCCACTGCACCTTTACTCTAGCTACTGTTCGTTTTCGCAATTCAATTCCTTCTCGCTTTCATCTTTGAAGCGATTCTGGAAGGAAATTCCTCTTCTGGTTCCACCTGGACCACATTTCAAATCAATCATGTGAGAAGCATCATGTAAAAATAACAAAAAAAAATTCCCAACATGGAACATATCAGGAAATTTACTATGCAAGGGTAAGGCAAATTTATAAGCCATTATTTTTCCCCCTTTCCAACACCTTCCTCGGTGTTGACTTTTTCCACTTTGACCAAAATTTTCTTCTTTGTTTTGCTTTGTTTCCAGCAGAGTACTCTCCTGCTTTATGCAGTTGCTTTTCCTTCTGCTTCTTTGCAAGAAGTCTGTCTAGAAATCTTTTATTCTGTTTTCCCTCTACCACAATTCATACCAATGTAAGAATGTCAGGTACATACAATTGATCCTCCACAACAACATTCTGCATTTCAATAACTTAAAAATTTCAGTTATTAGTCAAACCGTTCAGGTTCATAATAGTTTAGTGCACTTTTAGTACACTACTTATTCTTTCTTGTTTCTGTTAGTGAGGTTTTTTCCTCCTTCACTTGGTTCAATTCAGCTTTTCTGGAGTTTCTAGGTGATTTACCTTCACCTTTTTCCTTCTTGTTTCCAGAGTGTACAATTTCCTGTTACACACTTGGCTAAACAATTTGACAATTTTTCATTAGTACTCATGAATGAAAACAACTGTACTATATGCATGATTATGCTTACCCTTTTTCATTTCATCGCTGTACTTCCAGTACCTTCTCTTTTGTTTTTTTTGTTTTTCGTAGCTGTATGATTTCACACTATTTCCCCCTATCTTTGAATTTAAGACTCAGGAAATTTACATAAAATTTACACCAATCAACATTTTATAGTGTGAATGCATGTAATTACTATCATTCGTCCCATTACTACTTGATAATAGAATTTGACACAATTTTCCCCTTTTCAAAGAATTACCACAATTTATACATTTGCTTAAAACAATTTCTTTACATTCTACTGGGACCACTTATTCTACCATCATAGTATTTATTACTCCTTTAGAGCAATAATATTCAGCCATATGATAAAATATGTCCTTCCCTTTTTAGGGTGAATTCACTTTTAATAATCCCCGGTGAACTATTTCTTCTCCTTTAATTCCGTGGTATAAAGTTTGAGAAATAACTTTGAAACATATAAAATTTTCTTTATAAAGCTGTTTGTTATATGAATCATTATATTTCATATCCTTAAATCCTCCGCTCTTTTTCATATATATATAGAACCACTCTATATATACACATAATATAAATTCCCTCATATATATATAAAATCCACCCTATATAAATACAATCCATCACATATATATATATCCACCTGACATATATATACTATATATAATCCAAAGAGTTTAATTAATACTCTTTTTAAAAAAATTTCTTATTCACTGTACTATACCTTCGTACCAACTTACATTTTTCCTTTGTGATGGACTTATAAAGTTCTAATTTGAACCAATACAAGGATAATTGAGATGGTTTCAACTATTGTTAAGTCAAAAATTTATAATAGAATTCATCTCTATTATTTCCAGCCAAGTAAACGAATACCTAAACTTACAGGGTTTTCTATTAGGGGATAAATAAAATTTGCATAACTCTATGCATAACCTTTATACATATAAGTACCCCATATATATATTTCTGCATCCTTTATATATATATATATAAACACCTATTCCATACCCATGTTTTTTGTCACATATATCCATATATCTAATCTTTGATAATTTATTTACATGCACCTGTATGGGTATATAACTCGTCTATATATATCTTACATGCACTTATCACCGATGTGACATATTCATGTTTTTCTTTCCAACATCCAATAATTTCCATGTGTACAATATAATCGTGTTCACAACTTACCATGTCAAACACATAGGCATATTAAATACATTGGTAGGTTATACATAATCCCTATATGTATATCCTTTAGTAAAATAAAATTTACAATTTAATACCATTATACACAACCTATGTTTCATTCAATAGCCCATATATATAAATCATGTATATAGAGGTGTATATATATATATATACAATAGCCCCTATATATATTTATCCAATAGCCTATATATATATGATTATATCCCCCATAATAAAACTATGGGGATTCGCATTTCGATTTATATATATATATTTGTCATAAAATTACAAGTTCCCTACCCCTTTGCTCATTTAGATGGATGTACAAGTAGATGTATGCATATACTTTAACGACATATATCTATAGATAAATCTTTTGAAAAGGTTATAGGAATATTCTGCCGAATTCGTGGGTAGTACTTGGGTATTTTGTTTTTATAACCGAACATAGTCTATGTGAATATAGACCCCATATACTACTGGTCGGTATATCCGATAGGAGTATTTCCTTGTTGAGAATATTCTATATGACATACCTATGTTCCAACCTTTATCATACTTAGCCTTCGAGGTCTATATACATATATATAGGTAGGTTCAATATTTAATACTCAACCAATATTTAATATTTAAGGTGAAATGTTTAATAGGTTATCGGATATGTATATCAACTCAAATGGGCGCATGTATAGGCCCATAGCCCCTTTGACTTACACATCTTTATATATTATCAATTATATAGATAATTCACATAGATAAATTCTTCCCACATATATATATATCTATATATGTATTACATATAATCAATTATTTCCATTGGAATTCTTTCACCTATATATATATATATATATATATATATTCCCATATATATAATTATATAGATACTCACTTCACATAGCATATAAACACTTCGACATTTATTTACGTCCCCACATAGGTCAATATAGCACTATATCATTACATTTTATATATATGTACAAGTTCTTTTTCACTTCCTTGTTTATAATGATTCGGCGTGCCTGTATATGTATGGCAGATCTATAAAGTTTCATCACAACCGCCCGTTAATGTTGACGTGTCAACCCTATAACCATTCCCGATAACCAAAACATGGAAAGCGTACTAAACTTATCATTTTAACTTATGTAACACCTCGGTGTGCCTGGTAGTAACGCGCCGTCGGTTTTCTTGGAGTGTTCGGGTGTTTAAACTCATTATGGCAGGGATTCGAATCTGCGGTGCAGAGACTTACCACAGACCATCAATACTTTTCTGGGACCCGGAAGCATACGTGTCTCACGATTACTGCTTTGAGGTTGGTTAAGGCCGAAACTTTACCTGATGCCGTGCTTAGAGTTAGGGTTGGGCACGACCACCAGGCGGCACTTGTGTTACTTTTTATGCACGTCAAAAATCGGTAAAATCCTTCCTCGGGATTTTGGGGCAATATACAGCCATCGCAAGTTAGGGTTTAGGTTTGTGTTTATACACTGAAATCGCCATGTCTGCCGCCTGTACCGCTGTGGGGAAATTCAAGGCGGTTCGCATTATTAAAGCCGCATCAGTTCATTGGTTTTTTTCACGCTCATATACACCTCTCGCCCACTGGTATGTAATTTTCCGCAGTTTCCCAGATCGGAATAGCTTGGCAGGAATGCCAGAGGCGATAGTGGTTTGATACCCTTCATCTGCAACAATAAATCGATTACGACACCGTCAAAAAGGATTCGGCTAGCAGTTTTCTCTGAAACGAAAATTACTGGAGCTACCAATCCTTTTTGTTCTATTTTCGCATATATGCGCCTTGTAACAGGCTTCACGATGAGCTAGGGTTAGCTCTCGGCACTCGTTTCCCGGAGCACCTCTCACCGCGCGACCGTAGGTTGAATCCTATGCAAAAATCAATTTGGCAATAGGGATCAGAACTATACCTCGATTTAGCGTAGTTGCTTTTGGGTTTATATCTCTTGATTTTTTTTATTTTATTTTTTTTTTTCCATACAGGATCTGCGACTTGTTAACTCTCGGCGTTTTTCTATTGGAACTTTGAGAAAATCCCCATGCGCTAATATATTTATACGCTGGCTTTCCAGGCCGAAGGTGTAACTATTTTGTAGTTATATCCTTCGGTTGCTCTATCTCATTCATAACTATGTGATTCATCCTGTTGTTTTTTTTTTTTTTTTTTTCTTTTCGCTATTGGAAGACTTAGTTGGGTCTGCTCCTGACCCGTATTAACATATATACATATATTCTAACCCTGTTATAAATTGCAAATTTGTGAATGCCAGAGAGTGCCTTGTTTTAGCGTTCGGCCTGTCGACCCTCTTTGTTTTACCTTTAACTTTAACAGTTATCCATGGCGCCGTGAGGTATTGGTGGTGCTAACATGTAATGGGTTCGTTGATTACAGTGTCAGTACAGAGTCGTTTCATTTATCAATCATTCAGTTTTTTATAAGTGAACCACGCCTTCGTTCCAACAGTAACAATGATAACTTGTATAATTTCTTGCTTTCATGTCGATAACCACTTTCTTTGTGATTATATGATCCGATATATATATTTCATAATTATATCTCTGCGTAGCACACGTATTGGAACGTATATAGGTTATGGGTATAGCGCGCTATAATTTTCGGGTAGATCTGTTTATACCTATATGGCGCATTTAGGGTCGCACTAACAGATACCTAAATATGAAATGTTCTATACTTATTAGCACATATAGCTCTACACGTTTGGTCTTAAATGCATTTGTATCGATTTTTTTTCATTTTTTTATTGATGATATGCCTTAAGCATAAATTTTTCTTCCTTACCCTTACGGCGTGTCAAATTTTTCCTTATGTATGCTTATATGTATTCCATAGCATTCTAGTAGATGTTTACATAGATGGATGATAATCTTTGGTAAACATCGTACATGATTCTGAACTTTAAAAGCAGATATATAATTGAAAGCCATACCCTTTCAACCATTAAAGATATAAAGATCCTATCAAGTAGCGTTCTTCCTCGGTTAGCACAAATTAAAGTGCGCAGATATATCATTTTATTTTTGCGTTATGATTTACATACACCAGTGTCATTTGGTCTTCTAAATAGCCCATATATATAGTCGCGCTTACCAAGGCTGACTTTCATTAAATTTTTAATACTTGATAATCTATATGTGTTTTGGTAAATACCTAATCATGTAGGCGATATTTCATTTGGCGCTACTCGTTAAACATAGACTTTATATATATATATATCCCTACCATTTATTTCAGAGGTTAGGGACAAAATTAAAATATAAAATGTTCTCTAATGGCTATGAGTACGATAACTCTTCTAAAGTAGTGATTTGCTTTGGAGTTTAATGAGAAGTACAATTATATGTTTTAAAATCCATACCCTTAAATTATACTTTTCTTTTAGGGTATGAAAATAGGAGGTTGTTAGTACTTGACTAGAGAACATAACTTATAAGTCAAGTAATTTTATTTTATTTTCTATATACTCCCGTTCTATTATAATGTTTTTCTAACATATTTCTGAGCACATATAGTCACATGGTTGATTATAGATATGGATTCAATAGTCCTTGACTATTATGTGTAGTCCCAAAATCTGAGATGAATTTCACAACATAATATACTCTATCACTGCTATGATTTGTATATTCATTAAGTAGAATAGAATTTCTTTTAAAAGCTCAAAAATGTTGGCATGCCTAATTTGCCTCTTTTAATTTTCCTTTATAACTCAAAGTCTACTAATATAGTTTCTCCATTTACATATGAGCATAATTTTTCACAATTATACACATATATGGAGCAAGGTAATATTCAATTTTCCTGCACAGCTTTGAATGTCAAAATTCATGGTATTTACTTCCAGCTGGTTATATTTATACTATGTGCTTTCTAGTACCTTTTATAATGTTTCGCTAGTAGACTCATAAACATATAATAAATCATTTGTGCCTACCATAAGCAAAACCAGAATTAATCATCTGTAGAGGGTAAGTACTTCAGATTTAACCCGATCTACTCTATGGATTTTCTGGGCTAAACAGTATCTGAAAGGTGAAGGCCTGATGATGGGTTCTGTTAAATGTAGTACCAAAATCAAACATCCAGATTCTCTTAAATGTTTATATGCAGCTAATTCATATCATAGAACATCTGAATGAACAGAAATTTTCAGGAACATCCCACTATCTTATCTCTAGAAGTTCCTTTTCCTATGTATCTAGGGAATAAATATAAATTCATTTTTTTTTTCTCTTGTTTTTCATCACAGTAAGGAACACTTAGTTTAGCAGTTTTAAGAATGGAAATCATCCTTCTATACTCCTTGTAGTCTTTGCTTGACCTCTACATGTTCCTTCTACTGTATTAAGATGGTTTCAGATTTATTTTATTTTACATAGAAATAATATTTTTCTGAGAGATATCAGTTTCCAGTTTTAAACCTATTATAGGTTTAACCATTCTGGTATATGAGCCTCCTCATATTACTCCAATATCGATGTTTCTACTTCATCATAATCTGTTACATGTATACCTGAAAGTATATCCAAGATATAGAAATATTTATTTTTTTCACAAAATTTATAACAGTTAACCATTTCTTGGTGAGCACATATCTTGCCCAATTTTTGAACTTTGCTCCGATACCATTTGTCATGTCTCCCAGACCCAATTTTTTTTTTTCGAACATGTCTAGATACATCACCCGGATGTGGGGAAGACAATTGAATCTAGGAATGGGTGCTACACATATAACATATCTCAAATATTCTCCGCTTTATGCACCGATAACAGTTATAGTTTTTATACTGAATTACTTACAAATTCAGAATGTTATCCAGGGTTTAGATTCTTTTCAGTACTTATAGACAGCCATGGAAGACAAGAATTTACATGAGAATCTTTGGGCTTGACCTCCCCTCTTCTCAGTCAATAGAGTAGACTTATATATCTATATATACTACTTTGTATTTCTCAGGTTTTCTGTTCAGAGTTTTGTCCAACTCTAGATGATCACTAGACCCTTACCCAAACTTACCAGTTTGCAGGCCTGATATATTTTTCAACATTTTAAAGTGCAGCATCGAGATATAGATGTATGCCTCCTCGCATACCTCTATCTATACTCAGTTAACCTCCATGGCTCCTCTACTTTCCACGCAGTTTATATGGAAGGTAACTAGATGCTCTGGTCATTGTATTCTTACATATGCTTACAATCTTCCCTCACACAACTTTTTATCACACAATGGTTGTGCAAGTAGGATTTCCCTTGTATTTTACTGTTACAACTTTCAACTTGGTTGACACTCTGGTGCATATTCAACTATTCCCTAGGACACAGATTCTCTTTGCTTCAACTTCTGCTTTCATATGTTTACACTTACAGTTAATAGAATAATTTAAATTCTTAGTTTTACAATTCCCTCCATTGTAACCCAACTGACTTACTGAACCCCATACTACTGTCACAGGGTTGTTGTGTCCTATCTTCTGTGATTTGTTACAGGGAATTTTGTGTCACCAATATTTTTTATGATATGTTTAGTTATTTGGTACTTGCTCTTCATGGTTACTGGTTTGTTAACATTTTCTGTCTATAGACACAGTAAGTTAATGTTCCTTGGAAGGGCAGCAAGCTACACATGGACATAATCATGAAATTAGCTATTCAAAGGATCTACCATCTCTAACTCCATTTTACAAGATACTCATCTCTATATTCCAACCATTTGTCTCTGCGATCAATAGCTTTGGTTTACAATTGCATGAGTTACTGAACCAATAATCAATCTACAATCTTCATAATGAACCATAACATAATAACTCATAAATTGCATAAGAAATTATAACATCACCATTCATAAATTGCATAAGAAATGATAACATCACAATTCATAAATGTCATAAGAAATGATAACATCACAATTCATAAAGCAGGGATATATTTAATATAGTAACATCACAATTAAAAGAAAGCAAAGGATATTTAATATAGACTTACAAAAGAATCTCTCCAACAATAGGCATGCATCTTTGGAAATTGACCACCCCTCCCAACCTTAGAATCCTCTTTATCTCCCAGGATTCACCCCGAGCTGCAGATCCTCCAAGAAATCGTACTAACTCAACTGTTTCCGGGAGCAGCCTACTTAAGTCGTGCTTTCCTCAAGCCTATCCTTCGTTTCCATCATTCGTAATTTCAGATGCTTTATTCCCCGTTTAGCCTGTGCTTCCCATTTTGACTTTTAAAGTCGCTTAAGCTTTTCTCACTTTTTCCAAATTTTTTCTCACCTCTTCCCAACTACTCCTCTTTACTGGGGTATTTAGATTTTTTCTCAAAATCTAAATTAGAAATAATTTCTTTCAAGGATTTTTGAAAGATTTGGGGAAACTCTTTTTCCTTTTCCATTACCTCAGGGATTAGGCATGTGATCTCACTTTCTCATCTGGTCATAGTGCATGCACAATATTTTATTTATTTTTCATAATTAAGTATTTAACCATATCCACATAATAATTATCCATTGGGGTCCACTCCCCTATGGATGTATGTTCAAATGTCTAATTTGAAAAGCATAGAACTTGGGGGTGTTACATAGTGCTCCAAGAAAACCCTAAGTTTCCAAGAGTGAGAGAGAGAGAGAGAGAGAGAATAATGAGAGAGCTCCAAAAATGAAGTGACAAAAGGTGAGAAAAAACTTGCCAACTGATCCTCAGAAACTTTTTTATCTATGATGCATTTTCCTTCATTTTCCTCATCACATGCAACCTATGACCTTTCACCTTCCTTTTCTCCTATTTTCCATTATTTTCATAAATAAAATTCCAATTAATGCCAATTTTCCTTTACAAATCCTTTGACATTGCCTTTTCCAATTTCCTTAGCCATAATAAACCAATGAACACCCTCACTAGGATTTTTTTTCACAACATTCAACTTGGAACAAGTGTCCCATCAACCGTGATTATTGTTTTTCACATGATCCAATCTGCAAGGATCTCTTCTTGGGATTGATGCGTAAGTACACCTTCTCCCCAACCTTAAACTCCTTAAACAACTTGTTCCGATCTGCATAGTTCTTCTTCCTATCATGTGCTGCTTTAATATTCCTCTTAATAACCTGCATTTCCTATTCCATTTCTGCTTACATGTTTGTTCCAATCATACCCTTTTCACCAGATCATTCCAACTGATGGGAGTGTTACAACTCCGCCCATACAATGCCTCAGATAGATTCATCTTCAAGGATTCCTGATACCCCTTATTGTAGGTCAACTCTACAAGTGGAAGATACTCTCCCCACTTTCATTGCTAATGCATCACATATATCCTCAACATGTCCTCCAAGATCCTATTGACCCTCTCTGTATGTCCATCTGTTTGTGGATGATAAGTTGTGTTGAAGGCCAACTACATGCCCAAACCTGCAAACAACTCCTTCCAAAACTTGGAAGTGAACTTTGCATCTATGTCTGACACAATCTTCTTTGGAACTCCATGCAATCTGACCACATCTCTTATGAACACCTATGCTACATCGCTAGCTGAGAATGTAGAATTCATTAGAATGAAGTGCACTACCTTTGTCAACCTGTCCACAATAAAAATAATGGAATCGTGTTGTCTCACTGTCCTTGACAAATCTGTGATAAATTCCATGGATATGACCTCCCATTTCCACTATGGAATCACAATCGAATGTAGCAGTGCACCTAGATGCTTACAATTTTCCTTCACGTGGTGAAAATCCAAGCATCTTGCTACAAACTTTGATACATCCTTCTTCAGATTCGACCAATAATATAACCTCTTCACTACATTCAATGTCTTTTGAAAGCCTGGGTAACCTGAATATGGTTTCGCATGAAACTCCCTCAAGATCAATTTCTTGAGCTCACTACTGTCTGACACATATATTTTATATCTAAACCTGACCAATCCATCTGTTGTAAGACGATAGTCCACATCCTATACACTTGCACCCGTACCTGTACCTGTACCACTACTTGTACTTGTACATGTACCACTTGTACAACGTGTCGATAATACCACATGTACACAACACCATATGCACGACATGTACACGACACCACATGTACAAGATGTAAACAACACCACAGGCACACAACACTACATGTACAATCATGCACACAACACCATATGTAATACACATAGCATCATATTTACAACATTCAAACAACGCCATATGTACATAACACTGCATATAAAACATGTACATAACATTACTCAAGTAAAAAAAAATTAAACAAATGTAGGTATTGTGGAGACAAATGGACATCAGGACACAAATGCCTTAGCGTAAAGTTATATACCTATGAAGTCGAGAAGGAATCAGACACTTTAAGTAATGATTTAGAAAAAAAGATAAAAAAGAAAAATAATTGTCGCAAATGTGGAGAAAATTGGATGCCATGACATAAATGTGAAGACACATCCTTGCGCTACTATAAAATAGTAGATGGGAAGCAAGTTGAAGTAAAATAAAGGTAAAATAACTCGATGAAGAAATCCTGAAGAAATCGTTGTCACGCACAATTAAGATGCATATCCTAAGGAATCATCATTAGCTACAATCTCATGTGTTCAAAAAAATGAGGATGAAGAAAACAATTATTCAAAAGATCAAAAACAACAAGTCATTGCAAAATACGTTCCACCACACCTTCAGAAGCAGAGGAATTAGTTTCGAGAAAAGCAATAACATTAAGCCTACTACTCTACCAATAAACATGACAAGGAGATTACACCCTAAAACCTTGAAGTTTAAAGGGCTCACGATTGTCAATATACTTGTAGATTCTGGAAGTACTCACGATTGTATAAACATTGATCTTGCTAGACAACTTGATCTTTGTACATGCCCAATCAAAGACCTGACCATGTCTGTCGCTACTGGGCAAAAGTTCAAAGAGATAGGAGAATGTCGTAAAGTTCCAATCCAGATACAAGAACTAGAGCTACAAACATATTTGTATCCCCTACCACTCAAGGAAATGGGTGTAGTTTTAGGTGCAAAATGGTTAATACAACTAGGAAGCTATACTACAAACCTTGAAGAATAATTTGTGGAGTTTAATTGGCAAGGAAGACATTATAAATTATATGTTTTTAATGCTTCCAACTTCAAGGAAGGTGCAAATACACATGAGGAATTCACCAGGCACAAACAAAGTTCCATAACGACATGTTCAACCCTTCTTGTTGTGCTTTGAGGATGAAGCATCACTAAATGGGGTGACAATGTTATGAATAAGAAATTCATTAAAAACATTAATTAATAAATAATATTAATAATAAATTAATTAATGAACCATTTTTTGGCTTGAGGGGCTCCACTCAGGTTCTAAGTGCAAGGTTTTCCAACAAACCCTCTATACATCGTCTTTATGCTGACTGCCAGCAGGTCACAGTATCACCCGAAGTAGTATAGGTGGGTGCTAGAACCAGGTTTCCACACCCTGAGAAAGGAAGGGTAAGGCAAGCAGAGATGCGCTCTATTTCGTAATTCCCAGATTACCTTGTTTCTTTATAGGGTTAATTATGTATCTATTTGCATCCATATGCACTAGATCTATAATTATATGCTTTCTATAACATCAACACAACATTATATAAATAGAGTGGAATAGATCTAGATCCAAGCATTCAGTACACAGACCTTTGCAGCGAAAAGACAAAAAATACATAACACAACAATTATCAGCAATTCATACAACAATACTCACAAATTCAGATCTCTAATAATCCTTCGCATTTATTCATTCATCAATCTTTCCTTACAATTCCCTTCCCAACCTGCGCACACAGCAGTAGGGTCCGCACACAACTGGACTTTCCTATGGTTCGCAACCCATGGTTTTCGGACCCCTAGTTTACCCTTTGACCCATTACAATGTGTTCGAGGCTTTGAACCGCCCCAAAACCCCTGCACTATACTAAATATAATAAAAAAATAATTAAAATGGACCAGTTTCGCAGCTTGTTAGGAGACCCCGTTCCAATAGTCCCCCAACACAATCTTGTGACTTGTCCCGAGTCACTGTACTGGTGCGACCACATAGTCTGTAGCCTGGTATGGTTTGAGTTGACTACCATTGACAAAACCAGGAATGAGGTCACCACGCAGGGTAGCTAGCTAGAATGCTCTACCATTTGTAACCTCCTTAACTGTGTAGGGACCAAGCCAGTGCTGCCAGAATTTTCCTGGATGTTTCGCAAATTGGCTATCGTATAAGAGGACGAGATCACCTTCGACGAATGTCTTCTAGCGGATGTGTCGATCATGTCGGGATTTATCTCGAGCCTTTTGAACCTGCTGATGAAACTGAGCAATAAACCGATCTTCCTCCAAAGCCACTAGTTGCACCAGGCGCTCTTCTATGATATCGGAGTCTGCCATATTCGTGAATGCTGCGATGAATAGGCTAGGAACAACGTACTCTATGGGCATAATGGCCTCCTTGCCATAGACCATTCGAAAGGGTGTCCTACCTGTCAGCTTTTTGCAAGTCGTTCGGTATGCCCACAAAACTGAGGGGATGTGAACATCCCAGTCACTACGATCGGCATTACAAACCTTCGTTAATGCCTGCTCCAAAATTTTGTTAAAAGCTTCAACCGCCCCATTGGCCTGGGGATGATATGGTGTACTCTTGGCATGGTGGATTCGAAATTCCTCATTCAAAGCTTGAATTGTTTGGTTAACAAAATGTGTACCTCTGTCGCTCATTAGAATCTTCGGGCCAAACCTGGTCAGAATTTTCTCAAAGATGAAGTGCGCAGCAGTATCAGCAGTACAATATTTTACTGCTTGTGCCTCAGCCCATCATGTGACGTAGTCAGTGGCAGTGATAATGTAACGCACACTTGTTTTCTTGCCTGGTGGATTGATGGGTCCTATAAAGTCAATGGCCCATTTATCAAAATCTTGTAGGGCCATTTGAGGTTGTAATGGCATGTCATATCGTCGTGAGGGTCGGCCAGTTCGCTGGCATGTATCACACGATCTGCAATAGGTGTAAGAATCCTGATGCAGGGTAGGCCACCATAAGCCAGCCCTCAAAATATTTTGTGTCGTAGCCCTACCTGTGTAGCAGCCGCTTGCGACTCCATCATGTGCTTCTGTGAGGATGGTGGGCCGTTCATGTTCCAATACATATCTGCGGAGTATTTCATCGGTGCCTAGATTGTATAGCTGTCCTGCGATGATAGTAAAATCTGCAGCCCGGGTAACCAACTCCTTCTTCTATTGTATCGAATACGCAGCAGGGGCCACACCCGTAGCAAGGAACTCAATGATATCAGCAAAGTGAGCATCAACCATCTTAATGGTAAATAGTTGCGCATTGGGTAAGCCTTCGTCCAAGTTAGTGGGTTCTTCCCCTGTATCGATATGAGATAGATGATCCAAGCCTGCATTCAACCTCCCAGGCTTAACGATGATCTCAAAATCATATTCCTGAAATAGCAATAGCTATCGAAAAATCTCCCCCCCCCCCAACACAGGCTTGTTGACCAGGTATTTCAAAGCCAAATGGTCTGTGAACATCTTAAAGTGTCCACCCAGCAGATAGTGTCGATACTTTTGTAGTGTGTATACCATAGCCAGTCCTTTGCGCTCAGTGGTAGAGTAATTCCTTTCAGTGCTCGAGAGTTTGCGACTAGCAAAGGCAATCGGGTGATCAATATCTCCTTCGCCAGGTTGAGTGAGGACTGCGCCTAGGGCAATGCCTGACACATCGACATGTACATGAAATTCCTTTGACCAGTCAGGGAATATCAGGATGGGTGCAAAAATCATCTTCTCTTTTAGCAGTTCAAAGCTCTTCTGACATTCATCATTCAAGAAAAAAGAGACATCTTTTTTTAGTAGCTATTCCATGGGTGCTGTGATCAGAGTGTATCCTTGAATGAATTTTCTGTAATAGCCCGTGTGACAGAGAATAGAGCGCAGTTGTTTTTCCATTGTGGGGGCTGCCAGGTTGATAATTACATCTATCTTCGCAGGATCAACCATCAGTCCTTACCGACAAACTATGTGTCCAAGCAAGATTTCGAAAGGTACACAGAAGATGCACTTTTTGATATTCAAGGAGATCTGGTGCTTTCGGCACGCATCCAACATTAATCGCAGGTTCGAGACATGTTCTTTCACTAAGCCAAAAACTGTCCAGTCATCGAAGTAAACCTCCAAGAACTTATGAATAAATTCCTTGAACACAACCACGACGAACCTTGAAAAGATAGCAGGTGTGTTCTTAAGACCAAAGGGCATGACCATATACTGGAAGGAACCCCATTCTTTGGCAAAGGTAGTCTTACTGTGATCCTCAGGTGCAATTCTGATTTGGTGGTATCCCGAGAATCCATCAATGAAGGAATAGGCCTCCTGGCCACCCACGCTATCAAGGATTTCATCGGAGAAGGGAGTAGGGAAGGGGTCATGAACACAGGTGTCGTTTAGCTTCCGTAGGTCCACACAGATGCGTATTTCCCCCTTTGTATTTTTCTCCTGAACGACCATTGAACTTACCCAATCTGACTATTCAACTGGTTCAATGATACTTGTGGTCAAAATTTTGTCCAACTCTTCTTTGACCTTTTGCTTATACTTAGGATTCAACCGGTAGGACCATTGCTTGACGGGCCGCGCCTCAGGCTTCAGAGTGATGTGCATAATGCCGAGGTCCCCGGTGATTCCTTTGAGCTCATAAAACTTTGTAGGGAATAAGTCCTGGTACTCTGTAACTAGCTCGGCAATTTTGCCCACGGTACCTTCATCCCAATAGTCCCCAATTTTAGTCAGCTTAGGGTGTTCTTCTGTCCCAATATTAACTTCGCATAGCCAGAGAGGTTGCGTTACATCAACATCCTGGAGCGATGGTTCGATAACGGTACGTTCCCCTTCAGATTCCTGAACAGAGATATTCTGCGGGTTATCCTCTTCTTCGTTAATCACCAAGCTCTAGCAGTTGACTATGTCTTACATTTGGGCCTCCCAAGTCAGAATGCCTGGTGGGGTGCGTGGGTGAGGCCTCTTAAAGATGAACGCATCAATGTCTTGCAGGGCTTCGTCAAGCATCTCTGTTCCCCCAATAAGTCTAAAAATTCAAATAAATTCCTCTTTTAATATATCCCAGTGGCAGGTCCGCTGATGTAACTTTGCATCTAAGTACCAAGAAGCAGGGATAGGGCCAAAGGCATGTATAAATAGATGGATCCATTCATCTGAGGTTTGGTCGGCCCATTTGGTTGTCCAAGTACGCAGATGCGCACGGGGATCCCTGGGCCCCAGGAATATCTTGGTGCGCACATCAGCGGGAGGTGCGTACCGAAACACCACCCTATCCCGACACGTTTCCCAGTCCGGGAATGCTTTCTTGTGGGTATCCCACTAGTGTGCAGGTGTGCCCCATAGTGTCAGATTGAGTGCCCAGAGCCGCCGATATTTTGGCACCCTAGCCTCCAATGTTCTTAAGAAGTCCTGGACAATACTAGACTCATCAAAGTGGGGAAGGTCTCTTACCTCTGAAGTAATGCAGTAGAGGTTCCTTACAACCCGAGGGCATCGTAATGCTGAGACATTGTGTAGCCGGGTCTGAAACTCTCAAGGTCTTCATCCGGGTCAGAAAAGTAATCCCTGTTTTTCTCCCAATCAAATACTCCGCTTGTTGTAGGGTCACCCTGGTCTTCGTCATATGCCGTCATCTTGTAGATGTGATCTAGTTCCTCCTCTTCATATACTGGTTCTGTATATTGCATACCCTCAGCGGGATCTAGTGGTACTTATACACGTGTACCGTTCTTCTCAAACACCATGCTACACTTTTTTAGATTAATGACACCCCCTACGTCGATAGCACAGTCTATTCCTAGGAGTGCAAGATAGGGATCCGTATCTTCCACAATTTCTATGACCTCAAAGTCAGTTAGGACCTTTACTCCTGCGATATCGACCATGACTTTTGGAAACCTTCCTAGGGGGATGAACTTCTGTTGTTTCACCATTCGCAACTAGATGGTGGACCAGTCTAATTTAGGTTCTCCCATTCGTTGCCATGTCTGTTTTGGTAAGACGTTCGCATCAGATCCAAGATCAAGAATAACCTGATCTATCTCATAGTCACCAATCTGTGCAGTCAATTGCATTTCCCTCCCCGGTGTCCCTTTTGTAGCTATGTAATTTGTGTACTTCCTTAATCTCAGCTGTTGTGCTGGGTCGGGCTGCGCAGTCCTGTAGCAATACTTGAAGATTTTCTCCAGCCTGTGGGTTGCGTAGTAGCTTCAAGCATGCCCTTAAAAAGGTTTCAACCTCCTCTTCTTTCTGGAGGTGCGCTGGCGGCTGCGCAGGAGCTTCCAGCGACTCTTGTTTCCTGGGATTTGGTTCCTTCTGAGCAATAAGCTCCTCCCTTGCTTCCTGGGTGACCATGCTGCGCGTTATGACTTTTATACTTGGATCTTCGCTCCTTAGCTCCATTTTGAATCTCTATACATTTTGAGTGGGGGTAGACTGTTTGTCCTTCATTTTTGTTAACAAGATCGGGCAGTCTTCGATCTCATGGTCCAGTTGTCAGCAATATTTACAGGATTTCCTAGTGGGATTTGGGAAGTCCTTGGCGAAGTGCCCTGCCTCTCCACAGTTGTAGCAGATCAACTGGCCCCGTCCTTGCCTTGCGCTCCCTCCCCAGCCCCCCTACCCCTTGCAGGAGAGCCACCGAAGGTCGCGGGAGATCTTGGAGAGGC